>PVHX01000049.1:133872-310980 GCA_004024805.1 Geosciurus inauris
GATGGGGGCTGGGGCTCTGTGGTTAAGTGCCCCTTGGCTCAATCCCTGCTACCAAAAAAAAAAAGAGAGAGAAAAAAGTAAGAATTTTTAAAATTTCAAAATTTCTATCAGAACACCATGAAAACAATGAGAAAGCAGACTCAATCTGTAAGTATTTGTAGTACATAAAACTGACAGAGTTAATATCAGGATATTAAAAATTTGTTGCCGATTTGTTAGAAAAAGGTGATTCAGGGCTGGGGGTGTAGTTTAATAGTACACCGCTTGCCTAGCATGTGCAAGGCCCTGGGTTTGATCTCCAGCACTACAAAAACAAAATTAAAAAATGATTCAATAGAAAAGTATGAATATCACAGGCTAAAAGCTTACAGAGGAGGAAACCTAAGAGGCCAGTAAGCACATGCAGATTTGTTCATCTTCACAAGTAATTAGGGAAATGCAAATCAAACTGCAGTGACTGTATTAATTCATACCTATAAGAGTGTCAAAAATAGAAATTTATGATAGTATTATATAAGTGTGGAGCATTGGGAACTCATACCAGTGGTGTAAATTGTTATTACCACTTTGAGGTTCAGTTTAACATCTACTAAAGTTGAAGATATGCATACCTCTTTCTTGTCCCTAGTAATTGCACTCTTAGGTTACCATAGAACAGATTACAACATATGTACAAGGGATCATTGTGCTGTTGTGAAGATTTAGAAATGACCTAATAACAATCTAAATAACTACTGATATTTTTAAAAAATATTTTTTTGGGGGGAGAGATTCACACTGTGGAACACTATACACTAGTTGAAACAATCAAATTAGAACTATTGTATCAACATCTTAGGTGTAATGATGAAACAACTCAGTTGCAGAAAGATACAGTATAATATTTAAAATAGTACATAAAAGCTGGGTGGGGTGGCGCAAGCCTGTAATCCCAGCACTTTGGGAGGCTGAGACAGGAGAATCACGAGTTCAAAGCCAGCCTCAGCAATGGCGAGGCGCTAAGCAACTCAGTGAGACCCTGTCTCTACATAAAAACACAAAATAGGGCTGGGGATGTGGCTCAGTGGTCGAGTGCCCCTGAGTTCGATCCCCGGTACCAAAAATAAAAAAATAAAATAGTACATAAAGTTTTTTGTTTAGAAATAGAAATTCCTAGGAAAACTGAAAGTATGCATTGAAGCTTAGTTCAGGAGTGTTTATCTGTGAGAAGGATGGAAGGGAATGTGATTGAGTAGTCTGCTTTTTTTTGGTGGTACTGGGGATTGACCACTGAGCTACATCTCCCTTTTTAATTTTTTTAAATTTCGAGACCAGGTTGTTGCTGAGTATGGCCTCAAATTTGTGATCCTGCCTCATTTCCTGAGTTCCTGGGATTATAGGCATTCACCTTGTACCCAGACACTTTTCTTAGAAGGGAAAAAAATGCCATTGAATAAGTAGTGTGGCCCACTCACACCTTGGGGAAAAGAAATTGGTCGCAATTTAGATAATTTAGGGTGGTATCGTTTAATATAGTTGTTACATAGGTCTTAGATTGTTGAATTTCAATAAGATTGAAAAATACTGTATTTATCTAGGTGCCGTACCCATATCTCTGCTGATGAAAAAGCTGCTGAAAGGAGTCGGAAGGTATTTAGAACATGTTTAATGATAATTACTCATTTAATAAAATTGATAATATTTATGTTAGAGTTAAAATAATATCAGGTATATTAACAGATTTTTTTAAGGATGTTTTTATCAGCAAGTTCATATAAACAAAATTTTACTGTTAATGTGCTTTTTCCCCTCTTAATTCTGCTCCCCCCAGAGGATAGAATAATTGAGTTAAAATGGGTATGAAGTTTATGAAAATTTATTTGCTTATTTGAAAATTAATTATATACTATAATGATTTGATGTGAAACAAGCTGGCATTCTTGTAAGCCTAGGCTTATAGTTTTCAGTGGTCTAAAATTGAGTCATGAAGTTATAAACCACTGTGAATTTTTTTGATGTATTTAGTAGATGAATGATAAATATCATGGCAACATAATTAGGCAAGAGGTTTTCTTTATTCTAACATAGAATGGAAGAGATTTTGTTCATTTCAGCTATTTTCCATGTTAGTGTGTTTCTTTCTTTCTTTCTTTTTTTGGTACCAGGGATTGAACTCAGGGGTACTTGACCACTGAGCCACATCTCCAGCCCTATTTTGTGTTTTATGTAGAGACAGGGTCTCACTGAGTTGCTTAGCACCTTGCTGTTGCTGAGGCTGGCTTTAAACTCGTGATTCTCCTGTCTCAGCCTCCCAAAGTGCTGGGATTACAGGCATGCGACACCACGCCTGGCTGTTTCCTTTATTTGAGAGATAAAGGCAGTGATGGGGGTTGGGTTGAGGTGGAGGGTGGCATTTCATTTCAAATCTTCTCAAAAACCCCACAGCATGATTGTTTGTTTGACTGGGGGATCATATGAAACATATTTGCATGGTTGCGATCATTTTCCATAAATATCACTATATTTAATTATTTTCTTTTATTCTAAAACCTATATTTAGATGGCAGAGTTTTCATAATAGCTTATTTACATAATCTATTGTTTTGTACTCAAATTATTATAAGCAAATACTTGCAGTGCTTTCCTTTTTTACATTTGTTTCTATCTTACTGCATTTTTTATTCTCCCATACTATGTTAATGCACAATGAGTTCAATCTTAGAATAATAATGGCTTTACCTTAAGAGTTTTGGGGTACTATAAAGGTTATGATGAAGACAAACAGTATCAGAAAAGACAATTAGCAACCTCAGAGGGGGAAGAAAAACAATGAAGAAAGCTGTATAAGATAGGAAATGTAATTATTATTCACTTTCTATGAATATTTATAGTGTCAGAATGATATAAACACCATCAGTGATTGTTTTTGAATTTGTATAACTGAGTAAAATATGAAAAACCTAATTTCAGTCTTGAAAAATGTGTTAAATACATATCATAGATTGTGAGGTGAAAAGGAAGAAAAAAAGAAAAGGATATAGATGCTGATACCCTCATTTTACAAAGTGGAAGGGCAAGATACACTGTTCATTGCTATAAAACAAGAAATTAATGACTATATTCAAGTTGCTAAGGGATCTAGTGAAGAACTAAAATTAGTGATATAGCTATATTAGAAATAAAGAGTCACAAAGATATGACTGTTGTAGCTAATCCATTTCTGCATAGCAATAAGTCAATAGATAGCATGAAAATATATAAACTCTGCATATATGTTTAACCTTATATGTATCTATAACTTGTTTATAAGAAGTAAATGTTTAAAGTTGAAATAGAATAGAAAGAAAGGAGGCCTAAGGGATGCTGAGAGTGAAGGCAGACTTTAAGTGCTATGGAGGATTGGGAGGGGAGAAAAGCATCAGGTGCATGCAAAAGGGAGGTGTAGGATTGCCTTGTGTGTTTTTGGAATTTTTAGCCCTTAGGAATCGCTGGAGAAAAAGGTGATTTAGAAGAGTGGAAGTTGATCCTTTATGAAATTGTGAAAGGTCTTACAGTATTTAAAAAAAATTTTTTTTAAATCTCTTTTCCACTAATCAAGATATTGATTTTTTCCATACAATTTGTATCATTAAAACTAGTTTTGATAATAATAAATTATATAAATAAGCTTTACAAAAGATCCTGTGTTCCAGGCCAGGTGTGGTAGTTCATGCCTATATTCCCAATGACTTGGGAAGCTGAGTCTGGAGGGGATTGCAAGTTCAAGGTCAACCTCAGGAAATTAGTGAGGCCCTAAGAACTTTGCAAGACCATGTCTCAAAATAAAAACATTAAGGAGGGGGGTGGCTGTGGATGGGGCTCAGTGGTTAAGTGACCCTGGGTTTAATCCCTAATTCCAAAACCAACCTCAACAATAAGAGATCCCATGTTGCCTCTTGCCTCCAGATTTTTTCTCATTTGAGAACCACTGAAATTGAATTCGAAATTGATACGATTATATTACCATATATTTGAATTTGTACTATGACATTGTTGAAATTAGATTTGGAGGAAGGATACACTGGTATTAAGATGAGCAATTGAAAGGCTATTATAACAGTCCAGATAGAAGATGATGGGTATCTGAGACAGAGCAGTGCTTTTTGGTAGTGGAAGATGGCAGGTACATGTAAAAGATGTTGAGGAGCCAATCTCATTTGGACAGGCTCCACAAATTCCTTTAAAACTGAAACCTGATTATTGGAGTGACAAACTACAGAAAGAAGCAGAAGCTTTTGCCTACTATCGCCGGACACACACTGCCAATGAGCGGCGGCGGCGTGGTGAAATGAGGGATCTCTTTGAAAAATTGAAGATTACATTGGGATTGCTTCATTCTTCCAAGGTTTCCAAAAGTCTCATTCTTACACGGGTAAGTAAGTGTTTGAGAGTTTGTCTAAGAGAACAGTATAGATACTATGAGAAAGGGGATCCATTGCCATACGATGGAAATTGAAATAGAGTTATTACTTCTAACAATTGAATGTGGGCTAGCAAATGTTCAGTAAATCCCTCAGAGGGGGGAATCGTTATATTGAGTCAGAGTACGTTTTCATTGAAAGTTAATTTAATTAACAGTTACCTTCCTTTAAATAAAGTCAGAAACTCTAGTTAACTCTCTTCACCACATTCTCTCTACATTGTTTCTACTAGCACTTAGAAGAGTTTGTCACATACAAGCACAGCATAAGTGATATTTTAACATGCTTCATAACAGTTGACATTTTAAAAGAAAATCTGAAATATTTACACTAGCAGAAATTTTAACTTTGCATGTAGAATAGCTACGGTAGTTTTGTTTAAATTGCTTTTAAGTAGAAGTTGGAGAAGTAGGTAGGCATGGTGGCACATGCTTGTAATCCCAGCATCTAGGGAGGATGCAGCAGTTCAAAGCCAGCCTCAAAAACTCAGTAACACCTTGTCTCAAAATAAAACATAAAAAGGGCTGGGAGTGTGGCTCAGTGGTTAAGTGCTCTTGGTTTCAATTCCTGGTACCAAAAAAGAAAAAAGTTGGGAGAAATATTTAGGGTAAGCATTCATATACCTCTAGAACAATATTTTTTCAACCAGATTTATGCTAGATTATTAAAGTTGATTAAAATCTAAGCTGAACATGAATATTTTGTATCTGTCTTTGTGAAATAGTAGAGCACCTGTTTATCACTCAGTGATGTTCTTTGAAAATAATCATTATCTACATTCTCTGAAAATGTAACTCAGAAAACTTCATGTAATTTAACAAAAAAATTTCTTGTACCTAAATAGTTGTTTTAAATGGTATTATAAAATTTCTAAATTATTAATTTATAATTTTGTCATTAAGAAGCTGGGCATGGGGGCATTATGCCTGTAATCCCAGTGATGTGGGAGGCTAAGGTAAGAGAATCTCAGGTTGAGGCTAGCCTGAACGATTTAGGAAGACCCTGTCTCAACAATAAAAATAAAATGGTTTGGGGATGCCGCGTGTGGTGATGCACACCTGTAATCCCAGCACTTTGGGAGGCCGAGGCAGGAGAATCACAAGTTCAAAGCCAGCCTCAGCAAGGCAAGTTGCTAAGCAACCTGTCTCTAAATAAAACACACAAAAAAATAGAGCTGAGGATGTGGCTCAGTGGTCAAGTACCCCTGAATTCAATCCCCAGTAGGAAAAAAAAAAATGGGTTGAGATATATAGCTCAGTAGTAGAGCACCCCTGGGTTCGATTCCTAGTACCACTCCAAGTCATGAAAAAAATTGTTAGCCTCTCATGTTTTTAGCAAAGAATGGATCAATTGACATAATATTGCTATTTCTTTTCTAGGCATTCAGTGAAATTCAGGGACTTACAGATCAGGCAGACAAACTGATAGGACAGAAAAATCTTCTGACTCGAAAACGAAATATTCTGATACGGAAGGTATCATCTCTTTCAGGTGAGATAAGTAAATGGTCTCTGATAAAGAGCAAAACAACAGCTTTAGCAAGGAAAAATCTTCAGCAGACCTTTCAGATACTACTTAGTTTAAGGCTTGGTGTTCCCTAAGTTTGTAGCAGAGGTATCTTTTGACTGGGTGGGACATACCTTCTGGAGTATAATCACTCTTGCCTTCCATAGTTTTGGGGAATATAGTTAAATCAACTGGATTTCAGTTGACTCTATTTCTCATTATTATGTGGGGTCATTCAGAGAGTGATAATTTATTCCCTATCAACCTGTAGGTAAGACAGAAGAAGTGGTCCTGAAGAAACTAGAGTATATTTATGCAAAACAGCAAGCACTAGAGGCACAAAAAAGAAAAAAGAAGATGGGATCAGATGAGTTTGATGTGTCTCCCAGAACTAGCAAACAGCAGGAAGGATCTTCTACATCATCTGTAGATCTCGGACAGATGTTTATAAATAACAGGAGGGGGAAACCTTTGATTCTTTCCAGAAAAAGAGACCAGGCCACAGGTAGGAGGGACATTCTTTGCTTTCCTTAATATAGGTGAACATCAGTTTAGTTAGTGGACCGAATGTCTTCTCTTGGCCATAGTTTTAGTTAAGTAAAAATGAATTATGTAAAAAGTTAAATATTAACATTAGATTTTTATTTCGACCTTTATACACTCAAGCAACCCTTGAGAAGCTAACCAGTTTTGGTTAACATGTTAGTCCTAATTCTGATGGTAGTCTAAAGTTAGGTGTTTTTAGTAACTTTTTAAGCGGCCATCTTTTCAGACTTTATATATAACCCCTGCCCCAAGCAGTTCTGCCAATAGGTTGAGAAAGTGTGGGTCTGAGACGAACTGGGTCTTTTAAAAAATTTAATTTTGAGCTGGACGTGGTGAAATGAGCTACTTGGGAGACTGAGTTAGGAGAATTGTTTGAACCTAGGAGCTTAGGGCTGGTCTGGACAACATATTGTGAGACTTTGCCTCTTAAAAAAAAAAAATCATTGAATCAGGCTCTGTTTCTCATCAGATCTATTAAGGAACAAGATAAATTGGTTTTAAGGTCTATGTTGATTTTGAGAGTGATGCTGTACTGACTTTATATTATTTTGTTTTTATCCTTAAAAGAAACATATATACTATTTTGCTCTGAGACTAGGCTAGGCTAGTGTACAAACCAGAAAGTATAGTTTAGTATGTCAGACCAGATGGATAATAAAACACAAGTTAGTTTTAACATTGCAGAATCCACTGATGTTATCAAGCAAGGAGTTTGATGACATTACCTCATTTCACAGATGGGAAAAACCAAGGCCTGGAAACCTGAAATATTTTATTAGAGGTGGATAGGAAAGGAAACCTAGGGATAGAATTTTCATCCCGATTCACTGTCTAGACTATCAAAAGCATTCCATTGAAACACTTTCCCTAGCTCTGTTCCTCAACAATAATTCTTTCCCTTCGGAAGAATCTTTGAACAGGTAACCATTACTAAGTGAAAAGTGGTTCAAAAAAGCAAGCTCCACTAGTTTAGTTTAACTAAATTTGAAATTTACTTCTTGTTTTTCAAGTTAGAGTTTGGTTTTGGGAATGCCTCCTAGATTCCTGGACTACTCTAGCATTAACTGAACATATTTTATCCATAACTAATTTCTTATCTTCCTTACAGAAAACATCTCATCCTCTAATACTCCACATACTTCTGCCAACCTTGTGATGACCCCACAGGGGCAAGTGCTCACCTTAAAAGGTCCCCTATTCTCAGGACCAGTGGTAACCGTTCCTCCTGCTCTACTAGAAACTGATCTGAAGCCTCAAGTTGCAAGCAGTACTGTAGCTCAATCAGGTATGTCGTGTTGTCTCTATGGGTAGTGAAAAAAAGTTCTCCCTGGTATCTCACAGTGACAGAGGAAGCCCTTGGTTGTGTTCTCTAATGATAGAATTGTTCTCTTGGCATTGCTTTGGTGAGAGAGAACACGTTTAGCTTGGTCTTGTGGCACTGATTGGTGTGTTTTGCCTGGGATTGGGGACTATTTTGTGAAGTCTAATTTTTTCTCAGAAGAAGGATAAAAAAAGATGTCAAAGTGAAAGGAGTATGTTGAAAAGTCATCTTAGTTCTTGGTGTTAATAAATATTTATCATAAATTTTGTGTTATACTCAGAAATCATGTACTCCCACATTACCAGCCTGATTCAGTTTGCACACCACTCCCTTTTGGCATAAAGAGTTAAAAAGAATGTGTCATTTTGATGATTTAGGTTCCAGGCACCTAAATTTCTTTTTAAAAATGTGGGATGGGGGGGTAAAGGGGATCCTCATTGATATTAAAATCCTAGTTACTTTGTTGCCATTGCTAACACTAATTCATTGTCTATATTGCCAAATCCACTCTGGAGGACTCATCTGTGTCTTTTACTGTGCTGCCTCTAGGCTTTCATTTTACCCTCAAAAGTAGCAGCTAAGTGGGTTAACAGATTCATGATGCAGGTCTGTCTTAGTATAGGAAGTAACTTGGCGAGCTTTTCTAAAAAATGATTAAATGGAACTTTTTATTAATGATGGAATTCCAGAGAGTCTTTTGGTTGGATTGTATTTGACTATTATATTTCTTTCTTCTTCTTGACAAAAGTAGACTGGTGAATTTTGACAGTTTCCTATGGTGGTCATTTGTGTGATTGGTGGGGAATGGATGTATTATCACTGTAGATCTAAATGATTTTTTTTCTAATTTTTGTTTTTCAGAAAATGATGACTTATTTATGATGCCACGGATTGTTAATGTGACATCCTTGGCCACAGAGGGAAGCTTGGTAGATATGGGTGGCAACAAATATGAAGGTACTGATGGGAAGTCACTTGACCACCTGAAAGATGCTGTCAGGAATCAAGAGAATGCCCTAGAGGAATCAGATAGAATCTCTTCCAGAGGAAGCCATAGAGATGGCAGAATGGCATTGGGTCCATCACAGGTTTTTCTGGCAAATAAAGATTCTGGTTTTCCACAAATCATTGATGTTTCCAGTATGCAGGAAGCACAGGAGTTCTTACCTAAAAAGATAACTGGTGATATGAGAGGGATTCGGTATAAATGGAAAGAAGGTGAATCAAGAGGGGAGAGACTAAAGTCTAAGGAATCTACATTTCATAAATTAAAGATGAAAGATCTCAAAGACTCAAGCATAGAAATGGAACTGAGGAAAGTAGCATCAGCCATTGAGGAAGCAGCTCTTGATCCCAGTGAACTGCTAACTAGCATGGAAGATGAGGATGATACTGATGAGACACTGACTTCACTGCTTAATGAGATTGCTTTCCTTAATCAGCAACTAAATGACGACTCTGTTAGCCTGGCTGAACTGCCTAGCTCTATGGATGTGGAGTTCCCAGAGGATGCTCGGCAGGCTTTTATCAGTAAGCTGCCCCCTGGGAACAGAGCAGCTTTCCAGGTTGGCCACTTGGGAACAGGCTTGAAAGAGTTGCCTGATGATATTCAAGGGGAGAGTGACTCCATCAGCCCCCTCCTCTTGCACTTGGAAGATGATGACTTTTCTGAGAATGAAAAACAACTTGTAGAAACAGCTTCTGAGCCAGATGTCCTTAAGATTGTTATTGACTCTGAGATAAAGGATTCCTTTCCTTCCCACAGGAAATCTAGTAATGGAGGGAAGAGTACAGCTGGCCTCGCTACAGAGCCTGAAAGTGTGTCCTCACCACCCATCCTACACATGAAGACTGGCCTAGAGAACAGCAACACAGACACTTTGTGGAGGCCTATGCCAAAGTTGGCACCTTTAGGTTTAAAAGTAGCTAATCCTCCTAGTGATGCAGATGGTCAGAGCCTCAAAGTGATGCCTTGTTTGGCACCTGTAGCTGCCAAAGTTGGGTCAATTGGACACAAAATGAACTTAACAGGGAATGACCAGGAAGGCCGGGATATCAAGGTGATGCCTACATTAGCACCTATTGTTGCTAAATTGGGCAACCCTGGGGTCTCACCAGGTTCTGCAGGGAAATGAACTTTTTGTCTTCAGGCCATGAGGGGAAATTGAATCTCAACTCCTTTCTCTGCAGACATCTGTTTATTTGTGTCATGGAACTATGCTCCTTGACTGACTGTGATGATATGGTCGATAATGATGGAGAAAGGGGGTAGGGGTGCTGGCCCTGGTATATGAAATACTATGAAATTCTGATCATGTTAAAATGTGTTACCTCACTTGTGGTGCTGGGTCCCCTCATCCTAAAATGTGATCCATTACTGAACACGAGGTGCCCCTCTTACCCAAGGCATTGATAACAAGACTGGCTCCATATTGGTACCTAATTCTCTCCCCAAAGAGAAAAAGCTGCTTGAGACTGGAATTGCTGTGGACTGAACTGTAGTTGATAGCTGTTAGATTGTCTAAAATCTAAGGAATGTGATGCATTTGTGCAGAAGAGAGTTTTTAGTTGGCATTTCAATAATAGGGAAAGATAGGTACCATGTAATACCAAAGTGAAGGATTTTAAGTGACTCAGCAAAATTGTTTCTTTCATATCCCAACTAGCTTTCATTCCCTCACCGTTTCAATCAGAATTACAAATTTAAGCCTTCTGGTAAAGTAGGGATGTGTTTAACTTTTATTATTAAGGTAATTATTTTGGATGTTAAAGTGCTCCCTTACTGTCTTTGTGGGTATTGAAAAAATTATTTCATAGTGCCAGGGATTTCTGGGAATATATATTTTGGAGTTAGGCATGGAGGGGCCCTTCCCCATTCACAAATCTCATCACTTGAGACAGCTAACATGAAAAGCATTCTCTCCCCAGACCAGTGGCCAAAATTTAAAAAAAAAAAAATGTGGGGCTGGATATTTCCTAAATTAGCCTCCTGGTGCTTGAAGGTTTCATTCACTGTTACCTGCACATGATGTAAAGAAAAGTCAAGTCACAGTAGGCACTCTTTACCAGGGAAATAAGGCAGTATTTGAATCACGAAATATATTTTTTATCTGCTACCATGGATTCAATGATCTGTAGAGCTTTTTCACTCATTTGCTGTCAGAGTATGAACTGACAGCCTGTAAAGATAAAGATATTTATATTTTTGTATAGTTGTTTTCATAGATTTCTCAAAGGCTGAAGTTTTCAACCTAGAAGATGAGATTTGTATTGAGTATAGAAATGATGTTTCCTATCTAGTTTGTAAATAATCATGGTGCACTTGAGGGGTCTCTTGGAAACTCTTGGGGGCAAAAATCACTATTCTGAAAATGTATAGACTGGGATTTAGCTGCTGCATTTTGCCTTTCGTAAATGATTATATTTCAGAATGTAACCCCTGTTCTGTCTTCATTGACAGGATTTGCTTGTGTTGTAAAACACTAACACAAGAGCTTCCAGTGCCTGGGCTGTGCCTGGGTTATGGTATTTCTTCTGTATCCCCTGCCGCCTTTATGCCATGTCCCATTCAGCATTGTTCAGACCTAGGTTGTGAGACCAACTTTAGAATGGATCTAACTAGTGAATTATTACTTCCATATCGATTCTCTATTAACTCTGATAATCAACAGATTGAAAAGGATGGGGAAACTTCCTCTGCAAAGTGCCCTGGGGCAAATTCTTTGTTGGTGTTGTGCTGCTTGCCTTTCTAGACCTGCTTTTCAGCACTTAACCTTCCCTCATTGCTGAAGAAGCTTGAAGTAGTTAAAGGAATGCTCCTCAGCTTCTCATCCCTTCCACTCTTTACCCAGTAGATTTCATCCAATGCCTTAGCCAAGGAGTCCAGCCCCTGTCTTCCTTCCTACAAATTGTTCACCAGTTCTTTAACCTGGGTATAGCATTTTCCCATTATTTTGTTGTCTCTTCCCCACATTTCCTCCTGACTTCCCAAGGCTCTTGTTCAGTGGCTTTTGAGGGTCAGCCAAGGAGCAAGCAAGGGAGCGAGTAATCCTCAGGAAAAGAAGGACCATTTAAGCTTTTGAACACTTTCCCTTTCTTAGAAGAAAATAGGCAAATGGGCCAAGGTCAGTTCCTGATTGAAGGATGTTTGGCTGTGCTTATATGAGATAAACATATAAAAGGACAATTTCAGGTGTTCAGAGAAGACTGCAGATCATTACAACCCCCTCCCCCACAAGATACAATGTTCTCAAGACAGATCTAGGAGTCATCAGGGCTAATTTGAGGAGGGCTCAGTCTTCAGAACAATCCTGCTGTCTTGGCAGCAATCTGAAATCTCCAAAAAATGCCTACCCTTTCACCTTACCCTAGGAAAAACTGATCTATGAAAATTACGCGTGTGATTTTGAAAGATGAAGTTGAGTGAGAAGAGTTGAGGAACCTGGAAGACAGTGAGCTCTCACCCTAACTCTTATAAGAAGCATGATCTCAGTAGACCAATAATTCGCCTTTTTATACATCTGTAAATAAATGGAATGTTTTTAAGAATATAATTATGTCAGATTTAGCATTTTCTTTTATATATTAAATATATATATATCTTTCCTTTTCTGCTTTTGGAAGTGACTATTTTTTTAGAAACAAGAATAGAAGTTGGCAATTAAAAGGCAGGATGTGTAAAACTGAAATAAATTAGTTGTACTAATGAAAGCAGGACTTGGTGTTGGGAGGTTTGTGCCGAGTTGGAGTATATAATTCTTAATACCCTGAGACCTGTTTGAGAGTGGGTATATTTGAAGTACTTTTTCATGGGAATTCCTTCCTGCTCACAAATTTTTGACATGCCATTTGGGGGAGGTTTTTGGTATTCTAATCCTTGTAGTATGTCATACATGGAGGCTTCAAAATTTTGTTCAACTGATGACAAATATTTTGTTTCAGAAGTCATTATACAATGAAGAAAGGCTAGCCTAACACTTTGTGCAAGGCAGTTTGTTACCCCCGTAATTAACAGGACATAAAACACAATCTTAGCTAAGGACAATAAGTATTCTTGAGGCAAGATGCTAACTTACTTGGATAATTTTCAGAAAGTTTTATTAAAGGCGTCCTTTAGATATTGAGCTACTTCTAATCTATTTAAGATGTTTCTAACAGATCAAATTCAGTTATACAAGCTTCATATAGATTACTCATTTTGTATAATTTTATAGTAAACACAGTTGCTTTTTCCCAGAATCATGGATGAAATACCTGATGCTAGATCTTTCTGTAACTGGCTTGAAAATGTTTTAATACAGGACAAAGGCAGACAATCCATATGTTATTTTTGGCAAAGTTTATTAGTATATATTTTTTTCCTTAAATACTGATTGAGATATTTGAAATGGAATGGGGTGGGATGAATTGAGAGGTAAATGCACTTTGAAGACAGGTCTAGAAAATAGTGATTACCCTTGTCCCTCACTCCCAGAATTAAAAACAACAACAACAAAAACAACTATACACAGTGTAGGTAGCACATTGCAGGTATTTTTAATAACCAAGAGTCAGAATACTTTTCTTGTACAAAATTGTTGGTTTTGGAGAAAGTGCTCTGAGGACATCAATTTTACATGGGCATGGACGTCTGCATGGAAAATTAAAGCTGAGTTAGACTTAATGTCAGTTGAACAAAAACAGTTAAAATACATATTTGAAATAATGAAATTATTTGATACATTTTAAAGTCAAGACATAACCATAATATATTAAAAATGAACTGCTCTACAAAGGCACATAAATACTAATGATGGAGGCAATTGTGGAGGGTGGTGAGGCTAAACCATTAAATTTTATTAACTGCTGGTAGAAGAGATTTTGTTAAGAAAGCAGCGTTGGAAGCATTGTCTTGAAATCCATCTTTCCAACTGCAGTCTTTGGTCTCAGCTGTCTTACAGTGCCTTGCATGTAAAGGTGCTCAATAAATTTGAATTGATTAGCAAATGTTTACTCTAGCCTGTTAAGTTTTCCAGAATCAATTAATTGCCCTTTAATTGCCTAGGGTGAATTTAAAACTTGCATCTAAACAGCATAATGCTAAACAAGACAATTCTATAACATCTATTCCCTGACATCTAGAATTTTAGAATCTGACAAACATGCATACAGGTTTAGGACATATATAAGGAGAATGAAAAGTGAAATAGTGTATGGACAATGAAATATATAAGAGATGATTGCATTTTGGAGAGTTGGGATGACAAGTATTTAAGGGGAGAAAAGGGAACAACATTGATATTCACCGTGGACCTGGGAGTGTTATTTTCTAAGGAATTCATGAAGCATGGGAACAGCCTACACCTTTTCCCATATTGGCATCTCAAAAGGCGGTATGGTACTTAGAAAATAAAGGTTGGCTTGAATTGAAGAATTAAAAATGTGGTTTTGGGCTTTGGAAGTCTCCAGAGTCCATCCTCTCATTACACTGTTCTCAGTTGTATTTCATCTTAAACAAGGATCATCTTAGTAGATCATTTTTATTTTATTTTATTTTATTTATTTATTTATTTTGGCACCAGGGACTGAACTCAGGGGCACTCGACCACTGAGCCACATCCCCAGCCCTATTTTGTGTTTTATGTAGAGACAGGGTCTCACTGAGTTGCTTAGTGCCTCGCCATTGCTGAGGCTGGCTTTGAACTCGCGATCCTTCTGTCTCAGCCTCCCTAAGTGCTGGGATTACAAGCGTGAGCCACCGCGCCCGGCTAGTAGATCATTTTAGACAAGAAAAGCAGGAGCTTAGATTTGCCAGTGCAGCTTCAATTTAAGATGAGAATAATTCAGAGAACTTTTTCTCTGGGACTAAACTAAAGTAGCTTTAGATTAGAAATAACCAATGACACTTTATAAACCCATTTACTTGGCCATGAGTGGGTAGGTGAGAAAGCTGTTAGTGGACATAAAAATGACTTGGAGAGCTGGGATTGTGGCTCAGTGGTAGAGCGATTGCCTCACATGTGGGAGGCACTGGGTTCGATCCTCAGCACCACATAAAAGTAAATGAATAAATAAAGGTCAATCAACAACTTTAAAAAAAAAATGACTTGGAGAGAATTAGGAACAACTGGGCACGCTTTTTTCCTTGTTTCAAGAAGTTGCTAGAGTCTGCAGTACACAGTAAAAACACCAGGTGGCACCATTTATTAGTGTTATATTAGCTTTGTGACAAGCTTCAAGCACAGACTGGCAAGGGGTTTCTGGAGTCAGCCACCTTTGTACAGTTAAGGCTAATGGCTTTTGCCTCCTTTCTCCAGTTTTGGGAGAGTCCCATTTTAGTTCCATTAGATCGACAATGCATGGTTGAAGGATAGGAGGCCCTATGTCTTTCAAGGGGTGACATCTTTGATGTCCATGTCAACCTGTGAACTTTATAAATCTTGTTTTTAATATGTGCCTACAGTATATGCAGAACCTCCTGCTTTGTCATTTAGCTGAATAAGGTCTACCCACTGCAGTGTTTAGTGGTCCTTTCTTGCTAACGTGTAATGTTGCTCAGGGATTCCAAAGATCTGGATGGAGTGAGACAAGTCTTCTGACTTAAGCTAACCTTTTTATAAGGTAATTTCTTTAAGTAGTAATCAAGTTGGAGAATTCTATGCCTTTTAGATAATAAATGTTTGGCTTACATACCGATGAAATAGAAATATATAGTAATAGTTCCATGTGTTCCCCTTACCCCCATGAGCTGGAAAAACCACCACTAAATAGTACAAGAAGTCTTGACTGACCTCAGCAAGTATTCACAAGTAAAACTTGACAGGACCGAGGGAAACATCTGGAATGACAAAGTCCTGGTTAAATGTGGAGAGAGCACTACAGGAACACAAATCCCATAAGCTCATTCACTTGGTTTCATTCTTGGCTCGCCTAAAGGGGTATTCGAAGTTTCTGTCTCCCTCCCATTTATTCCATCATGACCAATCAGGTTGCCCAGATGAAATCCTGTTGTTAGCGCTTGAATTGGGTTACTAAGAAGAATCTTTTCCACGTGGGCCAACGCGCTGGGCCGGGCACGATCAGAAACTATTGCAATCGCTTTAAATCCTAGCGTTTGGGGTGGAATGGGAGCCGAGTTTTTTGGCTGTATCCCAACCTTGTCATTCTGAGCTAGGAGTTTGTTTCAGCTACGGTCCCTCGGACCTATCAAATGCCAACCTTAGCACCCTGGGGGTGTGGTTATCGTCTTGGGGGCTCTGGGTAGTGCAGTTCTCCGGGGCACCAGGCTGATAATACCATAAAAGGCCTGGTTCTCTCAATTCTGAAGCCGTGTTCTGTTGACCTCCTTCTAAGAGCGGTACCCAACAATTATACTGTGTGGAATCCGTAGTTCTCCAGTCGGGAGTCCTCTGCTTCCTAGGTCTTTCGTTGGCTCCGCCCCCGCAAGCCTCGTCTGTCCAGTCGCGAAACGACCTCCTGGCTACAGACCGCACCCCTTCGCGTCGGCTCCGCCTTCTCAGTCCCTAGCTTGGCCCAAGCGCTAGTTCGCGTTTTGAGCCGCTCGTGCCACCATAGCTGCTGCTGCCGCGGCCGCAGCGGAGCTGAAATCGCCGAGCGCGATGCCTGAGGGCGCTGTGAGCTGGGCAGCCCTCGAGCCCCGGGGCTGGTGAGGCTGGGCCCAAGCGGGGGCGCTGACGAGTAGCAGGGGCTTCTGAGGCGGGTGAAGGAAAAGTCTAAGCGGGTATGGAGGGCGGAGAGCGAGCTCCCGAGGGTCGGCGGGGAGGGTGGGGGAGGGAGGCTCCCATAGCAGAACGAGTTGCAGGGCCATAGTAAGCCCAGCCACACCGAGTCCTCGCAGCTGCCAGCACGGTCCCCCGTGGACCTCCCAGTGGGCTCCTCCCTTGGACAGTACAGTTACCATGGGAACAGTTAGGCATTAACGGAGACCAGACCTGCCAGTATTTCTACTAGAATCTATCCCATTCTCCAGTTAAACGCCTCTCGCAGGCGTGGGCCTGGCATTTGTTCGCAGTTCAGGGTCCCCCACTCCTTTTCCTTTCGTGGATCTCCTTCCCACGTTGTAGGAAACCATGCAGGGCTTAAAGGTGGGGATGAAGGGAAAGGGGAGAGCAATACCTAGGGATAAGAGCAACAGACAGGTAGGCAGAAGACACCTACTGTGATGCTAAGGTGGCCTCTGCCATCTCAGGCCAGTGAGAGGTCATATTGGAAGGCCGTGTGGAGTGGGAAGGCTGTGCTACAGTTGATTCAGGTCCCAAGACTGGGCCAGGGACTGTCCCAACGGGCCCCTCCTCATGATGGCTGTGGAAGGGTCAACCATTACCAGCCGGATCAAGAATCTGCTGCGGTCCCCATCCATCAAACTACGCAGGAGTAAGGCAGGAAACAGGCGAGAGGACCTTAGCTCCAAGGTGAGTCATAGCCACCTCTTTCCATGCCTTTACCCTCTCCTTGCTCCATGTACCTATTTCACCTTCTTGGGAAAGAAGAGAGCTAGGTGCTCCTGTTGGCTCTAAAAGATCAAATATGCAGGTCTCTGCCTCTCAAGCAGGCAGTAACTTGGTTTTAGGTTGAAGAAAAAAGAGCAGCATAGGTAGGCCATGGTGAGATTCATCCATGAAAAGAGGTGAATAGGAGGAAGGTGAGTTCAACTGTGATCTCACTACAAACTGTTTGCTTCGGGAAGCCAGTTGATATACTATGACTCAGTTTCCCTTCTTGGAAGGGGATAATGGGACTACATACCCTGTGTGACTAACTTGGCTGCAAGTGTTAACATCTGGGTTTATGTCAGACTGTAGTAATAGAAAGAAATACTTTAACATCTTAAACACCTTGTCTGAAATATTAGCCTGGTAATTGCTCTTACTTGAGGTCAAAACAAATTTCTTTAAGAGACCTAAATTAACTTAACTGGAGCTTCTCGGCCTTCTTAGGAGTGATAACATGCAAGGAGCCACATATGTGCCAGCAAAAACAGTTCTCTTAGTTTGCCCTTGAGCTTTGCATATCCCATTCACTGAGTGCCAAGAGCCACATCTTTTCCAAAGGCACAGTCCTTTTTCCATCTCTTCACTTGTCTGGGTTTTGGTCCTTATGCTTTATTCAACTTTTTTAAACCCCACAACTTTGGTAATACAAAAAATAGACTAAATTTATTTACTCCCTCAAGGGAATCTATGGCTTTGTTCCCACAGGATCAGATTAGATTGTGTGTCTTATTAGCAGCCTGTAAACACAATAGGCTTGTGTGGTACAGGATTGCTACAGGGAGAGTCATTTGAGAGTCATTTCATTGCCTTGCCTGAATCTTGAGAGATGAGTAAACCTGGTGAATGATTTAGAATGCTGATGTACAACATGGCAGGGTTCTGGGAAGACTTAGTTCTGATCCCTGACCCTTACCAGAACCTTACATGGATTTGATAAGAAGGTGAAGAGCTTTTCTTTATGTTTCAGCAGGGGATATATTGAATCAAAATTTGCCACAAGGTTCCATAGTGGTATAGTGACCCTTCCAAGGACTTTTTTTTTTAATATGAGTTCTCACGCAGGGCATGATGACGCATGCCTATAATCCCAGCAGTTTAAGAGGCTGAGGCAGGAGGATTGTAAGTTCAAAGCCAGCCTCAGCAACTTAGCAAGACAGTGTCTCAAAATAAAAAATAAAAAAGACTAGGGATGTGGCTCAGTGATTAAGCACCCCTAGTTTCAATCCCTGGTACAAAAACAAAAAGTATGGGTTCTTGCTTGGTTGCCCAACCTGTTTTCTAACTCCTGAACTTGAGCGATTCTCCTTCCTCAGCCTCCTGAGTAGCTGGAACTATAGGTGAATACCACCATGCTTGGATTTTTGAAGAACTCTTCATAATCATTGCTCCTATTTTCTAGAGGCAGGAGAGTGAACCTGAAAGAAATGGTCTTAAATATAACACTTTTGCTCATTCTTGGTACTGCAGATGCTCATATTTATGGCCAGTAACTTGACAGTGATCACAACTATTAGAACAATCTTCTCATTGCTTTAGCCCCCCCCCCTTTTTTTTTGGTCCAGGAGCAGTATACATGGCAGAAATGTATAATGGGAGTTTAGTTTTCAGTGTGAATACTTTACTGCAGTTTTGGTCTGGAATCCAGAAAGTACCAGAAACCATTGTTTAAAACTATCAGAGTCATTCATCATTAATGTAATCAACAAACGTTTATTTAGTCCCTATTAGGTATGGAGTCAGTGATGAATAAAACACTATGTTTACCATCAGAGAACTTGTGGCTATTCAAACATGTAAGCTAATAATTTGAACATTGTATTGTAAGTGCTGTTCTAGAAGTATGCATTAAGTTGTTAATGGAATCACAGGGGATGGACCATAAGTTAGTTTAGTGGAATTAGGAAAGACGTTGTAGAGGAAGGCTTACTTGAACTGTGAGTCCTGAGTCAAGAGAAGAGCTTTCCAGGAAAACTGAAAAAAGAGGACATCCCTGTCCTCACCATTAAAGATCCCTGTTTCTAATAGGAATTCAGTACTTCAGACTGCTTTAAAGGTTTTGTCTGTCCTGAAGCTAAGTATGAAGGAAATATTTATGTAAAATTGAATGATCTTTGAATGATATGACAAAGGAAGAGTGCTGTTTTTAACACCCAGGAGTATTAACTGTCTTTGGTATCTAGTACCCAAGAGATGCCTCACTTCCCATACTCCTTAGTGAAGGCTCTGCCCAAAATTATTCTGAAAAGCCTGCCTTATGGAAACGTACACAGGACCTAGTCTGTTAGGCTTCATGAGTTGCTCTAATATGTGGTAGCTGTGGGTAATCAGTAACAAAAAATTTGTGGCTCAAGGATAGCTAATTCTGAAATAAAATTTGAAGACAAAAAGACAAGCCTCAGGCTGGAGTTGTGGCTCAGTGGTGGAGCAATCTCCTAGCATGCCAGAGGCACTGGGTTTGATCCTCAGCACCACATAAAAATAAAAGTGTTGTGTCCAATCCCAGCACTTAGGGAGGCTGAGACAGGAGAATTTTGGGTTCAAAGCCAGCCTCAGCAAGGGTGAGGCGCTAAGCAACTCAGTGAGACCCTGTCTCTACATAAAACACAAAATAGGGCTGGGGATGTGGCTCAGTGGTCAAGTGCCCCTGAGTTCAATCTTCAGTACCAAAAAAAAAAAAAAAAAAAGTATTGTGTCCACCTACAACTAAAAATATATATGTTTTAAAAAGCAGAAGTTAAAAAAAAAGCCTTTTTTGGTGGGGCAGAGAAGGAAGTATCAGGACCTTTATGCAGCTCTTATTAGATGGTTTTCTGCTTTGAATAATACTGTTCTAAGGTTGCTTTCCTACTCCTTTTCATCAAATTCTATACTTACTTTTAGAGTCATCTTCATATTTTCCAAAGACACAGGACCTTTTTGGACTAGCCTCACTACCTTGAAATCAATCACTGCTCTTTCTTTTATGTATGTCTTCATTTCCTAAAGTCAGGGGACATGTTCTTTATTTCTTTTACGTCACACCATTTAGGACAGTGTATAGTATGTACAGTATGTAGTAAATACTAAAGGAGTAAATGAATGAGAATAGTTTAAACATGTCTAATAAGTCCAGAAGAATAAAAAATGGTCAGGAGAATTTGTGACCTTTTTAGAAGAGAAATCAAAACTAGGAATAATAAAATGGTGAAAAAGAAGTAAGATTTTATCATGGTGCTTTGAGCCTTTTAATATGTGCCTATTTAGTTGAAAAGGGTATGAGAGAGACAAGAAGTTCATGTATGTAGAAAATGCTGCTCATTGATGACTTTTTAATTTTGGAGAGATCTAGTTGCAAGTATGGTTAAGGGGTTAGAGATGTGGCTCAGTGGTAGAGCACTTGCCTAGCATGCATGAGGTCCTGGGTTCAATCCCCAGCACTGCAGGGAAAAAAAAAAAAGTATGGTTAAAATAGGATTAAGCCGGGAAGGCAGCACTCACTCCCAGGGGCTTGGGAGGCTGAGGTAGGAGGACAGCAAGTTCAAAGGCAGCCTTGGCAACTTAGCAAGAGGTCTCAAAATAAAAAGACCCTGTCTCAAAATAAAAAGGGCTGGGAATATGGCTCAATGGTAAAGCACCCCTGAGTATAATCCCTGGTGCAAAAAATAAATAAATATTTATTTTTAATTAATATGTATGTTTTTAAATTAAATATATAGTTAAAGTGAGAGAGCCAGTAGAAGTGGGAATTTAAATTACTACACAGAGAGTAGAAGAGAGCTGAGATATTTATTAAGGTTTTTTTGTTTGTTTTTGTTTGTTTTGGCACTGAGGATTGAACTCAGGGGTACTCGACCCCTGAACCACATCCCCAGCCCTATTTTGTGCTTTATTTGGAGACAGGGTCTCACTGAGTTGCTTAGCACCTCGCCCTTGCTGAGGCTGGCTTTGAACTTGCGATTCTCCTGTCTCAGCCTCCCTAAGTGCTGGGATTACAGGTGTGCGCCACCACACCCAGTTTATTAAGGTTTTTGAAAGAGAGGAAAGTCTCTTCAGTGGAGTAAATTGAAAAAGAGTGATTTGAGGTTTTATGCCAGATCTGCTAAGTCTTGATGGAAGTTATCAGTTGTAAATACCCTTCAAGTTTAACTCCTGTACATTTGTCAGTTCTTGCCTCTCATCTCAGTGGAGGCTTGTTTTCTTTAAGAAGCAAATGTGTGTGCTCTTGGTAACTAACACTACCCCTCTTTTCCTAAAGTGTCTGAAAGATTTTTATATGGAGAGAGCTGAGTTGTTTTTCTATTTTAATAAAGGACAGAAAACGGACTGAAGCAGAGCAGGTAAGATTTAAGTTAGGGAGACAAAAGGATTACCTGTGCTGGAGATTTGTTAAATTTTGAAAAAATAAGTGAAGGAGCTTTTGAAATCTTCCTTCTTAATAGCTATTAATCCAGTCTGGGTTATATATTATTCCTCTGTAAGCAATGGGCAGGGTGACTTTCTTTTAGTTCTGTTTTTATGATTGTAAATCTAATTTCCTCACTCTCAAGCATGCTCTTTCTCCTCCTCTCTTCTTCCCCCTCCCTCCCCATCTCTTCCACATCCCTTCTGCCATCCCCCACAAGTGATTATATGGTGGTGCTTTGAGCCTTTTAATATGTGGCTCTAAGAAGAGTTTGTGTAGGTGGGTTTCATGAAGGAGAAAAGATTGGTAGTAATCTAATTTCAGTTTTTGTTCAATGTTTATGTATAGATGTTAGTATTGAAACTCTTTAATATGTTTAGTAGGGGGAAACTTAAACCATTTTCAAAACATGTGAATCATTAGCTCTAGCTTAATGGTTCTCAACTTGGGAGGGAGGGTAGAAAGGCCACGAGGTATCAAAGTATCTGTAACATTTTAAAATACACATTCCTGGGCCCCATCCTAGCTCTATGGAATCAGAACTTCTGAGGATGGTGTTCGTAGTTGCATAAAATATTAAGTTCCATCTGATGCCCACTGCTGGTTATGAAACCCTGGCCTAGGTGCTAGGATCCTGAGATCTGTTTCTTCATAGCCAACTCCTCACTGAGACTTCTTTCTGAAAGTATATCAAGCTAACCCAGTAAGTATTCTTTCTTCCTTGAGTAGTTTTTATCTCTTCTGTGTCTTCTAGACAGATTACTCACAAACTGCTTTGTCAGGGATCGATTTGACAGCACTTCACATTGTGAGTTCAGATGTGAGGAGCTGATCATTGCCTTACTAAGGCAAATCAGCAGGAATTTCCCCTGCGAGTAGTAGTTAGAAACTTTATGATGATATCCCAGAGTCCTGGCAAAGTAATTTCTCTCACCATTCCACTCCCCACTTAGAACTCATAGGAACCAACAGTGTTTTAGTGTTTGATACAAATTCTCCAGGCTCCCCACCTAGAATAGATGATCAAGAGCAGAAGCCCCTGTGGCCAGCTTCACATCATCCTTTGTTGAATGACCTTGGTCAAGTTCACATTTTCTGTCTCTGATGTGTTCTGTTTAAAAAATAAATAAATAAGTGTGTGTGTGTGTGTGTGTGTGTGTGTGTGTGTGTTCATGCACGTGTCGTAGATGGACACAATGCCTCTATTTTATTTATTTTGCTGAGGATCAAACCCAGTGCCTCACTTGTGCTAGGCAAGTGCTCTACCACTGAGCCATAACCCTAGCTCCTCTGAGGTGTTTTTTATTTGTGTATATATATATTTGGTTATAGATGAATACAAAACCTTTATTTTATTTATTTATTTTTATGTTGTGCTGAGGATCGAATCCAGTGCCTCACATATGCTGGGCAAGCACTCTACCACTGAGCTACAACCCCAGCCCTCCGATGTGTTCTTGAATTAAGCTTGTAGAGTGTCTGGAGATCCTTGGAACAGGTGGTTTACCATGAAAAGTTTCGGTGTTCCCCTGGTTTTGTTTGATCTTTATTTCATCTTCCTTCCGGTGCCTGCAGCTGCCTTCAGCCTTCAAAATGATTCTCATCAGAGAGAGAATTCTCTCCCTGGACCCAACAACACATCTCTTCCTTTACTGTCTAAAAATAGTCCAGCCTCTTGAAGCTCTGGATTGTCTTTTGGAGGCGTCTTACATCTACTTGGCTTCACTCATTTCATAGTTTTCCAAGTTTGTTTTCCTCCTCTCACTTTGCAATTTAGAGCAAGTTCCCCTGTTGGATCAGTTTGAGTTACTGTCTTACTTCCTGCCAGTATTTTGAATGTCTTTGGGACCTTGATATTTCTTTGACTTCACTTCTTTCTTCCATTTGCCTCCATGTGTTATCATTTCTTTCTCTTTTTTAAAAAAAACTTTTTTGGTTGTAGATGGACACAATATTTTCTTTCTTTTATGTAGTGCTGAGGATTGAACCCAGTGCCTCAGGCATGTGAGGCGAGAACTCTGCCACTGAGCTACAATCCCAGCCCCATTATTTCTTGACTAATGAAAAACACAGGTAGATGTGATGCTTCAGCCTGACCTCTGCAATCTTCCCACCAACCCCTGGAATATCAAATTTGGTCTTGTGACTGTTACCACTGCCCTTTGTTTGAAGAACAGTCCAGGGCTTGAAATTTGGGACTGTGTTTATTCACACTAGGCTTCTCTGAGAACGTGATCTGTCCTAGTGTTGTTATCAGCATTTCTGTTGGTTTTCCTTCATGTTCAGACTGCAGTGTTGGTAAGGGGGAAAAAGCTACAGTGTTTTCAGTACGATTTGTTATATTATACATGGCATTCCCACTGCTACAAACTAAACCTCTCCTCTGGGCTCCATTGTTTAAAGCAAGATAAGTCCAGGTTTTCTGCCAGTTTTCTTTCCATAGCAGTTCTTAGTAGAAGCGTAGAATGAGAATTATCCACTTTCTTGGGTGTTAACTACCCTGTTAATGGATTTTACCTTCTATTGCCTCTTAAAATTTAAAAAAAAAGTCATGTGTTAGGGGGAATAAAAGTGAGTATGAGGGGCTGGGGTATGGCTCAGTGGTAGAGCTCTTGCCTAGCATGTATGAGGCACTGGGTTTGATTCTTGGCACCACATATAAATAAATAAAATAAAGGTCCATTGACAACCAAAAGTATTTTTTAAAAAAGATGTTTTAAAAAAAAAAGTGAGTATGACAGCCAGACTGGGCAATGTGGATCTTTTTTTTTTTTTTTTAAATTATTTTTTAGTTACACATGGACACAGTGTCTTTATTTTCTTTTACTTATTTTTATGTGGTGCTGAGGATCGAACCCAGTGCCTCACATGTGCAAGGCAAGCGCTCTGCCACTGAGCCACAACCTCAGCCCCCGCAATGTGGATTTTTAGGGTGTTTATTTGTTTTGTTTTTGTGTGTTGGGGGATGGTACTGAGGATTAAACCAAGAGGCACGTTACCACTGAGTTATGCCCCCAGCCCTGTTTTTATTTTTGAAATAGTTTTGCTAAGTTGCTAAGGCTGGCCTCAGACTTGGTATCCTCCTGCCTCAGTTTCCTGAGTAACTGGGATTACAGGCATGCTCCACCAAGCCTAGTTTAAAGTTAATATTTTCGATTGTTCAGATTTTCCACGTCTTTCCTTCCTTCCAGTGGTTATAGCAGTACATCCATAGTGCTTCTTAATTGACCACTTCCTTTGGTTTAGAAGAACACTTACAGGAGAATGAGTTTATAGTATAGTTGTCTTCTCTTAGACTTCTATGGAAGAATTTGCTTCCTCTCTTCATCACAGAGAATATTCGTAAATGCTTTTTGGTTTTTGTTGCTTTCCTAGCCTACAAAATGGATTTTTTTCTTAGACTGGATTTCTAAGTTTACACATCTCATCTCTCTCCCTCAAACTAAGGTGAAGCTGAAGTCATTCAGAGCTAAAATTTAAATTTACTTGAAGATCTTGGAACAACCTTTTGTGAAACCATATGGCTGATTCTCCCCCTCCCCCCAACTTTGCTCTTTTGGAGGAATCCTGAGAAGGAGGATTCCTTCTTTAGTTCTTCAGATTTCTTTTTCTCCTCATGCTGGGATTTGAACTTAGGGCCTTGTGCATTTTGATTCTAGCAAATGACCTACCACTGAGCTACACATAACCCCCCCATTCTTCTATGATTTGAATGTTGCTTTTCATTCATACTGAATTTGACGTAATTTCTAGCTTTTCATCATCATTTCTCATCAGTTTTTTAGGTCTATTTTCCTTTATGGTTCTTCTGATCTTTTCTCCATAAGTTCACCTGACCCTTTAAAGGTGCTGGCACTTAAAAATGAAGCTTAGGACCCAGGTGTAAAAAGCCCATAATCCTAGCACTTTGGGAGGCTGAGACAGGAGAATCGCAAATTCAAATCAAAGCCGTCCTCAGCAATGGTGGGCGAGGTGCTCAGCAACTTGGTGAGACCCTGTCTCTAAATAAAACACAAAATAGGGCTGGAGATATGGCTTATTGGTCGAGTACCCCTGAGTTCAATCCCTGGTACCAAACAAAACAAAACAAAAAAACTTTAGAAAATTATGAAAACACATAGAAAGTTTATGAAATGTAATATTATGAATACTTATAAAATGTTTTCCTATGTATACAACCATCCAAGTTAAAAAAAATAGGATGCCAAGGTATTTGCAGCTTCTGAAAGATATGTTACTAATGGTGTCATTCAGGTGTTGGAAAATGCAGATGAGGTTTTGGTTTTTTAAAATATTTTTTTAGTTATAGATGGACACAATATCTTTATTTATTTATTTTTATGTGGTGCTGAGGATCGAACCCAGTGCCTCACTCATGCAAGGCAAGCGCTCTACCACTGAGCTACAATCTCAGCCCCAGATGAGGTTTTTATCTTACATAATCAAGATGAATTGTGTGTATGTGTGTGTGTTGCTAAGGATTGAACCCAGGACCTTGCACATGCTAGTCAAGGACTCTACCACTGAGCTACTGAGCTACACCCCAGCCCCAAGATGATTTATTTTTTAAATATAATATACCTAAGGACTTGATTTTGATATTTTGCTTTTTGACTTTTCTTTTCCCAACTATATGGATTTATACCATTCAACATTTTCAGGTAGTATGAACCACCATGTTCAACCTTTGTTAGGCAACTGGCAGTGCTTTTATACTACTAATAATAGAAATAATAGTATTTGCAGTATTAATAATAACTAAGATTTATTGAGCTTTTGCTATGTACTAGGTACTGTGCTATGCATTTTACATGTATTGTTCATATTTTATTCAACTCTACCATAAATACTAGTACTAAGACCATTTTTGTAGATGAAGAAACTGATGATAAAAGAGGTGAGTAGAGGATAGCTACACAATTAGCAGACGGCTGAGCTGGAATTCAAACGTAGGCTTTTTCTTAACTCCAAAGCCCACCCACACTCTTTATTCAGTTCTCCTCCTGGGGAGTCTTTATGTACAAAACATTGCACTGAGCACAAAAATATGCCTTGTATTGCTGTAGCCAAGAGTCACCTCCTACATTCAGCTTAGAAAAAGGCATTTCCTTTAAAAAACACACTTTTTCTCTATAATTCCCTATAGAAATCAATTAAATTAATTTCTTAGACTTATTTTAGAGCCATCATTCAGTAACTCTTGTTCCTCTATATTGCTCCTCTTCTCACCTCCACCTCCAGATTTCCTGAATTAATACCCCCATTTGTGGTACTGTTAGGTTTTGTTTTTTTGTTTTTGTTTTTTTGTACCTGAGATTGAACCCAGGGGCGCTTAACCACTTAGCCACACTGTGGTACTGTTGGGAACCATGCAACTTGTGGTTTTGTGGGAACTTGAATCAAGTTGACAGGGTGCAGCTGCATGGTTCCAAATGTAAGCCACCAACAGTTGCTACTTCTCTGTTGGAGTTGGGTGGGGAATGACTTGAAGAACTACAGATGCCTTGGTCACTTTTGTGTGTGAGTATGACTGAGCTTTAATTTGTGGTGTGCTTGGTTGGCAGGTTGATTGTGTAGCTTGTGCTCTTGTGTAGCTTGTGCTCTTGACTAGTTGCTAATGCAACCCTAGACCTCTTCCCTCTGAAGTCCACCTCTTTTTTATCTCTATAGCCCACAACTGACCTTGGTTTTGAACCTGTGGAGAGTAGCTAGATCAAAATGCCTCTTTCTGTGTATGTGTGTGGGGAGGATCTAAAATGTTCGATGCCAGGACCTGACCTGAGTGATGACAATTGGGGTTCAGTGAATTTGAACGTAAGTAGAAATAAGATCACTTGCCCACCTAATTTCTTTTTGCTGTGTGGGCTCCAGGGTTGCAAAGTTCCAGAGCAAGTGTCTTGCCTTCACTTGATTTCAAATTTGAATTATTTTGATTTCTTCTCTCAAATAGGCATATGTGATTTCACAGTGTAGTATAAAAGCATGGTATCTCAAGGTCTGCTTCCCTGCACTGTCTGTGTGCCTTGAGCAGAGGAAGCCCTAAGCCTAGTGGGTTGGATGGCAGGTAGCCCACAGGCAGTTAGCTGGGAAGTGGCAAGAGTCAGGGTTTTTTTGACATGCTCCACCCTCCTCCCTCCTTGCCCACTAGGGTAGGAGGAGGGTGGAGCATGTCAAAAAAACCCTGACTCTTGCCACTTCCCAGCTCCTGCCTTCGAGATAAGCAAGCAGCTGCTTGTCAGAATTAAACTTGCTGCAGGCAGGTAGGCCTTCCTCTGCTACCCTGACACTCTTTGGTTGGCTTCTCTTTGCTAGAGCACAGTATCTGCACACCATGATTGTTTTCATATGACATAATAATCTGCTGCAGACTTCTAACGATGTTCTTTCTGCTTATGATGCCCTTCCTTCCCCAGGCTCTTGGGTCTGTCTTATGAGGACCCTGCTGCAGCTATCACAGATTTTGCCTCATAACAAACTCAGAACTGACTAGTGAACAAGGCTTCTCAAGAATTAATGTGTTGGGGCTGGGGTTATGGCGCAGTGGTAGCGTGCTCGCCTAGCATGCGTGAAACACTGGGTTCGATCCTCAGCACCACATAAAAATAAAATAAAGATATTCCGTCCACCTACAACTAAAAAAAATAAATATTAAAAAAAAAAAAAGAATTAATGTGTAGGCCCCTGGGGCTAGGATGGGAGAGGGGCAGAAGTATTGCCAAAAGGCAGATTGAGGCCCACCCTGAGATTGTATTTCTACCAAGCTGGCCACACTTTGTGTAGCCAGGTGGTATCAGTGCATGAATGTGATTGCGGGGTGTGTGTGTGTGTGTGTGTGTGTGTGTTTGTGTATGTGTGTGTGTGTTTGGGTTGGGGAGCAATATCCTCACCTCTGAGGGAGCTGACCTCTCTCATTTGTAAAATTGGAATACTAACGCCTTCCAAGGCTATGGTAAGGGTTAAATGAGATTTAGTGAATGTGAAAGCACATTGTAAGGCCTAAATAACTTCACAGCTATGAGAGGTTGCAAATATTATCAGGGTTCATAGATTTCTAGAATACCAAGTAATTTTCTTCTAGTTTGCTGGCAAGATTTATTCCTCCAAGTTTCCATTTGTGAGCAGTCCTTTTTTTGCAGGTTCAGCTTCTTTCATTCCAACATTTAATAGTGACACTCTCTGCATGGCTTTTCTTTGTGACTTGTCCTCAGTATCTTTTTCTTGCCAATGTTCTGACTTGTATCAACAGTACTTTACTGACCAAAAGGAGGGCTTAGCAAATGTATCTTTTTAATACTAACTATTGTGTAATTTATTTCAGAGCTATTATATAAGTTTTTTAAGAATTAAAAAAAGAAAGTCAAACCAGTGAACTCCAAGGGGTTGAGGGAGTCCTAATTTTCTGTCAGAATAGAAACCACTGGGGTGGTGAGCATGCTTTTGAATAGCAGTAGCTTCTCCAGATATGGGAATAACTTTATTTTAGAGCAAATTCATTTATACTGAGAAATAATTTGAGAAGTGAGTTGGTCTATAGTTTCCTTTCAGTCAAAGGATTTACAGGCAGTATAAAAACATGTTTGTTTTATAACCTATTAAGTAAGTCTTTAATGTTGTGAACAGAGTGAAATATTTAAATATTTTTTGCTTATAAAAAATAAGATATGTAGCCAGGCGTGGTGGTGCATGCTTGTAATCCCAGTGGCTCAGGAGGCTGAGGCAGTAGGATCGGGAGTTCAAAGCCAGCCTCAGCAAAAGTGAGGTGCTAAGCAACTCAGTGAGACCCTGGCTCTAAATAAAATACAAAATAGGGCTGGGGATGTGGCTCAGTGGTCGAGTGCTCCTGAGTTCAATCCCCGGTACCAAAAAAAAAAAAAAAAACCTCAAAAAACAAACAAGATATGTGAAGACGTGCTGATATAAGTAGAGTCATAGCTAACTTGTACTGTTTGAAAGCATACATTTATCCAACTTGCTTAGAGAACAATTTGATAGTATATATTAAAGAAAAATTTGTATGTTCATACCTTTTGATCCAGCAGTTATAATTTTAGTGTCCTACTTTATGAATAAACCCTACACAGAGGCTGTATAATTGAAATTTTTTTGTGTCACTCATAATGATGAAATCTTTGAAGTTATCCAAGTATTATTTATCATTAGAGGACTGGAATACATCCATGAAATTAAATTCTCTGTACCTGCTAAAAAGAATGAAGTCAATCTGTATGTATGGATATGGAAGGATATATAAGAAAGAAATGGGGAAGAAAAGCAAATTGTATAACAGTTTCTTGTTAATGACTGTTTATATGTTTGTTAAAGCATATACATGTGAGTATATGCATATTAAAAAGTGAGGCTATAGATACCAAATTGTTAATGTTGGTTATCTCAGGGAGGGATAGTAGATTATGATGAACTTTCACTATCTATATATTTCTGTAATGTTTGAATTTTAAACAATAAGCTTGTATTATTTTTGTAAGTAGAAAAGACAATAAAGATGAATGTCTCTTCAATTTAAACGTGTTTCATATTTAAATCTAAAGTCTTTAAAATTTAAAAGCTGTATATTTCATTAAAGTGGTTATACACAAATATTAAAATATATCTCAAGTAATAGACTTAGATTTTTTAGTAGTAATAGAATATAAAAATATTTTTTCTTGCAAATCCATGATTAGAGCTTGTTTAACTTGACATAATTTATTTCTAATATCTTCAAAAATATTTTCTTGGTGAGATAACACTGTTAATACTCATTGTCATAGATATATCTATATGATTATAAAGGACTTGTGTGTGGGGGGGGTCCTGGGTATTGATCCCAGGGGTGCTTTACCACTGAGCTACATCCCCAGCCCCTTTTATATTTTATTTTGAGACACGGTCTCACTAGGTTGCTGAGGCTGGCCTCAAACTTACGATCCTCCTGCCTCAGCCTCCTGAGTGGCTGGGATTACAGGCATGCACCACTGTGCCTGGCTGTAAAGGACATTTAAATCTCTTTTTAAGCATAACATTGTCACTTTTAATTTTTAATATTGTCTTTAATATTTTTAAACTTATTCGTGTGTGTGTGTGTGTGTGTGTGTGTGTGTGTGTGGTGCTTGGGATTGAGCCCAGGATCTTGTAGATGCTAGGCAAGTGCTCTACTGCTGAGCTACACCCCCAGAACTTTGAACTTAACTCTCTTTCTTCTCTCTTCTCTCTCTCTCTCTTTCCCCTCCCTACCTACTTTCCTTCCTTTCTTCTCTCTTTTCTCTCTTCTCTTTCTCTTTCCCCTTCCTCCCTCCTTTCCTTCCTCCCTTCCTTCTTTCTCTCTCTCTCTCTTTCTTCCTTCCTCCCTTCCTCCCTTCCTTCCCAGTATTGGAGATTGAACCCAGGGGTGCACTACCACTGAGAAACACCTACAGCCCCCCCTTTTTCTTTTCTTGTCACTGGGGATTGAACCCAGGGCACTGAGGTACATCCCCAGTTCTTGTTATTTTTTTATTTTGAGACAGGGTCTCAATAAGTTGCGAGGGTCTCTCTAAGTTGCTGCAGCTGGCCTAGAACTTGTGATCCTCCTGCCTCAGCCTTCCAAGTTGCTGGAATTATAGGTGTGCACCACTGTGCGATCTTGAACTTATTCTTTATAGTTTAAAGATGCCGTGCATCTTTTTTAAAATATTTTTTTAGTTGTTGATGGATCTTTATTTTATTCATTTATTATTTATTTGTATGTGGTGCTGAGGATCGAACCCAGTGCCTCACACATGCTAGGCAAGCGCTTTACCACTGAGCTACAGCCCCAGCCTGATGCCATGCATCTTTACTGATAAGGGATAAGAGTATTTGTGGTGACTTATGCACATGGATTATATCATTCAGGCCCTCCTCTTTCTTTCTGGAAAGGCATCGAAGTCTTCCTTCCTCCTCCATCATCTAGGGCAGGCAGTGACAGTTGGAGAATTCTCTAGAAGAATTAACCAGAGTAAGATTAACCAGAGTAGCCGGGCGCGGTGGCACAAGCCTGTAATCCCAGCACTTAGGGAGGCTGAGACAGGAGAATCACGAGTTCAAAGCCAGCCTCAGCAATGCGAGGCACTAAGCAACTTAGTGAGACCCTGTCTCTACGTAAAACACAAAATAGGGCTGGGGATGTGGCTCAATGGTCGAGTGCCCCTGAGTTCAATCTCCAGTACCAAAACAAACAAACAAACAAAAAGATTAACCAGAGTATTCATAAATATTTTTAGTTAAGATATTCTAAAATATATTTGATTTGGGCCAAGTGCTGTGGTGCACACCTGTGTTCCCGTCGACTTGGGAGGCCGAGGTAGGAGGATCATGAGTTCAAAGCCATCCTCAGCAACTTAGGGAGGCTCTAAGCAACTTAGCAAGACTCTGTCTCTAAATAAAATATGAACAAATGACTGGGTATGTGGCTCAGTAGTTAAGTGCCCCTGGGTTTAATCCCTGGTACTAAAAAAAATAATTTTATGTATGTAAAAATTATATATACACATATATACATACACATATATGTATATGTATATTTGATTGGGAGGCTAAGGCAGGAGGAAACGGAATTGAGTATTTAAAAAATGGATTCAGCCTGGCATGGTGGTACATGACTATAATCCTAGCTACTCAGGAGGTGGAAGCTGGATCTCAAACTGAAGGCCAAGCTCAGTAATTTATTGAGACCTTGTCTTAAAAAAAGAGTTGGAGATGTAGCTCAGTGTTAAGGGTTCAATCCCCAGTACCACAAATAAAGAAACAAAATTTAAAAAGATTCAACAGACATATTAAACACTGTGACCTGGACTATAAGCATAGTTTTATGAGACACAGCCTCTGCCCTCCAGTTGATTATAGATTAGTAAGAGAGATGAGACAAATCCATAAAGAACTGTATAAGGGACTAAGTGGTACCTGCTGTGTGGGTGATGCAAGTTAAATGCTGCTGTAAGAGTCCCAAGGAGGGAGAAATCATTTTGGCCAGGTGATTATTGAAAGGTCAGACACAGGAGATATGACATTTGAACTGGTCCTCAAAGGAATTTCAGGATGTGGTAGAAGGGAAGGGCATTCCAGGTAGAAGAATATAGCTAAAGCCCTGAGGCTTCTTTCCAGAATAATGAATAGTCCAGATTGGTAAATGCACATGATTCATATAGGTGAGTAGAAGGAAATAGAAGAAAAATAGGACCCATTGATGCTAGGCTAAGATATTTATACTTCATTTAGCTGACAGTACAAGCCACTGAATGTTTTTGAACAGCAGATAGACATGATCCAATCTCTGCTAATCAAAGGTTACTCTGACCAGTTAGGGAGGAAAGGACAGGGTGTACAGTAAGAAGATTGATCTGAAAGACATTGTTACATCCAGAAATGTAGTGCTGAAGGCTTAAACTGAAGTGTTGGCGCTGAGAATGGAATGGAAGTAAGCATTTTGTAGAGAATAATAAGTTGAAGAAACATTCCCTTTTCTCAGGGAAGCCTCATGGCACGAGTTATCCTGATTGCAGGGGCACTGAGAGCCCTCCCCACGCCCATTCTTGTTCCAGGACACACGTTCACTTTGCACACTTAGTCCAGATAAGGAACAATTAGTAATCTCCTCAGTTATTAAATTGGAAACCAAGAGATTAAGAAAACTTGGGTATGTAGAGATAGTGTCCCTTCGTTCCCTCCCCTTCAGTCTGATGCCTCCCTTACTTCTTCTTCAATATACATATAAAATCAGGCTTTCCTGCTTCTGACACTGCAGTGCCAATTGCCTTGGAAACAGATGTCAGCTGTCCATATTGACTGTAGGTTGTAGCATGGCCTGGACATGGGCAAACTCTGACCACATGGAATACTCTGACATTAGGAAAACCTTCCCTTCCTCTTTTTCTGCAACCATCAGTGAGGAGAGGGCAGAACCCATTTTTAAGACTCATTTTAACTATTGATAAGTTCTGTTAATTTTTTTTAAAAAAAAATTAAAGCTAGCATGTGAAGGCCTCTACTTCATCCTGATGTCTTCTGCCCTACTGTTTTCTTTCTTTTTTATTGGTTTTTGTTTGTTTGTTTTGATTGTTTTTTTTTTAATTTTTTTTAGTTGTAGATGGACACAATATCTTTATTTATTTTTATGTGGTGCTGAGAATCGAACCCAGTGCCTCACGCATGCAAGGCAAGCGCTTTACCACTGAGCCACAATCCCAGCCCTTGATTGGTTTTTAAAGAGATGGAGTCTTGGATATTATTCAGGCTGATCTTGAACTCTTGGGTTCAAGTGATCCTCAGCCTCAGCCCCACCAAGTAGCTGGGGCTACCAGCACACCCCACTATGCCTGGCTGCCCTCTGCTTTCTATCTTGGGTCTAAGACCTGTCTCTAACGCCCACATGGAGGGTTGGCAACTTCCCTGTGTGCTCTGACAGAAACGAAACATTTTCCTGTTGTTGGAAAACCTGAACCCCTTCCTTAGGACACCATGGTTTCTGGATCAAGACGGCCATTTGGTCTAAATCCTGGTTTTTCCACTCACTACTTACTTGACTCCTTCATCTGTAAAATGGACTTAATACTAGTCCTTCATAAAGTTGTCAAGGGTATTAAATGAGATAATCTGTGTGAAGTACTTAGAATGGTTGCTGTCACAGAGCATACATTCAGTAAATGGTAGCTCTTACAGTTGTAGAGCCTGCCTCTACACAAGAACGTTTTGCTCCTAATGTGTTTCTTTAGAGAGGGCTTCTTTTTTATTTTTTATTTTTAAAGTTTTTGACAGCAGGTTTGGCTGTGTTGCCCATGCTGGCCTCTAACTCCTGGCCTGAAGCAATCCTTTTGCCCCAATTTAGTTTCCCAAGTAGTTGGAATTATAGGCATGCCCTATCACACTGGCTTTGAAGAGTTTTTAAAATGCAGATTCTTAAACCTTACCCTGTATCTTTTGATTCAGAATCTTTTTTTTTTTTAATGGTATTGGAAATTGAACCCAGGGGTGCTCTATCACTGAGTTACATCCCCATCCCTTTAAAAAAAATATTGCCCAGGTTGGCCTCAAAACTTGAGCTCCTCCTGTCTTAGCCTCCTAAGTAGCTGTGATCACAGGGAGGCACCACTATGCTTGACTTGATTCAAAATCTTGAAAACCCTGGCACAACTGGTGCAAGACCCTCTCTCTCAAAAATAAATAAATAAATGAATGAATGAAAATAATAAATAAATAAATTTAAAAGGCTGGGGATGTAGCTCAGTAGTAGAGTGACCCTGAGTTCCATCCCCAGTATTACAAAGTAAGTAAGTAAGTTAATTAAATAAAAAGTAGATGCCAACTGGGGAAGGAGATATAGGAATCGGATGGGAACTGCTATCTGGGAAAAAAAAAAAATTCTCTGAGTAATTCCATTTATAGACCAGATTTGAGATCCTTTGTTCTAGCTTCCCAGTCTCAGGGGTTTATGGCTAGAGGATCTCTAAGGTCACCTCCTCCCAGATTTACCTTCCTTAGAAGCTGGGGCTATTTTAATTCCAGCGCAGGAGAATTGACTCAGTTGCAACTAATTCTGAGCTATTAAGCAGGAAAGCCTGGTTTTTCTGTCTAATTAGAAATTGTTGGTTTCTGGAAACTTTTGTAGTATACATAGTGGAACTATAAATCAGCCAGACTGGGTAGAGATGAGGAGCAGAGTCAAGAGGCCAGGTCTGTTTGCTTGTCTTGGAATGGCCATTTTGCCCCTACGTATCTTTGACCAATTGGCACTTTGGACTAAAGGAGTCATAGTAAGTGGTGTTCCTCTTGCTTTTCCCAGGTCCAGTCTCAGGTCTCTGCCCAACCACTCAAGTCTCTGCATAAAGCCTGCTGACCTTGGGTTTCCTTTGTGGCTTTTGCATAAGTGGCAATTCTCAGAATCTGGTGGAGAATCTTCTTTGTGAAATTAGAGTGTAGTGTGTGGGCAAGAGACAAACATAGTTATTCTTAACCTGCAGGCAGGGAGGGCAGGGCAGGGAGTGTTCTGCTTTGGACAGGTCTCTAACATGCTTGTTTATAGAAATAGCCATGGTTTGGCTGAAATGACTTATAACTCAGGTATTTATAACTTGTATTGAATGGAATTGAGAAGTGGGAGAAGGGAGAAGGAAGAAGGAAGCTGGTGGCAACAAAACATGGCAACAAAAACAGATTGGTTTTCTCCCAGTTGCTAGAGTTTCATTACCAGTTTGAGGTCAGCCAAATCCTTGGTGACCCTGGCCTTTGTGACTCTAGCCTCTTAGTTCTCTATTTTGAGGGAACACTAGTTCCCATGCCATCAGCAGAGTCCCTATAGTGGTCCTGCCTAAGAAAAGGAGAGAAAATCTTTACAGTTTATGCCAGGATTCCAAGCAAGAAGAATCTCTTCTCTAGTGCTGCCCTTGCCTTGGCTCCCACGGACTGGCTGTTTCACTGGCTGATATACCTCCTCTGTGGATCACGGACCAGTTGTATCTAGGGACAGAGAGACAGACAGACAGATACCACAGCAGACTAAGACAGATTAGAGAATCTTAGAAAGCCCTGCCCAAAGTTGCTAGGATTGTGTTTAGGAGTCTGGGACTGCTGGGGCCCTTGTGTAGTACCACCTGCATTGCAGATGGCTCTGAACTCTGGAAAGTCCTTTCCTTTCCTTTTTTTTTTTTTTTTAGTACTGGGGTTGAACTCAGGGATGCTCTACAACTGAGTACATCCCAGCCCTTTTTATTTATTTTTTAAAAATTTGAGACAGGGTCTCACTAAGTTGCCCAGGGTAACCTCAAATTTGTGATTCTCTTGCTGCTGCCTCCCAAATAGCTAGGATTATAAGCATGTACCACCATGCCCAGCCTTTACTTCTTTTAGCGCGCTCACTTGTCTGCGCCCTCCCATCTAGGAACTCTCCCCTTCACTGGTTTCCTGGTTGTCCTCTTCCCTTTAAAAACTAACTGCTGGGCGTGGTGGCATATGCCTGTAATCCCAGCAACTCGGGAGGCTGAGACAGGAGGATTGCAAGTTTGAGCCCAGCCTCAGCAATTTAGTGAGACCCTAAGCAACTTAGAGAAATCCTGTCTCAAAATAAGAAAATGAAAAGGGATAGGGATATGGCTCCATGGTTAAGCGCTCCTGGGTTCAATCCCTGGTACCCAAAACAACAACTTAAAAAAAAAAAAAAAAAAACTGTCTGATGCCTCATCTCCATATGCTAAAAACTGTTTTTCCCCCAAGCTCTGTCTTTAGTTTCTCTCCTATTCCTCTTTCCTTCCCTTTTCTCCTCTCCCATTGGACTTTCAGTGGTGGTTTTCACCTCCATGTGAATAATTCTTAAATGTTTATTTCTAGTTCTGACCTCTCTCCAAGCATTTTATGTTTATGTTGCTAAATTGAGTGTTCTGTAGTTCCTCTCAAATATCCCTAAAGTGCCTCGGATTAAACTTGTCTAAAACAGACATTATCTGCTTCTATCTCCTTTGTGCTGACTCAGGTCTTTTTTCTCATCCTAGCATCACATTGTTTGCTATATCTGAGGTTCAGAATTTTGAGCCTCCATCTTTTTTTCTCCACAGTTGTACACTGCCCAGTCTTGCTAATTCTATTTGCTTTATGGCTTTTGAATGCATTTCTTTTCCATTCCCACAATCTTCCATGCTGGTCTAGATTTTCATTACTTCTCATCTGAACTATTGTAACAGCTCCCTAATTAGGCTCCCTGCCTTGTATGTCTCATATACATTATTATCAAAACAGGTTTGATTGTGTCTTCTGCTTGGAATCTTCCCATGGCTTCCCAGAGCCTGCAGATTATCCCACTTGGTTTGACATTCAAGGTCTTTCCTCTTCTGGTTACATTCTATCTCTCCTGACTTAATACTCTCTTACACAGTCTTTGCTTTTGCCATTGCTCACCTGCTCCATTATTTCCTGTCACCAAACTTGGGTTCATATAGCTTCCTTTACAGAGTTCCTTCTGTATTTCCTGATTTACAGTGTGAAACCCAGTCAGTCACCTTTCAAGAAAGCTTCCTTGTTTCTCTTCTCTGATCTGCTCAGTAGTCATCTCTCTTCCTTCTCTTTGAGCACTTTATATCTTTCTTATGACCTTTATTACATATTGGATTGTTGTATAATAAACTATTCATCTTTCCTAATGGATTTTGAGGGCAGTGGGTAGAATCTATGTGTTCTTCATCTTAGGATTCCCCATAGCATTCCAGTGGCTTTTCAAACTTTTTGTTGTTGTTATTACTGAGCCTCATCCCTAAGCCCTTTTCATATTTTATTTTGAGACAGGTCTCACTAAGTTGCTCAGGGCTTCACTAAATTGCTGAGGCTGGCCTCGAATTTGTGATACTCCTGCTTCATTCTTCCAAGTCACTGGGATTACAGGCATGAGCCACATGCCTGGCTAATTTTTTTTTTTTTTTTTTGTACCAGGGATTGGACCCAGGGACACTTAACCACTGAGCCACATCCCCATCCCTTATTTTAATTAGAGACAGAGTCTCACTAAGTTGCTTAGGGACTTGCTAAGTTGCAGAAGTTGGCTTTGAACTCTCAATCCTTCTGCCTCAGCCTCCCAAAATGCTGGGATTACAGGAGTGCACCACCTTGCTGGGCTTAAAATGTATTTCTTTTTTTTTTTTTTTGGTACCAGGGATTGAACTCAGGGGCACTCGACCACTGAGCCACATCCCCAGCCCTATTTTGTGTTTTATGTAGAGACAGGGTCTCACTGAGTTGTTTAGCACCTCGCCGTTGCTGAGGCTGGCTTTGAACTCGCGATTCTCCTGTCTCAGCCTCCCAAAGTGCTGGGATTACAAGCGTGAGCCACCGCGCCCGGCTTAAAATGTATTTCTTAATGTGGATTGTTCTCAAAAAAGTTTGAAAGAGCCATGCATGGTGGCTCACTTACTACCTGCTGTGCAACATTTTGTACTGTTCTTTTTATACATTATCAACTAAATGGATTTCAGTTCTCATTAATAGGTTGCAGTCTGCGGGTTGGAACTATTCTATCTAGAATGAATGAGTAGCCTTCTTGCCTCTGAGCCACCTGTTTTTTCCATCTCCTTTAATGAGAGCCAGAAGAGCACTTAAACACGTGGCTTTATTCTTTCCTTTTCTCTTGAGACTAGGCTATTGAGAGGTTATCCCTTTATCTTATTAAAGTGAGGGAAATTTGGCCTTTCTACCTTCTTTCAGGAAGACACAATACTGCCCTGCCTGTTTCATATTGAGAGTGGTGGTGGTCATGTAAGCTTTTCCTCACAGGATACCTGTAGTTGTAGCCTGGCTTCAGGGGAAAGATGACACTTTGTTTCAGGTTGGTATAGGCTTCCCTCCATCTCAACACTCTCCACCTGCCAGAGCAAAAGCTGGCACCTTAGGTGTTTTCCCAGCTTCTAGGCTGTGTTTTGGGTGTGGAGTACAAAGTGGCTGCTCTCTTCTTAGTTCTGTGTTTTCATTTGTGCTTGAAGCAGTGTTCCTAGAGCACTGAACAAATCAGAATGCCAGCAGCATGAGACATTTGTGTCCCAAGACACTGGCCACAAGCAGTTACCTGGGCTGTGCTATCTCTTGGGCTGTTTTATTGGCATTTGAATCTTGAAGATTTGGAGCTGAAGTTTCTATCAACTTTGGGCCACATCCTAGACTTTGAGTACATTTTTCATAGGGCCTCTTCCCTGCCTCAGTTTCTTCAAATGATGCTTGAGTTTAGAATTCTCACACTAGTAAACTTTTTTTTTTTCTTTCTGGTACTGGGGATTGAACTCAAGTGTATGCAAACCACTGAGCAACATCGCCAGCCCTGTTTTGTGTTTTATTTAGAGACAGGGTCTTACTTACTTGCATTGCTGAGGCTGGCTTTGAACTCAAGATACTCCTGTCTCAGCCTCCCAAAGTGCTGGGATTACAGGCACGTGCCACTATGCCCAGCACATATGTGTAAAGATGCTGTAGTATTCAGGAGGGGTTAGGCCATTGAATCTTAATGGTCTGAGAACCCCTGGCATCCCCAAAATCCTATTAGGGAGTTCATGATGTCTTCCCTTGTCCAACTACATAGCTAAATGAGGCCAATTTTCTTTATATGCTTTAACTAGCACATTGAATGCAGATGCAGATATGAAAATCCAGCTGTTTTCTATTAAGGCAGACAATAAAAGGTTGGTAAAAATATAAAACAGTGCCACTCTTCTTACTGAATTTTTTGGGGAAAATAGTTATCTTTAATTAAAATGTTAATGAGTAATAGATTTATTATTGTTACTTTTAAATGACTTAATAAATAAAATACTTTCCATTATAATTTCAAATATAGTAAATATTGGTAGATATAGTCTGTACAGACAAAAAGTCTTTGGGGAGTCCTTGATTAATTCTAAGAGTGTACAAAGGTCCCGAGATGAACAAGTTGGAAAAATCTGTGGACTAGTTAATTCTTAGTAACAAACCACTTCAAAATGTCCATGGCCTAGCTGGTAGTTTATTTCTTGCTTATCCTACATATTCAGTATGGGTCAGCACAGGGGCTCTCTGTTCAACATAGTTACCCAGGGACCCAGGCTGAAGAGCCCATCTTATCCCCTGTTCCCGTGTTAGCAATCAGGAAAAAGACTATGTGTAATGCTTCTTCAAAGTGACATGTGGGGGCTGGGGTTGTGGCTCAGCAGTAGAGCACTTGTCTCACATGTGTGAGGCACTGGGTTTGATCCTCAGCACCACATAAAATATATAAATAAAGGTATTGTGTTCATCTACAAGTAAAAAATTTTTTTAAAAAGTGACATGTTGGGGGCTGGGGTTGTAGCTCAGTGGTGGAGTGCTTGCCTCACATGTATGAGGCACTGGGTTTGATCCTCAGCAACACATAAAAACAAATAAATAAAATAAAGGTATTGTGTCCATCTACAACTAAAAATTTTTTTTAAAAAGTGACATGTTGCCAGGTGTGGTGGCACATGGCTGTAATTGTAATGACTTGAGAGGCTGAGGCAGGAGGATTACAAGTTTGAGGCCAGCCTCAGCAACTTAGCAAGGCCCTAAGCAATTAGTGAGATCCCATCTCAAAATAAAAAATATAAAGGGCTAGAGATGTGACTCAGTAGTTAAGTGCCTCTGGATTCAATCCCTAGTACCAAAAAAAAAAAAAAAAAAAAACAATTTAGCGAGGCCCTAAGCAACTCAGCAAGGCCCTGTCTCTAATAAAATACAAAAAGGGCTGGGGATGTGGCTCAGTGGTTAAGTGCTCCTGCGTTCCATCCCTGGTACCAAAAAAAAAGACATGTCAGAGCATTACATAAATATGCAGTCTTATCAGCACTTAACTGAGAAACCTAAATCAAGTGAAAACATGTATTGGGTTCTTTAGACCCTTTCCCCCACATTGCTGGGTCAAGTGAGTGTCAATAAAACAGAGATTTTTTTTTTTTTTTTGATACTGGGATTTGAACCCAGTGGTGCTTAACCATTGAACGACATCCCCACCCCTTTTGATTTTTTATTTTGAGACAGAGTCTCACTAAGTTGCTAAGGATGGCCTTGAATTTGTGATCTTTTTGTCTCAGCCTCCCCAGTATCTGTGATTCAGGCATGCATGCCTAGAGATTCGAATTATAGAAGGATGTTGTTCATAAGGCCCTGAATGCCACGCCACATGCTTGACCATGTTTTCTCTTTCTCTCTTTTTCAGCATTTATTATGCAATACTTAAGACATATAATAAAGATATAGAATAGTAAGAGTAAACAGTTGTATACCCACCATCAGCTTAAAAAGCACAATACTGCCTCTAGTGTTAACTGTCTTTGTGCTTGTCCTCAGCTGGACATGGCCATTCTATCTTAGTTACATTGCAGAGAGCATTTCTGTTGACCTGAAATACCTCAGTTTTCCTGGGATTACTCATTGTTCTGGTATTTCATTCTTCCTGAAGCCTCTGTCAGGCATTTATTCATCAAATATGTTTCAAGTGCCCATTTTGTGCTAGGCACTGTACAAAGTGCTGGGGGTACTTTAGTGAGTGATAGCAACTTAGGTCCTGTCCTCAAGGAGCTCCCATTTCTGCTGAGGAAGACAGACAGGAAGTACTTGGACAGAGATCAAATCAGTGTCACTACCTGCCTCTGTGTACCAAGAAGAAAAATAAAAATTGGGTAAGTCCAATATAGAAAGATGGCAGTAAAGCTATTCTGGAAAAACCCTCCCCAAAACCTTGGAGCAAAGACCTGAGTGAATTAGCTACGTGAACAGAAAAGGACTGGGGGCTAGAGTCAGTTTAAAGTGCTTATGGTTACTAGTGTGGCTGGGGTGGAGTAGTGGGGAAGCATATCGGAAATGAGGTCAGAGAGAGAGCTAGAAGCTGGGTGATTTAGGGCCTTATAAGTCTGGGTCAAGTATTTGAACTTAATTGGAGATGGGAAGCCATTGAAGGGTTTTAAACAGACAAAATATTTCATTTATGGTTTAAAATTATCATTGCAGAGGCTGGTGTTCCGGCTCAGTGGTAGGGCATTTGCCTAGCACATGTGAGGCACTGGGTTTGATCCTCAGCACCATATAAAAATATAAATAAAGTCATTGTGTCCATCTACAACTAAAAAATACTGATTAAAAAAATATCACTGCAACCTGCCATGCTGAAGAAACACTGTAGGTGGCAAAGCCTGCAAGGGGGAGGACACTTAGGAGTTTAAATCATCCAAGCGAGAGTTGATAGTGACTGGAACTCAGTGGTATGCTGGTGAATATTTAGAGGCTCTATGAGAAGTGAAGGAAAGCCTTTGTAAGTACTCTGGCCATGGTGATTTCAAGGCTATCAATGTGTGCTATCACTGAATATGGGAAAAGCTGTGCACAGTCAGTGTTTATGTGCGGGTGACTCTCTCATACCACTAATGGTAATTGGATGCGTTTAGCCTGTGGCATTTGCAAGAGGTGTCCATTCTCTAGTGTGGGTGGAAGCTTTACTACCTTTTGGGAAAGAGAGGGAGGGAAAAGATTATCAGAGAAGGAAGAGAGTCCATTTATAAAGTCCATTGTGTTAGTCTTGGGAAATAAACCTTGATGTTGGAGGCTTCACAGGAGCTCTGGACTCTCAGATCCTTTGAAAGTGGAGCTCAGCCCAAAACCTCTTGCAAACAGGAAGCTGGTTTGAGTTAAGAACATAAAATAAAAACCAGCTGATGCCCCTGAATGTTTTCCTCTGTTCCTCCCTCTCCATAGAGCCAAAGGAAACTGCTTTTTTCCCCTTGGATAACTGCTTTAGAAAGCCAGAAAAAGCCAAAACCCATAAATACTTTGAAAATAAGCCAAGTTTTGAGCCCAGGCAAACTCCTGCCTCTGAGGTTTTTCTAGTCTAGAAGTATGTTCCACTGTGCAGAGTCTTAGAGGAAAGTGACTGAAGAACACAAAGGTGCCAGTGACCCAAGTCTGGCAGAAAGCAATGGTCTGTAGCAAGTTTCCCAAACTAGATTTTTGAGCCCATTGTAGGTCATGAAATCAATAAAGTAGGTCATAACTAGAATCATCATCATCATTAGTAGTAGTAGTTGTCATCATTGTCATCGTAGCGGGGATGGAACCCAGGGGCCCTTTACTACTGAGCGACATCCCCAGCCCTTTTTATTTTTTATTTTGAGACAAGGTCTTGCTAAGTTGCTGAGACTGACTTTGAACCTGAGATCCTCCTGCCTCAGCCGCCTGAGCCACTAGAATTTACATGCATACACCACCACACCCAGCCCCAAGTCCTTTTAATTTTTCATTTTGAGACTGCGTCTCAGCTAACTTGCTTAGGGCCTTGCTGAATTGCTGAGTCTGGCCTGGAATTTGTGATCTTCCTTCCTCAGCCTCCTGAGTACTTGGATTACAGGTGTGTGCCACCATACCTGTCCAGAATTATTTTGTAGTGAAATGGAATATACTAGAGTACATCACATGCAATAAAAGTTTTTGTGAAACTTTTTAGCTTTATGCTGAAAAAGTACATTTAGATATACATGTATGTATACACTGGGATATAAAGTATGTTTCTTACTATGGGTCATGGTCAAAAAAAGTTTGATAATCACTGGTCTTTAGGGCCTGAGTAACCCACATCTCCTTCCTGCTTTAGATTGTTGTTGAAAAGTACAAGCTATAGTTCCACAATTAATTCTCTGTGGAACTGGATCATCTACCCACAAAACACCTACCCAAATTCCTCTCTGAGGGAAGGGCATCTGAGAGCCAGCTCACTTGTTCTGATTCTTTGGGACCAACACTCAAACAAAGGAGGGAAGGAATTGATGCCAATTTGAACCCAAAGGATTTGCCTTAAATCAGACTAGCTTAGAGAATAGAAGTTATGTATCCTTTTAGCACACTGTACTTGATTTTGTGACTTCTGCCATCTGTGTGGGTCATGCCTCAATCTCCTCTCTCTTCCTCCTCTGTAAAGGCAATAGTTACAGAAGGGATTTTCATGAGCATTTCTTCCTCTGGTGTAATTAAAGGTATAGTGCCAGCCGGGCATAGTGGTGCACACCTGTAATCCTAGCACTTAGGGAGGCTGAGACAGGAGAATCGCAAGTTCAAAGCCAGCCTCAGCAACAGTGAGGCGCTAAGCAACTCAGTGAGACCCTGTCTCTACATAAAACACAAAATAGGGCTGGGGATGTGGCTTAGTGGTTGAGTACCCCTGAGTTCAATCCCTGGTACCAAAAAAAAAAAAAAGGTATAGTGCCAGCCAGGCGCAGTGGTGCACACCTGTAATCCCAGCACTTTGGGAGGCTGAGACAGGAGAATCGTGAGTTCAAAGCCAGCCTCAACAATGGTGAGGCGCTCAGCAACTCAGTGAGACTCTGTCTCTAAATAAAACACAAAATAGGGCTGGGGATGTGGTTCAGTGGTCAGTTACCCCTGAATTCAATTCCCAGTATCGAAAAAAAAAGTGTAGTGCCAAGATGAGTATCCTCCAGATTTTCCCAGGATGATTTTGTACTCTCCAGTCAGAGTCAGGTAACTGGGTGCCAGGGGGGTCATTAAGCTGAGAAGAGGAGAAAGAGGCATAAATTAGGGAAGACTGCCCAGTGGGGTGGTTTATACCTGTAATCTCAGCTATTTGGGAGGCTGAGGAAGGAGGATGGCAAGTTTGAGGCCAGCCTGGGCAATTTAGCAAGACCATGTCTCAAAATTAAAAAGTCCAGGAAATGGAGCTGGGATTATAGCTCTGTGGTAGAGCGCTTGCCTAGCTAGCATGTGTGAGGCACTGGGTTCAATTCTCAGCATGCATATAAATAAATACATAAATATCCATTGATAATAAAAAAAAAAAAGTCCAGGAAATGCAGTTCAGTGGTAGATTGCCCCTGGATTCAATCCCTAGTAAAAGAAAAGGAAGAGAAGGGAAGGGAAGTAGAAGAGGAAAAGGAAGACTATCAGAAATATCTAGGATAAGGTAAAGTTAGTTTCTCACTCATCAGATTTACTGAGTCAACTAGGCCAAGGGTAACTGACAAATTTGGTGTTGGCCAGGTGGCTGTGGTTTGGTGTCTTATAACTAAACCACCTCTACCACTGTATAGGTATATGTTGGAGTTCTTGATCCATATCCGCAGGAAGTACAGAAGACTCTTGGGGACCTTTCTGGGGAAAAGGTTTTAGCCGTATCATCCTGGGAGGCTTATTTTTGGTGTTCAACCAACACAGGGCATTTCTTTCCAGTCTAATTCAAACTAAAATGATCCTTGGAGATAACAAAGAGTACTTTCTGTTCTTCCACTGGAATAGTAAGAGGAGAGATCCTGAAACTATTGTGATTGATTCTGGGATTACTCCTCTCTAGAAATTGGCCTGGACTGGGTATCTCTACCCTGCCATAAGTATGAACACCTTTTAAGTATTTCTGGTTCACATTGCCATCCTAGGACTTCCAAGACTCCTCAGGTTCAGAGTTTTCATATCAGACTACAGTGTAGCCTGTTTACATGGCTATTCTGCATTCAGAAGCCCCTCTCTCTGAGTCAAGAGAGAGCAAGGACATCCCTAAAGAGGACTGATACAGGAAGTGCTTTCTGACAGTACTGGAAGAGACTGGACTTGGAGTGACCAGCAAACTATTGTGTAGCAGAGGGTGTGGTGGCGCAGCAAGCAAAAGGTTACAGGGCAGTCTGGACCTCATATAGCATCATCTATCAGAAGGACCAGTGATAGGCTAATTTTTGTCCATAAGAGGTCTTCGGGCCTGCAGACGGTGTGGGGTGATAATACTTATGATGAGTGTGATGAATGACTCATGTGACCATGTCCTTTTAGAATCTCTGAGCACTTTGCATGTTTCCCTTTCATCTCTGTGGGAGTTGTGGCTTAATAATAATAGAGTACCCTCAGCATCTGTGCTTTGCAAAACACAACATTAAGCTGTGTTTCTGCCTCCTAGGATCAAAGTCTGTATGAACTGGCAGACATTTGGGAAGTAGAGACTTCTGATGGAGGGGAAGAATATGATAGATGGAATGCAAAAGTCAAGGATAGTTGACGGGCCTGATGGTGCATACTTGTAATCCCAGTGACTTGGGAGGCTGAGACAAGAGGATTGCAAGTTTGAGGCCAGCCTCAGCAACTTAATGAGGCCCTAAGCAACTTAGCAAGGCACTATCTCAAAAACAAAAAAAAAACAAAAAAAAAATGGGGGATGTATCTCAGTGGTGAAGTGTTTCTGGGTACACTCCCTAGTACAAAAAAAAAAAAAAAAAAGTTAAGGGATATTATGAATCACCTAATCATTACCTAACATCCTTTTGGTTCTTGGTAGATCACAGTGGCCTATCCTTCATGCCTGACAAGGAATGAAGATCAATGACCTTCCCTGAGTCTCAAAGACCCAAAAGCCTAGCCTAGGGACCCAAGGCCCTAGCTTGTAAATGGTGCCTTCCTGGATTGCTTATAGTTCTTTAGCCATGAACTGTGCTTTAACCAGTTGATTTTCTTTCCCATGGTACCTGTAGACTGAATCTGGTTCAATGTAAGTTATGCACACTGAAATTTTCCAATATGATCAAAAGTCCTTTGACCTGAATAGAGCTTGGAGAAATTATACCTCCATTTTCCTGAAGATAAGGGCATCAGGAAAGCACTTCAGCACCTCTCCCAAATCTATCTATAACATGTCACTTTCTGTCTTGTTCTAACAGGTAACCTTGGAGAAGGTGCTGGGAATAACAGTGTCTGGAGGCAGAGGACTTGCCTGTGATCCCCGATCAGGTTTAGTTGCTTACCCAGCTGGGTAAGTGCCTTGGAAGATATCTTCTTGTTGCATGGGAGTTTATAGTCATGCTAGACCAGTTGGGGTGGGCTGGAGTTTTCTGGTATCTTCTGGGGGACATATCCAGGTTAATGTTTTAGTGCCATTTCTGTAACTAGGTGAAAGCTCTTTGTTTGGGTATTGTCCTTATTGCTATCCCGTCCTGCTCTTTGGCCATCTACTCCCACCTACCCACCTACACATACAAATTCATACTTTATATTACACACAATTCCCAGCACCATCTTCAATAACTACCTTGTAGTCATTGTTAAAAACACCTTTATTGAAATTTAATACCATACATTTAAAATGTCCAATTGAGGGGTGGGTATAGCTCAATAGAGTACTTGCCTAGCATGTGCAAGGCCCTGGTTTTGATCCCCCAGCACTGCAATAAATAAACAAATATCTACTATAGTGGTCTTTAATATTTTCACAAAGTTGTGCAGCCATCACCACAGTTAATTCAAGAAAAATTTTATTGCCCTAGAAAGAAACTCCAGCTGGGTGCAGTGATGTATGCCTGTAATCCTAGCGATTTAGGAGGCTGAGGGGAAGATCACAAGTTTGAGGTCAACCTCAGCAACTTAATGAGACCCTTAATGACCCAACTTAATGTGTCAAAATAAAAAAATAGAAAGGGCTGGGGGTGTAACAGTGGTAGAGCACCTCTGGCTTCAATCCCCAGTACTGGAAACAAAAACCAAACAAAAAAAACCCTCCATATAGGTGGGTGTGATGGCATGTGCTTGTAATCCCAGCTATTGGGGTGGCTTAAGCAGGAAGATCACTTGAGCCCAGGAGGTTGAGGCCAACCTGGACAACATAGTGAGACTGTCTCAAAAACAAATTTATAAGGGAAAAAGAAAATGAAACTATACCCATTACCAGTCACTCTCCAACTCCCCTCCCCAAATCCTCAGCCCTAGGTGGCTGCTAGTCTACTCTTTGTCTCCACAGATTTGCCTATTTGGAACATTTCATATAAATGGAATCATATATTTTTGGCTTCTTGTAACTGTCTTCTTTCACTTAGCATAATGTTTTCAAGATTGCTTCATGTCACATGTGTCAGTACTCCATTCCTTTTTATGACTGAATAATGTTCCATCATATAGCTATATCATATTTTATCTGTTTTTTGGTTGATGGACATTTGACTTGTTTCCACTTTTCAGCTATTATGAAATAATACTGATATTACATTCATCTACTCCAATCACTTTAAATGGTGTCTGTGCCATGAAAAAGAAGTAGAGGTATGGGGATAGTGTTCTTTCCCTTGCTGTTATTTTGATCTTCTGCTCCTACAAATCTCCTGCAAATGAGAAACCTGAATCATAGTTTCTTAGGCTTTTACAGAAGTATTTTTTTCTGGGGCTTTGGATCCCACCTTCCTCTGATCCTTTCTGTCAGCCTCTATCCTTTGTGGATGGGCACAGGAACGTGAAAATAAGAAAGGCCACTGTTCTGCTTTTCTTACCCCACTCTCAACTTTGGAATGCCTAGTTCCCCAATGTAATTTCCCTAGCAACTTATATAGTGTTTATACCAGATACATGATTTCCTTAGTTTCATAATCTCATCAAAAAGCTACCTTTATCAAATACTTATTATGGGCCAAGTACTTTTTAAGCACTTTATATGTACTGTTTAATACTCAGAGTAACTCTGTGAGGTTGTTCCTATTATCCCAATTATTTATTTGTTGGTTAGGGCAGTGTTGGCGATTGAACCCAGGTTCTCCTTACTACTTAGCTACATTCCCAGTCCTTTTATATTTTTTAATTTTTTTTTAATCACTAAATTGCTAAGGATTTCACTAAATTGCTGAGGCTGGGATCCTTCTGAGGTTGTGATCCTCCTGCCTCAGCTTCCTGGGTTGCTGAGATAGCAGGCATGTGCCATTACATCTGTCTTCACCCCTATATTTTAGAGGATGAAACATATTCAAGGAGGTAAAGCAATTTGCTTAAGGTTACATAACTAATGTCTGAATTAGGGTTCCAGTCCAAGAAGTCTGACCTCAGAGCTCTAACTCTTAAAATGGCATAGGATAGGGAAGACCAGGCTTGAAGGTTATTCTTCAAAGCTGCTTTTCCTCTAAGCTATCTGTCATTTGAATTCAAAGAGCCTAATTTGTAGGCGGCTCAGTCTTGCCAGAGACTTTTACCCCTGGGTTCTGAGGTCAGTGTCTCTCCTGACGGGCCCTCTGGTGTTTGGTATCTAGTGGGGAGACTGTGGGAGCTGCACTGGCTCTGCCTGGCAGAGGTTGGGCTGGCCTCCTCCCCTTCCAGAGGCAAGTTGATGGAGGACCTCTGTTGCTGGAAAACCCTGTACAGCCTGCCTCAGGGGAATTCCACTCATTCCTGCCTTTGCCTGGGAAAACCAGGTTCCTTCTTGTTGGAGATGGGGCTGGAGCTAGATGAAGAATAGGCAGGAAAGGCCTAAGGTGCCGCTGTGGTGTACGCTGAACTGGGGAGTATGGAGCCCTGTGCCCTTCCTCTTCCCTACATACCTTGAGACCCCAGGCCTGGCCCCTTTAAGGATATGTGCTTATGATTTTGAACAGCCCAGCACATGTGCCTGAGAGTCATTATCCTTACAGGGGTGTATGCAGGCTTCCCTGGTACTGTAACTTCTAGTAGGTCTTCCGTCTGTGCTTCACTTAGGCCATGCTGGACTATACCCCTGATCTGTTTGTCTTCTGACCTTTGAATTTTGTCAGTTCAAAGAAACTTTGATTTTTCTCTTTGTAAATGTCATCTTTCTGGGTATTTTAATTCTTCTCTCTGCTGGATTCCCATATGTGCTTCTGGGATGTCCAGGGACCACCATAGTTTGTGTGAGCCCAAACTGGCTCTTTCTTTCCCTGTCTTCCTTCTTTTCCAGTGTGGTAATCCTAACACCACTCCCAACCCCCACTCTTGTTCCTGTTGCGCTAGTTGCTCCAGGAGCCCTCTCAGGTATCCTAGAAACAAGAAGAGAAACAAAACTTAGAAAATTCTCCCAGAGGCCTAGAGGCAAATATCAAACCAAAACAAAGTTTTCTGAGAGGAAATGAAACAGCACAAGGAAAGCGGGGTGGACAGCATGTATGAGACAGAGGTATGGTTTGGAGCTCCAGGCTGAGTGTGGAGGCTTTGGTAGAGACCCCTCGGTTTTAGTGGCTCCTGCTTCTGTTCTCCAGAGCTCTCGCTTTGTTGTGGTTTTCTCCACTGCTCACCCTCATTTGTCACACTTTAAGCCCCCTTAGCGTAGGATGCCAGGCTAATCCCCAGATAGCTTCTCTGAGGGACTTAGTTTAGTTGAACACCCTCTTTTCTAATTGACTTCGCAGTCCCTATTGTCACTTTGGAGCCAGTTAGTCCTGAGAATGGGTTTCTCTTGGCCTCAGTGCCTGAGTAACCAGGGTAAGTGCTCTGGGAAGAGCTGCTCCTTGACTACTGGAGTGAAAAATGCCCTAGCAAGGTGACTGGGCTTACCCAGCAGCTAAGAGGCCTAGACTGCTTTAGGTGGGGAAGGGAAGAGGGAAACTGGCTTTACCTGAGAAGGCACTTCAGTCTACTCAGCCTATGTTGGAATTTATTCTGAGATCCCCTGCTTCAAAGCGTTGGACAGAGTGTGAAGTGACAGAATCTCCTCTTAAGCTGTGTTGTAGTAACATCTGAGCTGAAGAAACAAAGAGCTGCCTTTTTACTCTCTGAGGCAAGCCTTGTGTGGGTGTTTGCCAGGAAGTGTGTGGGATAATGGGGAGACCTGGTGGGCCTGAGAGGAAGATACTTGGACTTGGTGCCCTGATGAAATCATATACAGGGACACATACAAGCAGGGGACCCTTGGTGCCTTTCCTTCTAACATCCCTATATATCTTACACTGGAAACCAGTAGCCCTTAGTTCTTCCCAGAACAGTTTGTTGATCGATGCATTCATTTGTTTAGCAGGTATTTGTTGAGAACCTGCTCTGGGCCAGATACTGAGGATGTAGTAGTAAGATAGACAGGGTCATTGCTTCTGTGGGGTTTAGATTCAAGAAGGGTGAGCAGACAATAAGTGTTGAAGCAAGTAAGTGAATATGGTAGTGTCAGACAATGGAAAGGGTTCTGAAAAATGAAACAAGGTGAGAAAAAGAGATTAAGTGAAAACCTGGGAGCCGAGGAGGGGCTGCTTGAAGATTGTGTGGTCAGGGCTCAGTGGGGACTAATATTTGAGCTGGTACCTAAATGATAAGGAGGCAACAACATGTGCGATTTGACACCAGAAAGTTCCAGATGGAGGAAGTGTCAAGTGCAAAGATGCTAAAGAAAGGAGGACTCAATTCACTTTAATTGATGAGAAGAAGAGTGTTTGGACTCTTCCATTTTGACCTGGCTTGTAAGTCTTGCAACTCACAGAGATTCACCTCTTGTCAAGGAAAGGATTATGTTTAGAGTCCTCTGGGCAAAGAAAAGCATGCTGATAGCCCTAAACCACTGGGCACATAATTCACAGGGTTATTAACACCCAGTCTTTTCCCATGTCTTGAAAGAAGGGGCTCAAGAAACAGTGCCTCAGAAACCAGAGATGCCAATGGGCCTCATGATCTGACCCAAGAGCTTACTTATTTGGAAGGTACTAGATTCCAGGTATCTAAAGAGATCATAACCAGGGTTGTCCTAGGAACATGCTAGTCCCATTATCTCTTAGAATAATTAAAGCTATAAGATTTCCCATTTGAAAATGAATCTGGAGGAATAGTTTGTAAATCCACATCTTCATGACCCTAGTGACTCACTAGTATTCATCAAGTCCTATCTATATAGGAGGCCATAGTTGAGCGTAATATTGCCATTGCTGATCCCCTGGAGAGCCCTTTCCTTGTATTAGGGGACCCTTCAAGGATACCATCCTGGTTACTTTGGACACTATCTTCAATTCTCACAATTCTATGAAGTAGATATTACTTCTGTTTTATAGATGAGACATTGAAGTTCAGAGAAGTGAAGATGCACGTCCAAGATCACAGAATATGTTAGCAGACAGGTGTTTTTGCTCTTTCTTCTGCCTTTTGCCCTTGGGCATCAGTGGGTCATCCAAAATGCCTAAGGTGTGGGGGAGCCATGGACCTGTGCTAGGGTCCTAGTTTACAGGTCTACTACCCAGGAGATTTCTCAGCAGTCAGAGCTTTGAGATCTTGCAGCTAGTAACTTAAAATTGTAGTCACTCATTCATAAATACTTATTGAGTGCCTATCTTCTAGGCCCTAGGGACCTACCAGTAAATAAAAAAGACAAAAAAAAAAAAAAAAAATCCTTCACAGAGCTGGCAATCTAGTGTGTGAAGATAGACACTTTCCCCAAAGTAAATTATGTAGAATATTATGAGTTGATGTGTGCTTGGAAAAAAGTATAAGCAATGGTGTTAAAGAGCAATCTGAAATGTGAGAAGTAGGTTTTTAGTCATAATTAGGGGTAGAGGATGACATTTGTGCCAGGATTGAAGGACCTTTGGTATACTTCATTGAGTCATTCTTTGATTTTACCTGGTCTGAAAGAAGAAATTTGAAGGCAGAGGGTCTCTGGTTAAACCTTCTGTGCCTGTTCCCTACATGTGCTGCTCCAGTCATAACTCATTCCAGGGTTCATTTAGCTCTGCCTTCTGGAGGTTGGAGAATGGTAGAAGGTGGATCCTATTGGGTATGCTGGGTTCTTTATGATGGCAGCAGGCCTGGACCTGTGCAGGGAATTGGGTAATCTTGAGGGCTTGGCCCTTCCTGGCACTAGTGCTCCACACATGACTCCCAGGACCTGAACCCCAGAGGGACTGAGGCCATACCCTGTGAGAGCAGACAATCTCTCTGCACCCTCAGGTTCTGAGTTACAGGAGTCAGACCATTGGGCCAGCCCAGTTCAACCCAGCCCTTGTCATGTTGAGAATTTCAGTTAGCACTGCTGCAAGGCTCATGCTGCTGGGCAGAGATGTGGAAATAGAGGGCCAAAGACTGATGACAACTGTGCTCCACCCTACTCTTTCTAGCTGACTGAGGAGCTTGCTCAAAGTTCACCAAGAAGAATTAGGAGGCTCCTCCCTGAACAGGACCTTCTGTTTTCTTGGAGCTCAACCAGTTGGGCACACAGGGAGCCTTAACTTCATCGTCTACATTATTATCTCCACAGTGGAGCTGTGACCATGGGTTGGTCTCTCTCTTTTTCCCTGTGTTGAATGGTTTTCAAATTTGAAAAACTAGGAGTAAAAAGTTGAGATTAAGAGTCTCCCTCTGTGTTTCTCTTCCTTGCTTAACTCTTCCATGCCACACCTGAGAATTTCCCAAGCTATTAGAAGGGGTAGAATGTTAGAGGAGGGAGAACCCTAGTAGAAGGGGTGAATGTTAGAGGAGGGAGGTTTGTTCATCTGCCTCTAGATACACACACACATTGCTGCTCTTTCTCCTCCTTTCACCATGGAGTTGAACTTAGGAGAAGGAGGAAACAGGATGTTGTGTCCCAAGAAGACTCAGAATTTGTAAGCAATAACCTGGAAAGTGTTTTAAGCAGTCTGATACACTGCCCTTTAAAGGCTACAATGCTGCTTTGGGACAATGGGCTTAAGGGAAAACTCACAGGCTTATCATAGAGCCCTCAACACTTAACTTTCTTCTGGATGTGATGTGTGGTTGGTTGGATTGTACATCAAATCAGTTCAAGTATATCAACTCTGAGCAGAAGCCCTCTGCCATGGTTCATCTGTAACTAATCAGAAAGCTAGGTAACTGGGCTAGGGATGTAGCTCAGTGGTAGAGTGCTTGCCTAACATATGTAAGGCCCTGAGTTCAATCCCCAGCATCACCAAAAAAACCCAAAAACAACAACAAAAAAAACCTAGGTAACCCGTAACTGATCAGACTGGAAGCCTTTGCTAAAGAGATGGACCTATATAGGGCCTCCTTAACAAGTCAGCATGGATTTGTAAGAAGGTTCAGAAAATATCAGTTGGCCACTGAAAATTGCTGGGCTGAATTCATGGAGATGATAGGCTTCGGGTGTATTTTTTTCATACACTGAAAAAGTCTTAAAATCTGAATATCTAAATCTGTAGACTTTCAACTATAACTGCTATATTTTTTTCATGCACCTATTCAGGAGTGATAGGGCACTCTTTCCAAAGTCATCTTGTTTTTGTCACATTGTAAAGCTCTCCTGACCACAACATTCTAGAAGGGGAAGCAGGAGACTAAATGTTGGTATGAAGAAAGAAAGGAGAAATCATAAAGGGAACGAGGAAAGAGTAGATGGGGAGAGAAGAAAAAAAAAAAAAAAAACAGTGAGGAAGGAATTGGTAGATTGAGTTAGAGTAGATTGTGGGGCTCAGGAATTCCAAAGCTGCTGGTCAACTAGGCACTCACTAGCAGGCTAGTGATGGGGACCTTGTATCTTTTCTACTTCTAGTTTCCAGCAGCTGTGGGGTTTAGACATGGGGACTGCAGTGGGCTTCCCTCTAACAGAAGTTTAAGACTAGGGGAAGTAGCTATCTACTCACTCTCTTCTCCTCCCCTTCCCTGGTGTAGCAGCCTCCAAGCTTGCTCTTGTCAGCTAGGTTCACTGCTAATGAAGAGGTGGGGTAGGTGGGGAACAGGCCAGAGCCTGCTCACAACCAGGGAGCCTGACAAAAACACTGCCTGGCTACCAGCTTCTGGCTTCTTGCTTCGGATGCCTGCCACCTGGCTTCCCTCCCTGGAGCTGCCTCGGCAGTCTGGACCTGATCCTGTTCAGCAGTCCTGCCACCTGGCCTAGAGAGGTTGTTCCTGCCCTCTGCACAGTGGGTAGAGTCCCTCTTGTCTTCTTGTAGCAGTCAGGAGGCCCTTCTCAAGGATTATCTGAGATAGGCTTGGGAGCTCTGTGGCACTGTAAGGTTTTCTCAAGCCCTCTCAAGCTATCTCTGTCTCCTGTCCCTGTCTTACCAGGCCTTCCTGCAGTTTTGGTCCCCTTGCGGCCTCCCATGCCCTTCATTGTCGAATGTGTAGAGCTTATGAAGGCCAGTTCTTGCCAAGTGTACACATGCCCGCACATGTGAGAGGCCTTACCCCTTCTTAGGGCACAAATGGTTGATGCACAAATGGCTGTGAGCAGGCTCTAAGCCTGAGAACAGGCTGTATACCTGAGCCCTGCTTTGCCTAAATTACATTGATTCTTCCCTCCTTCACCCCTTCCTCAGGTATTTGCAAGGGCTGTGGAAAGGCCTGTGTTCCTGCTGTTCTTTGTGGCTATAGCCAGAGTTTGGGTTGGTACTTGGAAACTTGGTGGGTATAGATGTCCAGAGAGCCTTTTTGTCCTCTGGGGCTACACAGACAGTCCATTTTTTTAAATTAATTAATATTTATTTATTTATTTATTTATTTATTTATTTTAACAGAATGTATTTTGACATTATACACAAATCGAGTACAACTTATCATTCCTCTGGCTGTACATGGTGCAGAGTCATTCCAGTAGTGTAATCATATGTGTATATAGGGTAGTAATGTCAGACAGTCCCTCTTGAATGGGGAAAGAAAGCAAGAACAGGTTTCCAATAGAAAGCATTGGAACTTCTCTGAACGTGAACAACCATCCTCCCTCTGTTGGGTGACCAGAAGTCCCAGATGGCCTGGGGGTTGCTGGGGGACCTATGGTTTGGTGCTGAGCCTCATGTCTCTCTCATCTCCTCAGATGTGTGGTTGTGCTTTTCAATCCCCGGAAACACAAGCAGCATCACATCCTCAACAGTTCCAGGTAGGTGGGCCTGGCTTCAGGGAAAACCTCTTCCTCCTGGCAGCATGAGAGGACACTGGAACTCTGGGGACTGGGACCTAGTTGGAGCCTGGGCCAGATAGGGCAGTACTATGCCATTGCAGTCTCCTGGTTGTGCCTTTAGAGAGGTCCTGGCAGGGGATTGGGGAGTAGATTGCCACTGCCCCTGTGAATCTATCCTATCTCTTGCAGGAAAACTATCACTGCCCTTGCCTTCTCCCCTGATGGCAAGTACTTGGTCACTGGAGAGGTGAGTGAAGGAGAGAAGAAGCAGTACTGTCAAGAGTGTGAGTGAGGGCTGGGGTTGTGGCTCAGTGGTAGAGCACTTGCCTAGCATGTGTGAGGCGCACTGGGTTTGATTCTCAGCACCACATATAAATAAATAAAATAAAGATCCATTAACAACTAAAAAATTTTTTTTAAAAAAGAGTGTGGGTGACCTGGCCTCAGCAAAAACCATAAAATCCTGTGTTCACTTAGGGCTGCTGTCACTTTGTCTTACTGAACTGATGCCAAATTTTTTTTTTCTATACCTTAAACAAGTAGTTCTTAAGCAATGGTATGCATCAGAATCACCTGGAAGGCTTGTTAAAGTACATGTTGCTGGGCCTGCCCTCAGAGTTGTCTGATTCTACAGGTTAGGGAATCCCCAAATGATTTTTCTAACAAGTTCCCAGATAATGCTGATGTGGATGGTTAGGGAAGCATACAGAAAACCACTGACCTCTAAAATATTCCTTATTCCTGGAGGCCCCCTGCTGGGCACATGTGGAATACCTCTGCCCTCTCAATCTCTTACTGGAAGGGTAGAAACAGACATGAGTGGTGGACAGAACGCTATCTGTCCATCAGAATCATTCAAGGAGCTTTGGTCAAATACAGAGGTCTGGGCCTCTACCCAGATACACAGGATAAAATCTGGAACCACTGTCCGTCTGATAATTACTGACATTGTCAGATATTTATTATGGCTCCTCTATACCTTTATTCTGAACAGCACCCTGCTCTTCAACTTTTGGCCAGGGGACCATTAGAGATGGTATCCAGTAGCTAAGGAGATGAGCCCCCTACACCCTGAAAGACTAAGGGAGGCTAGGTACCTATCTATGATCCTCACTTACAGTTCTTGCCTTCCTGCAGAGTGGGCACATGCCTGCCGTGCGGGTTTGGGATGTGGCTGAGCATAGCCAAGTGGCAGAGCTGCAAGAGCATAAGTATGGTGTGGCTTGTGTGGCCTTCTCCCCTAGTGCCAAGTACATTGTCTCCGTGGGCTACCAGCATGATATGATTGTCAACGTTTGGGCCTGGAAGGTAAGTGGTAGGTGGGATGGCCTGGAAGCCTTGGTGGGAATCGAAGTGTCATTTGGGGAGTACAGAAGCTGCTGCCCTGAGCTGCTTCAGTCCACCTTGCTGATCTCATTCTCATCCTAGAAAATTATCTGAAGCAGAAAATAGCAACTGTGTTTCAACCATGTTGCTAGAAGGGACTTGTTTTATGTCTTCAGTGACCTCTAAAGGAAATGTATCTTTTCAATTCCTCTAGAAAGGAATTCTCTCTCACTCATCTTTTTCTAGCAGATCTTGGAAAGACACATTTTCTTTTCAAAGTAGAATTTTTTTCTAACCCTCTTCTATTCTGAATCTCTTCTTAGCCCAGAGAGTCAAATCCTTGATTCTTCCTTTGACTTTTCCACCAGAAAAACATTGTGGTGGCCTCCAATAAGGTCTCCAGTCGGGTGACAGCTGTGTCCTTTTCTGAAGATTGCAGCTACTTTGTCACTGCAGGCAACCGGCACATCAAATTCTGGTACCTCGATGACAGCAAGACTTCAAAGGTGAGGTGCTGAGGCTCAGCCCATCCCAGGGGACTGTTCCAGTTGGGCCTCTTCTGCTTGCTCAGCCATCACACAGAAATTTTGAATGAGCCAGATGTTATCTGGGCTGAACAACAGTCTCAAAGAGCAAGGGGCTTTGCCACTTCCCTAGGGCTTCTTTTCCAGGGACAGGCTCTAGGGTGGATGGATGGCTAGTGGTGGCATGTCTCAACAGGTGAATGCCACTGTACCCCTGCTGGGCCGCTCAGGGTTGCTGGGGGAGCTACGGAACAACCTGTTTACTGATGTGGCCTGTGGCAGAGGAAAGAAAGCAGACAGCACCTTCTGCATCACATCCTCAGGCCTGCTGTGCGAGTTCAGTGATCGTAGGCTTTTGGACAAGTGGGTGGAGTTGAGAGTAAGTACCTCTGACCTGGGGAAGGGTGTGGCTCAAATTAGAAGAATTGGTGTCAGGGCTCCAGACCCCAGGTCATGGGCCTTCATGCAGGCAGCGGGGGACTCCAGAAGAAGGAAGCCTGGGGTAAGAGCTTGGCCTGGTGCCAGCCCCTGCTGATCTGTGTAATTGCCTCCTCTTGCTCTGTCTTTCTTTCTCTCTCCCCTGCTTTCCTCTTCTGCTCAGAACACAGACAGCTTCACAGTAAGTGCTGCCTAGACCTCCTCTATTCCTCAGGCTGTTTCTCTTTACTGGGCTTTTCCTACATTATCCTTTTTTTTGGTACTAGGGATTGAACCCAGGAGTGCTGAGCCACTGAGCTATAGCCCCAGCCCTTTTTATTTTTTTATTTTGAGACAGGGTCTCACTAAGTTGCTGAGGGTCTTGCTAAATTACTGAGGCTGGCTTTGAACTTCAGATCCTCTTGCCTCAGCCTCCCAAGCTGCTGGGATTACAGGCATATGCCACCAAACCTGTCTACTTTATCCTTTTTGTCAAAACCTCTGGTGCCTTAGAAGGGACCCTGATCTCCATCCCCCAACTGCACAGGGCAGTGGGCCCTGTGGCCACCTGCTGCTGCGGGGGAGAGCATCACTGGATGACAGCTGAGGGGCTCAGGACATAGCAGCTGGGCTGCTATTCCCTTGCCCCCACCTTGACTTGTCTCTCGTCTCAGCAGGTGACTGTTATTGAGGGGTTGGGGAGGAGAAGAAAAGACTGAATGAGCAAGAGACCCTTACTGACCTGAGTCACTCTGCCCACAGACCACAGTGGCCCACTGCATCTCTGTGAGCCAAGACTACATCTTCTGTGGCTGTGCTGATGGCACTGTGCGTCTTTTCAACCCCTCTAACCTACACTTCCTCAGCACTCTGCCCAGACCCCATGCCTTGGGGACAGACATTGCCAGCATCACTGAGGCCAGGTGAGCTATGTGGGCCCTTGCCTCCCCGTTCATTTTCATACCATGTGCCCAGCCTTCCTTGTCAAAAGTGCTTCAGAGAATAAGTAAAGAGTGTATTGATTCCCAGAGATTACTAGGAGCACCTCTGTAGACAAATTAATTTGATTTTATTGATACTTTTGGAACCAAGGAGACCATACATTATGGAGGACCAGGGAGTGTCTCAGTAGGTGGATGTTCAGAGTGGCTTATTGTAGCATTTGGGCTTGCATTAGATGATTTTAGGAATGGTTCAAGGGATTTGAAGTTTTTTCTGGTTGGATGCTATTTCACAACTGACCCTCTTGATACTTTTTATCTAAGAAAAGAAGGAAAAGTATGGGATTAAGCTGTCATATGGTAAAGAAGTGGCCATCAATCGTGTTAGACAGGAAAGAGTGATGTTTGGTCATTTTTAAGGCTTGGATGGTGATCTTGTTTTCATCTGTGTGCAGAAATGATTACAGAACAGTCTCATTTTGTTTTGCTCTATTATGGCTACAGAATCACCTTGTCTGGCTTTGATATTCTGTGACCCTAATTCTGTTCATCAGGAAAACACTGTGGCCCAATAGCTAGTACTTGTCAGCTCTCAGCTGATGGGTATAAGAGGCTGCTTCTTTCTTCTCAAGCAACTACCTCTAAACTTGTAGGTCTATAGAGGATGCCCCTTTCTTTGTGAGTCAGCTTCTCTTCATTCCTTTTCTTACCAGTTTGCTTTGTCCTCTCCCCAACAGTCGCCTCTTTACTGGAGGGGCAAATGCTAGGTATCCAGACACCATTGCCTTGACCTTCGATCCAGCTAATCAATGGCTGTCTTGTGTGTACAACGACCACAGCATCTATGTTTGGGACATGAGGGACCCTAAGAAAGTGGGCAAGGTGTACTCAGCTCTGTATCATTCCTCCTGCGTCTGGAGTGTGGAGGTATGTGGGCTGACCTGGTTTGCTAGGATGCCATTGTGAAGACAAAGTGGGGAACCCTAAGTATAACCTCATGTTCCTGCTGCCTCCCTATGTCTCCAGTGACATCCCTGTCATGGATCCTGGGATTGAGCTTGAATTTTACTGCTATGCATACTAAGCTTCTTCCAATGTGCCCCTGTCTGTCCTTGATTTTGCCTCATCCTGGGATCAGTGATCTTGAACAAGTTATTAAACTTGACCAAGCCTCAATTTCCTTAGCTATAAAATTATATGCCTGATTGTTGTAAGAATAAAATGAAAAGATATAAGTGGGAGACATAGAGGAGAGCCTGGTGCATAGAAAGTGCTTGGTTAATGTGCTTTCCCTTAGTAATTATATAGAGTATGAGGTTGGGGTTTGGGCTCAGTGGTAGAGTGCTGGCCTGGCACATGTGAAGCACTGGGTTTAATTCTCAGCACCACATAATTAATAAATAAATAAATAAATAAATAAATAAATAAATGTATTGTGTTCATCTACAACTAAAAAAATATTTTTAAAATTATATAGCAATTATGGCTTGCTTACTATATATGAGGCACCCAGCTAAGTCATAGCCAGCATTCTGTTTTTTAATTTCATTCCCTTCCATTTCCTTGGGCAGAGAAGATTGCTCCCTAAATGGAGGTCTGACTCTTTCCCTCTTCCCTTTGTCCTTCCAGGTCTACCCTGAGGTGAAGGACAGTAACCAGGCCTGCCTGCCCCCCAGTTCCTTTATTACCTGTTCCTCAGACAACACCATCCGCTTGTGGAACACAGAGAGCTCAGGAGTACATGGCTCCACCCTGCACCGAAACATCCTCAGTAATGTGAGCCTGAGGTCCTGGGGCCCTGACTCCATACTTAGTACCCCCATGCCCATAGTCTTCACACATCATTCTCAACAACTGGGCCTCCAGGCCTTGATTTTCCAGCTCTTATGTGGCTGGACTGTATGAGTCAAGGTTTGTATTGCCCAGCATTCCTTTCTCCTCTCAGCTATACTGTGTCAAGTTTGCCTTATCCACATCTTCTGACCTGTTCTAGGATCTCATTAAGATAATCTATGTGGATGGGAACACTCAGGCCTTGCTGGACACTGAGATGCCTGGAGGAGACAAAACTGATGGGTCCCTGATGGATCCCCGTGTGGGTATTCGCTCTGTGTGTATCAGCCCCAATGGACAGCATCTAGCTTCAGGAGACCGCATGGGCACACTTAGGTAATGCCAAGTCTAGAGTGTAGGTACTGATCTGTGGTGTAGGCTGGGTAGTTAGGGCCCCAAGAACAGAGCTTTTAGGAGGGTTTGTCTCAAAAAGGTTGAGGAACAAGGTATTTATTACTTGAAAGGGAAAGAGAATAACTTTACCATGAGAAAAACCAACAGAAACCATCTTAACCAAGTGATCATAGTTAATACCCACACATCAACATGATGAAGTCCATAATATGATGTTCTAAGTATATAACATTGTTCCTGTGGTATTACCACAAATGCATAAACTCTGTTCAATCATGAGAAAACACCAGACAAACTCAGATTGAGATACATACAACAAAGTAATTAATACTTTTCAAAAGTGTCAAGGACATAAAAGGTAAGGAAAGATTGAAAAACTATTACAGACTATAGGAGGTTAAGAAGTAACAACTAGATGACATTTGGACTCTGGATCGAGTAAAAGAACTCGTGGAAAAAATGGTGAAATTTGAATAAGGTCTTTGTTTTTGTTTTCTTTGTCATTATTTAGGGAATGCTTAAATGGTTTATATAATCAAGCATAGATAAGAACTTTCATATTCAATATAGTATGTTACCTCTGTACAAAAGGAAAAAAAGGTCTTTAGTTAATAGTATTGTGCCACTGTAAATTTCCTGGTTCTGATCATTGTACTATCATTATATAAGATGTTAACATTAGCAAAAATGGAGGAAGGGAAATGAGAAACCTCTGTACTCTTTTTGGAACTTTTCTCTAAGCTTAAAAGTTTGAAAAGGAAAAGAGCTCAGAGGAGAAGATGTAGTAGAGAAAAGGGATGAGTCCTTCCTCCTTTGGCCTGGCAATGACCTCTTTCTTCCTCTGCTCCTCTTTGCAGGGTGCATGAACTGCAGTCTCTGAATGAGATGCTGAAGGTGGATGCCCATGACTCAGAGATCCTGTGCCTGGAGTACTCTAAGCCAGACACAGGTAAGCAGGATGCCCACTCTGTATCCCAGAATGGCATAGGGTCCCTCGAGTCCCTCTAGTGCCACTTATATCTATCCTGGCTCTTATATGTGAGGCTGATAATTTTTTAGATTATTTGGTCTTTGTAGGGTTAGAAGAGGACAGCTCTGTCCCTGCTCTATGATTGATGTAGCTTAGAGATAGGAGGTTCAGTTTCCTTGGGGCTCTTTGTCAGGCCTAGTTAAGAGCCTGCTCAGGGAACATGTGGGTTGATTGAGTTCTTCCAACCCTAGGTCTGAAGCTGCTAGCATCAGCAAGCCGTGACAGGCTGATCCACGTGCTGGATGCTGGTCGAGAGTATAGCCTTCAGCAGACGCTGGATGAGCACTCATCTTCCATCACTGCTGTCAAATTTGCAGGTTGGGGGTGGACTAGGGAGGGATGGAGGAACTTTGGATAGGGCAAAGAGGAGGGAGGGGAGGGAGAGGGAGCATGGGGTAGGACAGATGGTGGAATAAGACGGACATCATTACCCTAGGTATGATGACACGAATGGGTAACTCTACTTTGTGTATACCCAGAGAAGTGAAAAATCGTGCTCCATTTGTGTTCTATGAATCAAAATGCATTCTGCTGTCTTATATAACTAATTAGAATAAATTAATTAATTAAAAAATTTGCAGGTGGGACAGGGCAATTGAGACACATCCTGCCACCTACACCACCTTCTATTTCTGTGAGAAAGGTCTGCCAGTGGTGTGGAAGTGTTGGACAGCAGCTGGGAGGCCTGGGGTTGGATGGGAAGACAAGTGGAATATAGTCTTTCAGTCTGGAGGACCCTGAGCAAACCAGGTTGGGCTGAGGATGGGGAGAAAGAAAAACCTGGGTTTAGAAGGAAGCATTCTGATTTAATTGGTTGGCCCACCATGTAGAGTAGCTTGAATGGGGAAAAATATGGAGGGAAGGCAGAGGAAAGTCGCTCCCATGAGTGGGAATGGCAGTAATAGCTAGGCCCCCTTCCTCCATAGCCAGCGATGGGCAAGTGCGCATGATCAGTTGTGGAGCAGACAAGAGCATCTACTTCCGCACAGCACAGAAGGTGAGGGTACTGGGAGGTGAAGGGAGATAGAAGCAGGACTCAGTGGGTCTGGTGAGGCATTTGGGTATGGGACTGCCCACATGCTCCACCCCTGCAGTCTGGAGATGGAGTACACTTTACACGGACACACCACGTGGTACGGAAGACAACCCTCTATGACATGGATGTGGAGCCCAGCTGGAAGTACACGGCCATCGGCTGCCAGGACCGAAATATTCGGTGGGCATCCCCCTCTCAGACTGTCAGATCACATTCTTTCATGTTCAAAGGGATCAACTCTACACAGCTCAATTCCCACATTTATCTTTTTGTTCAGGACTTTGCATCCCCTTGAAATGAGTATTTTGCCTCACCCAAGAATGGTGGCCCCTATGATGTTGGGGAGTAGCTCCCAGGAGTGACTGCTGGCATTTCTACCACCCAGGTGTGCTTGATTGTCGCTCTTCCTTATAAGAACAAATGTGTTTCTTTATAGGATCTTTAACATCAGCAGTGGGAAGCAGAAAAAGCTGTTTAAAGGGTCACAGGGTGAGGATGGCACTCTCATTAAGGTAAGGGCCGAGTGGGATGGGCACTGGGCCAAGGTACAGTGACAGAGCAGTATGAGGTGTAGAAGCAGTGTCTCTACTGCACTCTTCATCTGTGTGACTCCACTCCTCAGGTGCAGACAGACCCTTCAGGGATTTACATTGCTACCAGTTGCTCCGACAAGAACCTCTCCATTTTTGACTTCTCCTCAGGCGAGTGCGTGGCCACCATGTTTGGCCATTCAGGTGAGTGTAGCCCCACTACTCTACTCCTGGAACTCTACTCTTTCTTCACTTACTTTCTTGTGACCCAACAGAGCTATCTGACCCTCCCCTCCAACCACCCACCATCTCCATGGCTAGATCAGACAGGAGTGTGGTTGGGAATTCAGGGTGGCTTATAGACCATATTCTTTGTTCTTCACAGAGATTGTCACTGGCATGAAATTTAGTAACGATTGCAAACATCTCATCAGTGTTTCAGGGGACAGGTAAGCAGAAGCCAGCTTCCCCTAGAAACAGATTCTTCTGTGCCACACACACACACTGTCCCTCCCCTCTCTTCATCTCACTGGTACCTCTGGAAAGTAGGGCTGAACAGGAAAATTTCTTGACTGGGCCTAGCCTGGCAGTGGAGGGTGGCCAGGATCTTTTTGCCAGTCCACAGGGAAGTAGGATTAATTGTGTTGCCACCTCCAGAGTCCTCTCCTGCCCCTTCCTTACCCAACCCTGTGGCTATACCCCAGCTGTATATTTGTATGGCGCCTGAGCTCTGAGATGACCATCAGCATGAGACAACGTCTGGCTGAGCTGCGCCAGCGTCAGCGAGGGGGCAAGCAGCAAGGACCAACCTCTCCCCTAAGGACTTCTGGACCCAACCGGTGAGAACAGAATATAGGCAAATGATGAGTGGGTGTCCAGGTGGCTTGCTGTGATCTCACTGCTCCTCCTGCCATTCAGCAACTATCTCCCAAAACCTTGCTTCTCACACAGAGAATTATCATATTGACTTTTTCCTCCAGTGAATCTCCTCTCCCCATGACCTCCCTTATCTTGGATTCAGGCCCCAGACCCCAGTGTTGCTCTCTCCTGGACCAGCTCTCTCATCAGACAGTGACAAGGAGGGAGAAGACGAGGGTACTGAAGAAGAAGAACTGCCGGCTCTTCCCATCCTTGCCAAGAGTACCAAGAAAGAACCCGGTCTGTAGCAGTCTGGTGTGGGGCTAGACAGCCACCAGATGTTGTAATGGCTAGATAGATCCTTTCTGTGACCCTAGGGTGAGAGTGGCATGAACTGAGGAAACTGGGGCATCACTTTGGCAATGCAGGGGATCGGCTGATATGGGGTCCCAATTCCAGGGGTGGGTAGTCAGGAGAAACTCCCTCTGATTTTCCATTTCTCTCTAGCCTCGGTCCCCAGCCCAGCCCTGTCCCGAAGCCTGTCCCATTGGGAGATGAGACGAGTAAGTTGCCATCATTCAAATATGTTTTCAGGGATACAGGAGGTAAAATGGTGGAGGGGAGGGAGCAGAGCCCTCTGTGCTTTGTGAGGCATTTGGACATAGGGTCTGCCTGTGTGCTCCATGCATGTATCCAAGGAAGATATTACCAGGGGGAGTTCAAGCAGCTGGGCTGGTCCCAGGTTAAGAATGAAGAAAGTCCTAGTTTTTCTATCCTGTGCCAGAAGAGGTTATTTAGCACTAGGGGCCTGGGAGAAATGCCATCTGAAAGCAGCTTGAGGTGGGGAATCGAAAAGGGCATCTGAGCCACATGTTTAGAATTAAAGTTCAGGAAAACCAAGTGTCCAAAGAGCAGAAATGAGAAATTGTAGTTCTAAAGACCCCAATTAGGAGGTAAGCATAGAACTTGCAGAATAGTTGGAGGGAAAAGGCTATAAAAGGACCAATTACTGAGTGACTACTTGAGGGTAGCCAGAGGGGGTTAAAGGCTTTCACAGCAAGCCCCAAAGCAACCCAGCCCTCATGTGTCCCATGCTGATATTTCAAGCCAATCACCCTGTGTTAGTAGCTGCAGTTTCACAGAGTGATGGTAGTAGAATGGTACCTGGTGCATTATTTTGACCACATCAAGCATCTCAAGCTGGAATTTTGGTTTGTCCTTGGTTTTATGAAGGGACTTTGGGGCTCTTTGGGTCTGACTTCAGGGTAAGGGACCTTTAGAGACATGGTGAAATCAGAGACTAGACGTTCCTATGTGAAGGTATGGAATGCAGTGAAGGGCATGAACTCTGGAGCTAGCTCCAACTGAAGGCCACCTACTGTGTGTGGGACTTGGAATGGTCACTTACATCCTGTGTGCTTCCATTCCCTCATTTGTAAGAATGGGATGATAATAATAATACCTACTTCATAAGATTGTTGTGAGGAAAAAATGAACTAGTTCCTGGCATGTGGTAAGGGACAAATGAATGCTTATTGATAGCATTGTGTGGTTCTTGTTACTCCTCCTTCACTTCCTATCCCTACCAGGCACAGGAGACAGTGGAATTCCTGGACCCAGCTCCCGTAGCCAACTCAGGACCCAGAAGAAGGGGGCGTTGGGCTCAGCCAGGCGTGGAACTGAGTGTTTGTTCTATGCTGGACCTGCGGCAGCTGGAGACCCTGACCCCAAGCCCTCAGGGCCACAGCCAGAACTCTCTGGCCATGACTCCATCTGGTCCTGGGAAGCATGGTCAGAAGGTCCCTGCAACCTCACATACTAGCCAGGTGAGCCGGCTTTTCCCCAGATCTATAGAGGTCTCCAGGGAGCCTTAGCCAGCTTCATGCCAATACCTCATGCCAATGGCTAGGGTCCGAGCATTGGTCCATCTATGCTTGCTCTGCTCCTGTGGCACATAGGTCACCTGTACTGCAAGGTCAGGTTAGGGCTGGCTAGGTTGTATGTTATGGTAATGGAGGTGGGTAGAGAAGGGGTGGGAGTGGAAAGACAAAGATGGCCTTTGCCCTGGGCCAGGTTCCTTGGAGAACTTGGTATTAAGTGGGGATGGAGGTTGGTAGCCCAGAGTGTGCTAATATAGGTCTTCCAGAAGTGCACAGTACCAGTCAGAGCCCAGCCTAGCTGCCTGGTGTCTGTCCTTAGAGCTAAAGTATTCAGCTTCCTCAGAATTGGTGCACACCAAATCCTTACCCACCTCCACCTCTTTACCAGGACCCTTTTCTCTCCTTAGTAACTCACATAATTTTCCTTTGTATGTTCCCAGAATGAAAAATCCCCTCAGCTTCAGGCTCCCCAACCCTGTTCCTGCCCCCATCTTATCCGATTGTTGTCACAAGAAGAAGGGGTCTTTGCCCAAGATCTGGAGCCTGCACTCAATGAAGATGGTATTGTCTACCCAGAACCCTGTGACAGCCCCACCATGGACACCAGGCAAGGGTCCTGCCCTGGCCACAGCCCCATTTTCCCTTCCCTCTGAGCATTTTTCAGCTGAGTGAGGGCTGGCCCCAGGCTGCTAAGGACTTATCTGACACCTCACCACCACCTTCTCCTTAGTCTTGCTCCCAGGCAGGAATCCAGTGGGGCTGCTGCTGTCTTCTGCTCATTGCCTTTTCTCTTCCAGTAGTGAGTTCCAGGTGCAGGCTCCAACCCGAGGAACCCTAAGAAGAGTGTACCCAGGTAGCAGGGGCTCAGAAAAGCACAGCCCTGACAGTGCCTGCTCTGTGGATTACAGCAGCAGCCGCCTTTCCAGCCCTGAGCACCCCAATGAAGGTGAGGCTGCATCCCTGAGGGAGAGACCAGTTAACTGAAGCAGGGAATACTTCAGATGGGTGCAGTGTGATGCCTCTCCCCTCCCCAACATCCAGACTCCGAGAGCACGGAGCCCCTAAGTGTGGATGGCATCTCCTCAGACCTAGAAGAACCAGCTGAGGGTGACGAAGAAGAGGAGGAAGAGGAGGGAGGCGCTGACCCCTATGAGCTGCAAGAAGGCAGCCCCCATACCCCGGACCAGGAGCAGTTTCTAAAACAGCACTTTGAGACTCTGGCCAATGGGGCTGCTCCAGGTGTGGTCAGAGGGTCAACATTTGGTCACTACAGTCTGCCCTCTTCCTCTCCTTGCCTAGCTGAGAAGGAGGGTCAGGCAGGCAATGCTTTGGGGTCTCCCTCTAGGGGAAGCAGAATCTGGGGCAAAGGCTTGGCTTTTTGTCTCAATTCATGATTTCCATGACTGGCAGGGGCCCCAGTGCGGGTACCAGAGAGGACAGAGTCTCGAAGCATCTCTTCACAATTCCTGTTGCAAGCACAGACTCCTCCACTCAGGTACAGAGACCTGTCCCCACAGAAGCTTGGCTCTGCTGACTTCCCAGTGCTCCTGCCTTTGGGGAGCACACAGCTGTCCTGTCTCCCCACCCCAAGGGTGTTTTGCACTCCTAGTTTTAGGACGACCGGCCCCATCCCAACCCTGGTAGACTGGACTGTGCTTGTCTCTTCCTGGCACCTCTCTGGTGCAAGAATCAATCTTCTTCCCCTTCTCCCCCAACTGTTTAGTGGGAGAAACACTAAGCTTTCTGTGGGCCTTCTTCCACATCTCTTCTCTATAGGAACCCATCCCCATCCTCCTCAAGCCTAGCATTGATGTCAAGACCTGTCCAGGCGTCACAGGTGTCTGGTGAGCAACAGAGAGGCAGTGATACCAACCCCCCAGGAGCACCTCCAGAGGTGGAACCCTCCCCTGGCAACCCCAGCCCCCATCAGGCAGCCCCTGTGCTATTGCCACGTTGTCACCACAACCTGGACAGCAGCTGGGCTCCCAAGAGAATGATCACAGCTGGCCACTCAGCTGGACTCCAGAAAGCCCAGTCTGTGCACAGTCTGGTGCCACAGGGTGAGAAGCCGGATGAGCTCAGCCTCAGAATGTGGGGAGCATGGAACACATGGGTGTGCTAGAGGAGGCCGGGCCTGGAGAGTGGGCCTGGGGTGTCTGCCTTAGTGGGCATGTGCAAGGGAATACCAGCTCCGAGGGCTTGAGCTGTAGCACCTGGGATTCCTTCCTCACCACTTAACCTGTATACATCTCTTGTCTCTTCAGCAAATGAGGTGCCTTCATCAGGCCCATTGCTCTCAAAGAACATGGAAGTCCAGGATGGCTTGGGCTCCCTGCCCCAGGCTGATGGCTGTCCATCTTGGCCCCACTCCTACCAGAACCTGACCACCAGTTCTATGGCCAAGATATCTCGCAGCATCTCTGTTGGGGAGAACTTGGGCCTAATGGCAGAAACTCAAGCTCCTGCCTCTATTCGAGTCTCACCACTCAGCAAACTGGCCCTTCCCAGCCGGGCTCACCTGGTCTTGGACATCCCCAAACCACTACCTGACCGTCCTACCCTGGCCACATTCTCACCTGTAACCAAGAGCCGAGCCCCTGGTGAGGCAGAACAGGCTGGCTCCCCAGCAGGCCTAGGAAAGGCTCACAGCACATCTGAACGGCAGGCCTGTTTGGGTGAGGGTACTACTCCCAAGCCTAGGATGAAGTGCCATGCTCAACCTGAGCCCAACAGCCCCTGTACCCAGCAACTGCCAGTCAACAGCCTCCTCCGAGGCCCTGAGAACTTGCAGCCCTCACCCCCTGAGAAGACTCCCAATCCCAAGGAATGTACCAGGCCAGGGGCAGCCCTGAGCCAGAACTCAGGTGTGCACAGCTTCCAGCTCTCATCTCCTGCCCTGTCTTCTCTCTCCTGTCTGTTGGCCACTCTCTGGTCTATCCCATTGCTGTGTGTCCAGGCTCTGGTGTTCTTCATCCTGTCTGCTCCTGTCTTGCTTAATCCACAAGTCACACCACTGATGGTGAGACACTCCTGCCAACCTTCATGATCTCCTTGTGACCCACTTACCCCTTCACTGCCCTCTAGATCCTGGAGCTTGTGCTGGCCCTCTCCTCTGGACCTTGTTGTCTGTGTGGTGTTGGAGAATGTGTTATAAGGGAAGAGGGAAAGCAAGGCACAATGGCACAGGCCTGTAGTCCCAGCTACTTGGGAGGCATAAGCAGAAGGATCACTTGAGCCCACGAGTTGAAGACCAGCCTGGGCAATGTAGTGAGACCTCATCTCAAAAAAAAGAAAAGGAAAGGAAAAAAGGGACAGGAGGAAGGGACTGAGGGCAGGTGGGGCTTTCAGTGCTGAGGGGTAGGCCTCTCTTGCTCTGAGCAGTCCTGGAGGGGAAGGTCTGAAAAGGGCAGCTTGCTGAGCCTTTCTGAGTTGAGTCTATTCCTCACAGAACTGGTGGTGAGCCTGGAGCGGTGTGAACAACTTGTGGCAGAGCTCCATGGGAATGTGCGCCAGGCTGTACAGCTCTACCACTTGGTAAGTGTCGGGCACCACCTGGCAGGAAGATAGCATGACAGTAGTGCAAGGTGTTTGATAGCTGAGTGTCTAGAATGATAAAAAGGCTCTTCCATTAACTGTGTGGAGTGCTCAGGACATCCTGGGCAGAAGAGGCAAGGGAGTTAGAGGCCAGGCTAGATCAGACCTCTTGAACTTAGTACCTATTGGTCATTTCTAATTAGGAGCTTGAGATCTCCTTAGACAGGAGGGTAGAACATGGAAAGACTGCATGTTCTAGTTTTCTCAAGACAATCCCAGTTTATGCTTGTTGTCCCTGCATAATTAATTATTAATAGTATTCTTTTGCATATCCAAAAATTATCTGGCTACAGTCCAGCAGGGCCCAAGCTTTGAATAAGAAAGTGGAACCTATGTGAGTTTTGAGGAGTGGCTAACAACATGTTGATGGTTCCATAATCTGAAGGGATCCTCCTCTGGGTCACTCTGTAGTCTGTGAGGATCCCATATTCCCAGGTCATAACTGATTCTTGGAGTGTGGAACTCCCAACCAGTCCCTACTTCTGGGGCAGCCTAGAGCAGGTGAGGCCCTTCCCTTTTACATATCCATTGGCAACTGTTCCTCCAACTCACTTCTGGGGATCTTATTGCAGGTGGCTGGCTGCAAGACGCCCTCAGCAGAGCAAAGTCGTATCACTCAGCTCCTCAGAGACACCTTCTCTTCAGTGCTTCAGGAGCTAGAAGCCCTGGCTGGGGCAGCATTGTCCAGCCCAGGCGGGAGCCCTGGGGCTGTAGGAGCTGAGCAAACACAGGCCCTACTAGAGCAATACTCAGAGCTGTTGCTTAGAGCTGTGGAGCAGCGCATGGAACGCAGACTCTGAGCTTCAGAAGCCTGTCCCAAGTGAATGCTTCCCCATTCCAAACTGCAGTCCCTCTTCCACTCACCAGAACTTGTGGGGATGCCTGGAGTGGGTAGCAGGGATCAGTGCTCAGAGGTGAAGCAGCTTTCCCAGCTACTCCTCCTGGAGCCCCTGTATTTATTAATTTATTTCCCAGACTGTTGCCTCACCTCTTTGAAACTCTGGCCTCCACAGCCCCGCCAGTGGTTCATGGCAGGGGTAGGTCTTGGATCTTCGTCATCTTGGTGCTGTGAGGGGTAGGAGGGCAGCCTGCCCCATCTGGGGGGCACTGGGAAGGGCTTGCCCTCTCCCTTTATAAGCCATTTGAAATTACTTCAGGGATCAGCTCCCTGGGGTGGAGCATTCACAGGGTACTCCATGGGGGTAGAGGTGAGAGGTAATGTGGTATTCAGTGCCCTTTAGTCAACTGTGGACCTTCACCTCTATTTCCCTTCACCTCCCACACCAGCTACACTCTCCTGGCTGCCAGAGCAGGAGTTTTCCCCAATTCCTGGCAGTTTAGAAAGGCACAGCTGCCTGGCCTTCAGAGCATCCTCAGCCGTCAGGAGACTTGAGTTGGTATCAGGAACTGAGCCTCCACATTCCACTCCCATTCAACTCCCAAGAGGGCCCTAATATTGTCTCTACCCAAGTGTCCCCCTTTCTCTCTCTGGCAGAGCTTGTGGATCCAGCTGTGGGACATTGCTGCAGGACAGTAAGGCCCTCTGCTGGGCAAATATGAGGCCCTGTCCTCCTTTCCTTAGCCCCTTAGCCTTCCCTATCCTCCAGCCCTAGTTCCCAGCAGGTTGCTGAAGCCCAAGGGTCACCAAGTTCTCCCTGCATCCTGAGTGATGCTGTCAGAAGCCTGTGTGAAATTTCCTTCATGGTTTACAGAGCAATGACCCACCTTCTGAGGACCTTGACCACAGTTGAAATCACATATACATACATGTACACACACAAACAGTTGGGTGCTCATTGGTAGAGTCCTTGGATGGCTGATATGTGTGCCTGGGTTCCTTTCATATTCTGCCTCAGTTTCACCACCCTAACTCCTGTAGAACTCATCCAGGAGCACAAAAAGGAATGGAACACACTAAATCCAAATTCTGGATTCTTAGTGTCCACAATCTAGCTATGTGATGGCCCCTTTAGACACCTAATAGGAGGAGTTCCCTCAAAGACAGTGCCATCAAGGGTGCTGTAGATACTGGAGGTTATGGGGAGGGAGGCATCAGGGCCAAGAGACACACTGGAAAAGTGGTAGGTGGGACAGGTAAGTGGCAGAGGTGAGGTGATAGATTAGAATTTAAGGGGCCATTCTTGGGTTTGAGGGGAAGGAGAGGGTGTAGTAGGCCCAAGGGGTAGGACCAAGTAGTGATGCAGTTGTTGCAGAGTAGGGGTGAAGAATGTGTCTCTGGGCTCTCCTGCTTCCTTCTGCCCCAGGTAAAGTAGGGCAGCTTTCACCACAGCTTCAGGCCACAAAAAAGCTGGTGGCTTACCTGGCTGCAGGCTCTGTATGTAGAAGCTACAAAGAAATTGGGTTCTAGAGCGTGCCCAGCTCTGTTCAATCAGCCTGAATGCCGTGAGCAGACCAAAACCTCTCTTGCCCCCACTCTTCTCTACCACCAGCACCTGCATAGTCAAATGAAATCCTGGCCCCCAAAACAGCTGGGGGTGGACCCCTGGCAGCACTGAAGCTGCCTGCCTTGAGTGTTAGAAATGTACTCCAGCTGTGCCCGTTAACACCAGCCACAACCCACCACAAAGGCTCAGGCTTGGCACGGAAACCCCCTGCTCTACCCCGCGGCCAGGTTCTTAGCAATCCTCAGATGCTTTATGAGGAGAGAGCTACATTCCTGCTTAGGTTTGTGAGAAGGTAGCTGTCCTTTTCCTCACCCCTGCCCAGGGTGGGTGGGGGTCTTGTGGCCATGTCGGCGCCCTGACCCCTTTCTGCATATCTGAGGCCACCGGTAACTGCCGCCCCCGTCCATACTTGCCCGGTCCCAGTTTTGAAAGCCCCTTATTTATAACTTTTATACTTTGTTCCGGCAGTGGCGCTTCTCTCCTCCCCAGCCGCACGGGGCGGGGGCTGTTTTTAACGTGTCCGTTTGTACTGATGTATGAACTTGCCAATAAATACAATCATTTGTTAACTCTGGGGTGGCAGCAAGTGAGGCCGGCGAAAGAAAGCGCTGCTTCTCGCTCCGTGGAGTGGAAAGTGGGTCCGGCGGCGGGGCGAGAGCCCACGTGCGGGCCCCGGGGCGGGCCGGGATTCCAGGGCGGGGCCTCGGGCAGCGGGCGTCATGGCGGCCATGGCTTTGGACGCCGTGCAGAGGGCGTTACGAGAGTTCCCGGCCGCGGCACGGGGTGAGTGGGCTAGCGCTGCAAGCGCCAGGTGCGGGAGGGGCTCCGGCGACCGCCAGCACCCGGCACTCCTGCGCGTGCGGTTGGCCGCTCCGCTCGGACCGCTCTTGTCACCGCCCCTTCCCCAGCCGGCGGCTGGGTCCCCAGCTCGCTCCTCCTCTGGTCGCACGCTTTGTGGCGTCCTGGAGTGTGTGCGCGCGCGTTATTTCAAGGCCTGGTGCGGTCTTGACGGTTCTGGTGCTGTCGCCCTGGGTTCCCAGGGTCAGTCTGTGCTTAATAAATCTGGGCAGTGCATTGTTGCTCTTCCCATAAAGAAGTCTCATCTGTAACTTCAAATGTCCACAGGTGGTGGTGGGCTTCTGTCTGTGAACCCTTGCTGGAAGGAAACAGTCTTTATTCAGAACAGACTCCTCTAAGCTGTGGGCACTGCAAAGTTTTGGGAGGATTGTAGACAGCTATTCAAGTGATCCTGGTTCTTACCACTGCTGGGTTTTATTTTTCTTTCTTTCTCTTGCCCTTCCTCATCCCCCCACCCCCCTTTCTGTTTTTATTATATATCTGTGTCAGTACTGGGGATTGAACCCAAGGACACTCTACCACTGAGCCCTTTTTATTTTGAGATAAGAGTCTCACTAAGTTATCCAGGCTGGCCTTGATCTTGCCATTCTCCTGCCTCAACCTCCTGAGTTACTGGGATTACAGGCTTGTACCACCAGGCTTGACTTTGTTTTTAAATGATTTATTCCCTCCCTCCTTCCCTTCCTTCCTTCCTTCCTTCGACCAGCAACATAGGCACCTGACCTGAGTAATTAATGTAAGTAAAGTAAGTTTCCCACTATCGGCCCCACTTTGTATTCTTCCAGAAAGATTTTGTTTATATCCATGCACACACATGACTGTACTGGTTTATTTAAACACTTTTCTGCATTGTGCATCCTGGAAGTCATTCCACATCTGTCTTATTCAGTTCTGTGAAGCAGTGGTATAATTCACTGAATCAGCCCACTATTGATAGGCATGGCACTCATTTCCAGTCTGAATTGTTTTCAGTAATTCTACAGCTAATACTTGAGTATTCATTTAACAATTTTTTATTAAAGCACTTCTGTTTAGTGGATTTGAGGCTCTGTATTAGTGTATTTGAGATACAGCATTGAACAAACAAAACAAGCTCTTAGAGCTTACATTCTAAATGAGGAGACAGACAACCACACTGAACATGTAAATCATATAGTTGAAATAGGTTAGAAGACAAATGCAGGGCCAGCAGCTCCTTAGGTGGGAGAGTACTTGGTGCATTCAGGGACCAGTACCTGGAGCAGTCTTTATGTGCATGTGTGAATACTTTTGTTGGTTACATTCTTAGAACTGTTGCGTCAAAGGAATTGTTTGGATTCCTTTGAAATTCTCTCTTTGAAGCTCCAGGATAGAAATATAGCCATTCTCTAAAGGAATGGTAAGCAAGTAAAACTGGTATAATTGTTGAAAATCCGAAGGATGGAGAGGGAAGAAAAGGCAGTTTCCACATGTCTTATGAATCCCATGACTGGGGTGTAGCTTAGTGGTAGAGTGCTTGCCTGGCATGAATCAGGCCTTAGTTCAATTCCCAGAACAGCAGAGGGAAAAAGAAAATAAATCCCAATAAGTACAACAGGGAGATATACTGAGCCTCAGCCCATCTCCCAAGGTACCCGCTTGGGAGATGGCAGGACCCATCTTGTCCCTAACCAGGAAAAATAAACACACATGCCAGGTTATTCATTTTCAGTTTTCCTAGGCCCACAAGGGTCTTCCCATTCAGTTTCAGTTTCTGATCTTAAGACATTTGCTTTCTGACTGATTGAAAGGCAAGGATGACTGGCATAAAGACACAGTGTGAGAGGTGGAGCATGACCTTAGAGGTGAAAATGAATGCCATGGCCATTTGGAGCAGGTTATAGTAACCACTGATTGGGGCCAAGGAGGATGAAAGTAACAAAGCGAAGCCCTGTGCCCTTGTGAAAATCAGGAGAAAGGCCTTACAGTCTGAGCGAGCAGCAGGAACAAAGTCTGGCGCTGCCCGAGTAGAGGGCTGTGTGGTAAGGGGAAGGCAGGAGTCAGGAGCAAATCAAACTGGAAAAGTAGGTTGGACCTAATGGTGGAGTGCCTTGAATGTATGCCAGAAGCAGGCTATTCTATAAGGAGTAGTGGTAAGCCATCAAAGGATTCTTTACTAGAGGTGTGAGGAGTTGAGATTGTATTTTCAAATGACTGGGCCAGATAATGGATACTTTGAGAGGGAGCAGAATTAAGCCAGAAAAAAATTGTTGAATGGTTGGATGGTTCCACTGCAGAAACCAGTCAGCCAAGATATTGGAGACTTTCATTCAATTGTCAAGCAAATATTTACTGAGCACCTATTGTGTGCTAGATACTGTTCTAGGGATGCATCAGTGAACAAGACAAGCATCCCCACTCTTATGGAGTTTTCAGTCTGGTGAGGGAGACAGACTGATAAACAATTTAAGTAAGTGAAATATATAGCACATGATATGGTGATAAATGCTAAGAAGAAAAAATAAGGGATTTAAGAGTTGGGAACCGGGCCTGGAGTTGTGGCTCAGTGGTAGAACACTTGCCTGGCATGTCTGAGGCCCTGGGTTCGCTCCTCAGCACCACATGTAAATAAATAAAATAAAATAAAGTAAAATAAAAAGATCCATTGACAACTAAAAAATATTAAAACAAAAAAAAAAAAAAGAATTGGGAACAATTGCAGTTTTAAAGAGCAGTCAACTCAGCACTTCAGGGTGCTGAAACAGGAGGATTGCAAGTTCAAGGCCAGCCTTGTCAACTTAGACCCTGTCTAAAAGAGCGCAGTTGGAGCTTTAGCTCAGTGGTAGAGCACATGCTTAGCATGTGTGAGGCCCTGGGTTCAATCCCCAGTACCACCAAAAAATAATGAATAAATAAATAAAAATAAAGACTCAAAAGGACTGAGGATATACCTCAGGGGTGGAGCACCTCCAAGTTGAATCAGTACTGCAGAAAGGAAAAAAAAAAGTGGTCAGGGAAGGAAGCCTTAATATTGTAACATTTTAATGAGGACCCAAAGTAGCAGGGGAAAGAAAGAGATAGTGGCTTTGAGAAACAGTAGGGTGACAGGAGCAACTAAGGATGAGTCATAAATAATAGATTACATTTAGGGTGATGTAAGACCACTGTAGACATCTACACAGGTGGCACATTGCATAAGCTGCCTAAATGTACATGGTGGCCCTGGGCATCTAAGGATGCTGCTACTGTTCAGTGAGACCCCAAATACAGTTTAGCCCTTATTTCATCTGGCACTTTGTCTCCCCAGGTAGATTGTAAGCTGCTTGAGATAATGATTGGATCATCCTTTCATATCCACACTGACCAGGCCAAGTGTGAGCACATTCCAGGTGCTCAGATGTGTCACTTTTTTTTTTTTGCTGGGGTGGGGGTATCGGATTGAACTCAGAGGCACATGACCACTGAGCCACATCCCCAGCCCTAATAGAGACAGGGTCTCACTGAGTTGCTTAGCGCCTCGCCATTGCTGAGGCTGGCTTTGAACTTGCACTCCTCCTGTCTCAGCCTCCCAAGCCACTGGGATTACAGATATGTGCCACTGCACCTGGCAAATGTGTCACTTTTGAAGGGGTCTTTCTAGAGCCTCACCCCACCCAGATCAGCCCATGGCCTTGGGTCTTGGCTCTCCAGTTTGGGGAAGCTGAGGGTCCGCCGTGTAGAGCCCAGACGTGAACCCCCGGAGGATTTGGGTTATGCGCTGAGCAGCAGCCCACGGTGGCCCATCTTGGTGCGTGTGTGTACTTTATGCTTTCTCACTTCAGCTTCTCACTCTTCTATTCCTGGTTGTCCAGGGTCCCATGGTCACCAGTGGGCGTTGCTCAGTGACACAGTGCAGCCTTCCCAGGGAGGACATTTCTTATGCAGGTAATGGGGCAAAGACTGAGTGCTGCTGCCTTCAGCCCCCCATTTCCCTCTTTCTCTCAGAGCTCAGTGTGCCTCTTGATGTGCCTTACCTGGATGAGCCCCCTACTCCACTCCGCTTCTACCGGGACTGGGTATGCCCCAACAGGCCCTGCATTATTCGAAATGCCCTGAAGCACTGGTCAGCCCTCCAGAAGTGGTCCCTCCCCTACTTAAGGTGGGAGCCTCCCTGGGGTAGTGGGTGGGCAGTGATTATTGGCAACTGGACATGAGCCGAGTATCCATTCCTCCAGAGCCACAGTGGGCTCCACAGAGGTGAGTGTGGCTGTGACTCCAGATGGTTATGCGGATGCTGTGCGAGGGGACCGCTTTGTAATGCCTGCTGAGCGCCGATTGCCCCTCAGCTATGTGCTAGATGTGCTGGAGGGCCAGGCCCAACACCCAGGAGTCCTCTACGTGCAGAAGCAGTGTTCCAACCTGCCCACTGAGCTACCCCAGCTGCTGTCTGATCTGGAGCCTCATGTACCCTGGGCCTCTGAGGCACTGGGTGAGTGAAGGCAGGTGGGGAAGTGGGGTGCAGGGTGATCTCTGGCCAGGAGGCAGGGCAGGGATGATCTGGGAAAGAAGGGATCAGCCTGCTTGTTCCTTCTCTCCCTTTGCTATTTATTTGGTCTACACTCTTGGGCCTGTGGGGACAGGTGTTACCCACTTGCCTGCCCCAGGCCTTGACTTAGTAATAGATGAATAAGGAAGCACTCCCAACTCCTTCCTCTCCTCTCCTCTTCTCCTTGAGATTCCTTTACTCCCACCTGGCTTTTTGCTTAGCGTCCCTGTGTGGGGGCCAAGCTAGTATGGCCTTCCTAACTCTCCATCTGCCCCACAGGAAAGATGCCTGATGCTGTGAACTTCTGGCTGGGGGAGGCAGCTGCAGTAACATCCTGTAGGTGTCGGGGAAGAAGCTGGAGGGGCGGAGGAAGGGAAGATGAGGTTGGGTGAGGAAGGCTGGGCTGGACTGAAGATGGATGGCTGTTCTTTCACATTTCCCTTGGGATTCTGGACTCAGGCACCACAAAGGGTCTCCCCAGACAGCTGAGCTGGGTGGCTACCCATGGCACCGAGACTAGAGTGCACCATTTTCTTTTCTTTCTATAGATCCCTAGAAGGCTCTCTGAATGCCTGCTAGGTCAGGAGGGAATTGAGGCGAAATCTGGTGGCACCACTTCCCCTCTTGTGGGAGGTGAGCCCAGGGTCTGACCAGATCTGGTCCTTGGTGTGCTGAGTTCTACAGTGTCCACCAGCGTCCTTGGTATCTCCTTGAGCCAGCTGATCCTTTGTGATCTCTTCCCATAGGCAGTCTTGGGCTTCAGAGTTGAAGTGGTTGGCTCCCCTGTGTCCTACACACCTCATCCCCAGGCTTTGTTTGTGTTGACAGTGCACAAGGACCACTATGAGAACTTGTACTGTGTAATCTCAGGGGAGAAACACTTTCTGTTACATCCGCCCAGTGACCGGCCCTTCATCCCTTATGGTAGGGAACATGGTCTTGAGGGGGTTTTGGGGAGCTGGTGGCCCACAGTGGAGGGAGGACAGAAACATCCCAGGGCAGGCTGGTGCCTAGGCCTGAAACATGACCACAGGTCTAAGGTGCACCAGGACTCCCAACCCTCTGGACTCCAGCCAGTCCTGTATGCTGGCTGGGGTGGGGAGGAACTGGCAAGCTGCAGGTCACTTGAGGTTCCCCATACCCTTCTCCCTTGGGCTTCAGAACTGTACACACCTGCAACCTACCAACTAAGTGAAGAAGGCACCTTTAGGATGGTGGATGAAGAAACCATGGAAAAGGTGTCTGTTCTATTCCTGGTTCTGGGGTGGGGAAAGAGCAAGAACCTGAGCCCCCGAGGGTGAGCACAAAAGGTCTGGGGAGGTCATACCTTGCTCTGAAAAATTGTAAGTGTGGGGCCTTTCCATGCTAAGTAGAGCAGGGTTCATGGCATTTAGCTGGGAAGGGACAGAGCTGGAGGACCTGGAAATTTAGAGTCTGCTTCCTGGAAACTGCTGTGTCCCTAGGTACCCTGGATCCCACTGGACCCACTGGCTCCAGACTTGACCCAATACCCCGGTTATAGTCAGGCACAGGCCCTTCGCTGCACCGTGCGGGCTGGTGAGCTGCTCTACCTGCCATCTCTATGGTTCCACCATGTCCAGCAGTCCCATGGCTGCATTGCTGGTGAGGAACACACAGGCCACCTAAGGGAAAGCCCTGTCAAGGCCCAGTAGGGCATCTTTGGGAGAGGTTGGAGGCTCTAGATTAAAAGAGGGACCCTCATATTCAGATCTCTGTTCTCCCCACAGTGAACTTCTGGTATGACATGGAATATGACCTCAAGTACAGTTACTTCCAGCTGCTTGACTCCCTCACTAAGGCTGCAGGCCTCAACTGATGTAGCCCTGGTGAATACTGCTTAGGACATCTTGAGGGAGAGGTTGAGCCCCTCCTAGGCTACTGGGTCGATTCTAGAGACCACTTGGAGTTTAAGTATTTGCCTGCTGCTGACTTAGGGTCCAGCTTGATTTGGGATCAGCCTTGGATGATCTTGGGATGTGATCAGGAGATACCAGGCAGGTTTGAGAGAGAGTGCCCAGGAAGTTGCCACACAGGTAAGGAGGAGTGCTACAGCACTTCTTACCAGTGTTGTGACTCTAGGCAAGTCACCACCTGTTGGCATTTGTGTCCTGACTGTAACTAGAGATAATAATGGTTCTACCTCACAGGGTGTTGTGGGGATGGAGATAATGTCTGTAAGGTCCCGCATGGACCAGCACAGAGGAAATGGTCAATAAAAGGTAGCTGTGAATCATTTGTTCTGATGCTTCCTGTCACAGTAGTTTCCTGTGGCCCGATGCAGGCTTGAGGGTTTAGGCGAAAATTTCAGGGTAATCCCGATTGGGGCTGCGGGCCAGATCCAGGCCTGGGGAGCTGTTTACTACCCAGACCCCCCGTCTGTGACAGTCCGTGGAGCCCCTCAATGGGAAAAAAGGACTGACCTCAGTCTTGTAACTGCCTGACTGGGCCCTCTTTTGCTCAGGGCCTCTAATGCTATTCCTAGCTTTATCCTGGCCTAGTTTGCTCTCCTCCCTTGGCTCCATGGCTGCTGATGGGATCTCTTGCCCTGGGGCAAGAGATCTCTTGCCCTCTATTCTTCAACAAGCACTGGCAGGAAGGGACAAAAACCCTACCCCTCCTGGGACCATCCCTCTGAGTAAAGAGTTGGTTTCCACACTCAGCCTCCCTCTGCACCCATCTGAAGAGCAAGAATGCCAACCCACCATCCTTATCCCTGGACGCCCACCTCCAAGGGTGGAGGCAATCCAGACATGGCTTTGAAGAGCTATTTTATGTGACAGCCACACCCCTGCGAGTTGTGATGGAGCCTGGAGTACTCCTCTCAGATTGGCTAAGGGCTCCAGTCAGGACTGGGCATTCCTGTCTTACTGGAGCGGGGAGATTGTGAAAGACCCTGCTGTTGAAGATGCTCAACCCCTCTGTTCACCACTGCTCTGGGACCCACTCTCTGTTTTCCTTCTACTCAGCCCCTGATAGCACCTCTCCTGGAGCTCCCTCCTCTAAGTCAGGGCTGAGTGGGGCAGGCCCATGTGGTGATGGCTGCAGAGTGGGACCTCAGGGAACTAGGGCTGACACAGAGGGTGTCACTGGCTCCAGGACAGGCTTAAGGTGCATCATTTCCTGGGCAGGTGGCTGGTTCAGTGGTGGGTGTGGGCCTTGGGTGGAGTGAAAGAGGCACATGGGAGGGGCCAGGGAGGTACTCAGGGCCAGCTGGGGCACCCTGGCTCTGGGTTAAAAGCTGGCAGTCCTTGGTCCTGTGGCTACTGCCTCATCATTCCTGCTCCTGAGAACTTGGCCTCATGGCTCTGGTAAGGCCTTTCAGGGCACTGGGCCCTCACTTCAAACCCAGACCCCCATTCAGGGTCTGATTATTGCTATTCCTTAGAGAAGCTCTGGTCTTCTCCAGGTCTAGCAAGGAACGCTTGCTGGGCTACAAGATTAGACCAGTGAGCAGTAGCCAGGGGAAAAGCAGGGACCTGGGTGAGAGACTACCCTAAGTTCTTTCTGTCCTGGGAATGGGCTCCAGGCTGACCTCCTGGATTTGGGCCTTGGGAATTCAGAGGCTCTCAGCTGCTGTCCTGGGGCCCCAGAAGGAAGTGGCTGCTTGATGCTCCTTCTGACTCAGTTGCTTGGGATGTAAGAGCCCCAGGGCTGCCACAGGTGGATAAGCTTCCCAGCTCTGACCTTGACCCTGAGAGCTCCCTGGACTTGATCATCTGCGCCCTTCCAGAGGCAGTGCTGAAGACCAACAAGAAGTACCAGTTGGCACAGGCTTCCTCTGCCCTGGCCACTGGCCAGCATTTACATCCCCTGAACAAGGAGTGTGTTTGGAGGGAGCTCTCTGGAGACCACCATAGAGCAGAGAACCCATTTCCAGAATGGTGTGGACAGTATGGGAAGCAGCTCGTCCACGATGCCTAAGGCCCTGACATACCCCTTCACCTCCCTTGATAGCTTATATCCAAGCTGCTTAAGACCAGACTCAAAGCTGCTTAGTTGGGGTGTGTGGGGAGACTATAGTGTAGAAAGACTGAAGGATGCTGTATTCAGAAAAGCATCTGTGTATGGGGCTTAAATTGGTGCTATCCTGCCAAGTAGATCTCCCTCAGGCAAGTGGCTTCTTCTCCATGCTGTTTCCTTGTGAATTGATCCTAATAGTGCCCCTGCATAGGGTGCTCATGTGACAAATGAGTTTGTGTATATAGAGCTTTTGGCACAGAGCTGGATGCAGAGCATTATATAGATGTGGGCAGGTGTCAGCAAGGAGATATCATATCTCCTGTGGAGTCAGAAGTCTGATGGGGTGGGGAGTGGACCTGATCCTGATCCTTTCGCTTCAGGATTAGGCCTTGAGGGATTGCCCCAGCCTCTGCTATGGCCCCTGACATTGTTGGCCCCCAGCAAACCTGTCCCCTCTCCCTCCTCTGTAGGCAGAGGTGCCTGGCACCTGCCTGCTCACTGTGCGTGTCCTGCAGGCCCATGGTCTGCCTTCCAAGGACTTAGGTGAGTGTGCTGTTCCCCTGGCCCCATGCTGGGCCAAGGGAAGTGGAGAATACTGCAGCTGGATTCAGTGGGCGGCGTCAATGGAAAAAGATAGGAGGAGGGGTCCTGGGAGAGAGTGCTGGGAGGAGATTCTGTGTAGAAGGTGGCAGTGGGGCCACCCATTAGACATGAGTCTCCAGGTGATGGAGACTCTGGGTGGCTGGGCTGGGAAGGACTGTTGGCCATCACTGCACACTTGTTCATCCTCCCTGCAGTGACCCCTTCTGATTGCTATGTGACTCTGTGGCTGCCCACGGCCTCCAGCCACAGGTTTCAGACACGCACCGTCAAGAACAGCCGAAACCCCATCTGGAATCAGAGCTTTCACTTCCGAATTCACAGCCAACTCAAGGTGGCCCTGGGATCAAAGCCAGCCCTACTCATCATCCCCATGAAGCCACTGCCACCTGTCCTCTCCCAGTCCCTCATTGCTTGCCCACCCACTTTGCCATCTCACCGCTCCTTTCTGCAGCCTTCCCACTCTGTTTCCTTTCCAGAATATCATGGAATTAAAAGTCTTCGACCAGGACCTGTTGACCAAAGATGACCCAGTGTTGTCAGTGCTATTTGATGTGGGAACCCTGCAACCTGGGGCATTCAGACACCAGAGCTTCTCACTGAGCTCACAGGCAAGGCTGTACTCAGGGTAGTGGGGGCTCCCCAACCTGGGAAAGGGGATGCCTTAAGAGTAGCTGGCCCAGGCATCTGTTGCATCCGAGAGGCCTCTGCCAGCTAGAAGTGACTTTTCACCATGGAGCAGCCCTTCCTCAACCTTGCTTGGCTTCTAAACCAAAGAACAGCTTTCTTGGAGCAGCCCAAAGAATGTGAACAGAACAGCCTGGAGGGGGACAACGGTCCTTCCCTCAGGCCCCTCCCTTCACCTTCCTTCAGCATCTTCACCTACCCCAGCTGGTATCTAGGTTGGAATCTATACAAACACACACACACACAAACACACCCCTCCCTCCACATTCTAACTTGCTTCTCTTTTTACCCCAGGGTGAAGAGCGGCTGGAAGTTGAGTTTCAACTGCAGAGCCCGTGAGTTGGGCCATGGGACGATCCCAGGTGGGAGTGGAATGCTTCCTTCTGGGAAGGACGGTGCCAGCACACCCAGAGCTGGCGCCATTACCTGGTGGAGGAGTGGTGCCCAGGGCTCTGTGGGGGTGAGAACTGGGGTTCTTGCAAAGGATCACTGGGGGCTCTTTCCAGGACAGACTGTGTGGAGCGGCTTGTCAGCAATGGCATCTTGGTGGTGAGTCAGGAATGGCACTTTGGGGGGTGACTGGGGGTCCCCAGGAACTCCCTCATGCCATCTTCTCGCTCTTCACACCCATGGCTGCCTGGATCCAAGTAAGCTGGTGGGTGCCTCTGAGATGTCAGTGCTTTGAGGGAGGGAGTGCAATCTCAAGCAAATGCTAGCAAATGCAATCTCAAACTGGGGGCCAAGGTAATGAAGTGCTGAAGAGGAGGAGGCAGGGTGCTGGAGGGTGAGGTCCTTGAACAGGGGTGAGGATGGTACCTGAGGAGCTCTCTTTACAACGCAGGCCCGGGAGCTCTCCTGCTTGCACGTTCAGCTGGAAAAGACTGAGGACCAGAAGGGTGAGGCCCCAACCTATTGGGACAGTCCCTCTACCTTCATTCCTTATCTTCCTCCTTTCTTAGGGGAAGGTCCTAGCTGCCTTCAGTTCCCAAAAGCGGGAATAGGGGTTAGAGAATAAGTCTGTACTGGAGTTCCACAGGAGCCAAGATTTTCTACCTAGTCTTCAGAAGTGTGTGGCATGAGCTCCAATCTCCAATCTGGATCAATCCTCCATTTCAGAGAGGAGAAGGAATTGCCCTCCAGGAATAGTGAGGGATGCCTTGGGCAGAGATCCTTACCCCTATCTTCTCTGCTCTATTTCCTGTTCCTAGGGTCAGAGACCAAAGTTCAGCTTGTACTTCCAGGTGCCCATGAGGGTCTTCAGGAGGCCTCTGTGGGCACTGGCTCTTTCTGTTTCCATTTCCCAGCCTGCTGGGAGCAGGAACTGAACATCCATCTGCAGGTAATGGCCTCATTCCTGGGCGCTGGGTCCCCAAGGCCGCCTTCACTCCCTCCATACTTTCTCCCAGCCTGACCTCTGCTTGCCTGTACCCCACCTCCTTTACCCTTCTCCCTGGCAGGGTCAAGGCCCTGGGTAGAGTGTATGGGGTCCCTGTTCTCCTCCCTCCTGTTCCTTCTTTGCTGCCAGGGAGGGTATAAGGATTCATGGATGTTCTCTGTTCCCCCTGCAGAATGACCCTCAGGAACAACTGAAGGTGCCACTACAGACCCTGCCCACTGACCAGTTGGTGAGACTTATCTTCCCCACATCACAGGTACTGGTCACCCAGAGGAGGAAAGCTCAATGTACAGACAGGGCTGGCACTGACCCCAGATCTTTCCTTAAAGGGAGAGGCCTGCTTCTGTAGCCACTTCTCTTCTCAGGCTGTGCCCTGAACACATGCTAGGGCCAGGCTTTGGGTAAAGGGTGGCCCCTGTGGAGTTGGTTGGGGGCCTGAGGGTGTGTGGGGCCATCTAGGGGTGCTTTAGGGCTGGGTGAAAGGAAAGGCTGAATAGAGGTTGGCCAACCTTTGTGATGGGGTGTTCATGGTTTCTAGGAGCCCTTACTGAGGGTGGAACTGAAGAAAGAAGAAGGGTGAGAGGCCTGGCTGGGGCTTGGGAAAGCAACCAGGTAGGGGTGGCAAAGGTTGGGCCTCTGGCCTGCAGGAGCAAGGGGAGAGGTGGAGAGCTTGCAGCATACTTGCACCTCTGGGCGGGGCTTTCCTCACAGGGAGAGCACAGTGCCAGGAGAAAGCCTCAGCATGGAAAGGTTATTTTCCTAGTGTTTTTACTTTTGTTTCTCCTCTAGTTCGAGGGGTGCCAGTGCCTGACACTGTGAAGCCCTGGATAAATGTTTGGCTAAAAATAGGTGGGAAGGTGAGAATAGTAGCAGAGCTTGAGGCACAGAGAAGGCGAAGAAGCTGAGACAGGAAGTTGTACTGTTTGGGTGGGAGCTGTTGTGGATGGACCTTAAATGCCTTTTTTTTTTTTAATTTAAAATTTTTTTTAACAACTTCTTCTTTTTTGAACTCAGGGACACTCAACCACTGAGCCACATCCCCATCCCTATTTTGTGTTTTATGTAGAGACAGGGTCTCACTGAGCTGCTTAGTGCCTCGTCATTGCTGAGGCTGGCTTTGAATTCGCGATTCTCCTGTCTCAGCCTCCCTAAGTGCCGGGATTAACTTCTTTTTAAAAATATTTTTAAAATGGACACATAGATGGACACAATACCTTTACTTTATTCATTTATTTTTATGTAGTGCTGAGGATTGAACCCAGTGCCTCACATGTGATAGGCAAGCACTCTACCGCTGAGCTACGGCCCCAGCCCCTTAAATGCCTTCTTAAGAGGAGTCACCATCCGCCCTCTCTGTCTTGGGAAGTAACTTCTCACCATACGGGGAGGAGGGCATTGGAAACCTTCTTTCTTGCCCCCTCTGTTTTCATTTTTAGAATTGGTGGGTAATGGAGAGGAGATGAAACTTGGAAGTGGGATTCACAGTGTCAGGTCCCTGCATCTGGGACCTGAGTGGTCTCTTCAGTCCCCATATTCCCAGGCCCATGTGGGTGTCCATGTATGGGTCTGGGCTCCTGACTCCCCTTCACAGTTCACAGTGTCAGGCTTCTGAGCCTCAGCACACAGGTCTGGTGGTGTGCATTGAGGAACAGGGAATAGAGAGCGCAGTGGCTCTATTGAGGTGAGCCCAGGATTCCCTTTCTCTGGTGGGGCTTGGAGCTGCCTCACAGTCTCTTCCTCCTTCCCCAGCCCACAAGAGCTGGCCGTGCGCCTGGGCTGCAGGCCCTGTGCGGAAGAGCAGGCCTTCTTGAGCAGGAGGAAGCAGGTGGTGGCTGGGGCCCTGAAGCAGGCCCTGCAGCTGGACAGAGACCTATGTGAGGATGAGGTATGGGTCTGGGCAGGATTGGGTGGGGCAGCCCTGGGCTTGCTTGGGCCCAGAACTGAACACAAATTGGTTGTGTATAAGCAGCCCAGAGCTGGTGCCAACCTATATCTATAGCTGCCAGCTGCTCTGCTGTGCTTCCTCTTGCTTGGTGTAGTCAGGGGTAATAAGTACAAGTGTTGCATGAGGCACCTGGAGCTCTCGGGCAGGAACCTCTCCACTGGGCTGGCTTTGTTTCTTGGTCTTTACTCTGGTCCAGGTTTTGGGAGTAGGTCCCATCTAACTGATTAATGACAGAGCTGGTATAAGGATGGCCTCCTGGCATGGATGATCCCATGGGTCTGGATCACTAGTGAGGGAATGACATCTAGCAAGTCGAGGGAGAGGGCTACTTGGGTGACTTGTGGGGTTGTACTGAGGCTTCCAGAAAGTGATCCCAGAGACTTTGGAGGCTGGGGAGAAATGAAGCCTAGCATCTGTCAGGTCCTAGAGCCCTCACAACTGGAGAAGCCCAGCCCTCAGGAGGCCCTCTCTGATCAGAGATGGCTCAAGATCCCCTGTCACATTTTGACTGTCCTTAGTTGTGGGGCGAGATCAGTGATTCCTTGACTTGCCACCTCGTGTGGCTCTTTCCATCCCTCAGGCCTCTCCAAGCCTGACAATCCTCTCTTCTAGATCCCAGTGGTAGCTGTTACGGCTACTGGCGGAGGGATCCGGGCAATGACTTCCCTATATGGGCAGCTGGCTGCCCTGAGGGAGCTGGGCCTCTTGGACTGCATCTCCTACATCACAGGGGCCTCGGGCTCCACCTGGTGAGCTGGTAGCAAGTTGAGTGCTGGAGCTTATGGGTGGCTGGTTGGGTTGTAGGAGGGAGGAGCTGGTGGTAAGGTGCTCCTAGGCCCCAGAGGCTCTGAGAAAACTGGAAGGGCTGGGAAAATGCATGTGCCAGGGAGAAATGTGTTCCCAGGCTCTCTCAAAGGTACCTGTTGTCCTAGAAGAGAAAATTTAAGGCATGTGAAGTCTGGATGGGATCCTTTAGTGACAACCTCTCTCCCCTGGGCTTTGACTTTTCCCAGGGCCTTGGCCAACCTCTATGAAGACCCAGAATGGTCTCAGAAGGATCTGGCAGGGCCCACCGAGTTACTGAAGACCCAGGTGACGAAGAGCAAGCTGGGTGTGCTGGCCCCCAGCAAGCTGCAGTGGTATCGGCAGGAGCTGGCTGAGCATGCCCGCCTGGGTCACCCAGCTTGCTTCACCAACCTGTGGGCTCTCATTAATGAGGCGCTGCTGCATGATGAGGTGTTGGGAGTAGACCCTGGATGGGGTGCAAAGCCAGGACAGGGTTCAGAACTTGAGCCCGTCCCTGGGTGAAGGGTGGGAAGGGCTCCAGGTACCAGGGAGCTGTAGGCTTAGGTGCTGATTATCTTCCCCAAGCCTTGTAACCACAAACTCTCAGATCAACGGGAAGCCCTGAGTCGTGGTCAGAATCCTCTGCCCATCTACTGTGCCCTCAACACCAAGGGGCAGAGCCTGACAACCTTCGAATTTGGGGGTGAGTGGCCCCATAACTGAGACCTCTGCTCTTATGGATAACTCACATCTCCTGGCCATTTCCCAGAGACTGTCATCCTACCAGGGTCCCTTAGGCCTTTGGGATGGGGAAAGGGCCTTAGGTTCTGCACTTAAAGTCACAGCAACAAGATCTGGGCCTCCTGGTCACCAGACTGCCCTGAAGTGAAGTTCATGGTGGATGTATGGGCATCTGAGGGTCCCAGGCCCCATGGCTAAGTGTATGGCCTCCTCACAGAGTGGTGCGAGTTCTCTCCCTATGAGGTCGGCTTCCCCAAGTATGGGGCCTTCATCCCCTCTGAGCTCTTCGGCTCTGAATTCTTCATGGGACGGCTGGTGAAGCAGCTCCCTGAGTCCCGGATATGCTACCTGGAAGGTGAGCAGCATCTCAGGCTGGAGAACTGGGTGGAGCGGAAAGAGTGGGTCTTCAGCCTGGCCAGCTCAGCCACTGGGAATTTTCCTGGTCTAGGAGGGGCTATGAGGATTGTGATGGGGATGGGGGACTCTTCCTCTCATGTCCCTCTCTCAGGTATCTGGAGCAATCTGTATGCAGCCAGCCTCCAGGACAGCTTGTACTGGGCCTCAGAGCCCAGCCAATTCTGGGATCGCTGGGCCCAAGATAGGGCCAACCTGGGTAGGTGCTCAGGTTTTTTATAGGGTGCAAAGGGGTAGCCAGTTGGGGGTATGTTTGGGGCATCGTGGAGGTGGCTCTTGGGTCTTTGGGAGCCTCAACTGTTCCCCCTCCAGGGTCACCACAGGGGCTAGGATAAAGGGTAGGGGTCTCCTTTTCTCCCATCCTCTCTTGCCTGTATAGACAAGGAGCAGGTGCCCCATCTGAAGATAGAAGAACCACCCACCAGAGCTGGCAGGATTGCTGAGTTTTTCACTGACCTTCTGACGAGGCGCCCACTTGCCCAGGCCACTCACAATTTCCTGCATGGCCTCCATTTCCACAAGGACTATTTCCATCATCCTCATTTCTCCACCTGGAAAGGTATCAGCTTCTCTGCCCTGGTCTTAACCATCTAAGCCTGAGCCTTGGGGTGCCTACTATGCTCTCGCCTTTCCTCCCCTTGGCACCGCACCCTTTGAGACCAGTGCCCTAGGCTGTGGGGTGCAGGGACTCCTTTCTTCTCTCCTTGGGTTGGAGCTGCAGGTTGTGGGGGTGCTTCTTCAGCAGGAGAGCAGGGGCCCAGGGGCAGAGTCTCTCCTCCTACCAGTGGCAAGACTCATTGTCAGCCCAGAGGAGCCCTCAGAGTCAGTGACTGCTGCTGCTTCTCCTGCCCCATCCCCACACCTTTGCAGCTACCAAACTGGATGGGCTCCCCAATCAGCTGACACCCATGGAGCCCTACCTTTGCCTGCTGGATGTTGGCTACTTTGTCAATACTAGCTGCCCACCCCTCCTGCAGCCCACTCGGGATGTGGACCTCATCCTGTCACTGGACTACAATCTCCATGGAGCCTTTCAGGTTGGGAGGAGGGTGGGTGGGACTTCTTACAGGACCAGAAGGTTGGGGCAGGAGTGGGAAGTGGTGGGCCAATTCCAGCTGGGCTTGTCTTGGCCCCTGGCAAGATCTGCTTTGGACTTCAGTATCTGGCCAGTTTCCCTTAGGAGGCACGCAGTGACACCACGTGGGATGGAACACAAACTGTTTTAATTCCCCACCATGGAGAACTTGCTTCTTCTGATGCCTTCTGCCTGCCCTGCAGCAGCTGCAACTCCTGGGCCGGTTCTGCCAGGAGCAGGGGATCCCATTCCCACCCATCGCACCCAGCCTAGAAGAGCAGCACCAACCTCAGGAGTGCCATGCCTTCTCTGACCCTGCCCAGCCCGAAGCCCCTGCTGTGCTGCACTTCCCTCTGGTCAATGCCTCCTTCCAGGAATACTCGGCCCCTGGTAAGCCATGCTCCACCTGCATCCTTCTTGTCTCTCCTTAAGTGACCCCAGACCTACCTCCCCAGTGCCCTTCCCCTCCCTGGCTAGGCTGCCCTCTCTCCCCAGGGGTGCGACGGACACCTGCAGAGAAGGCAGCTGGGGAGGTCAACTTGTCTCCTTCCAACTCCCCATACCACTACACAAAAGTGACCTACAGCCCAGAGGACACAGACAAGCTGCTTCGCCTGACACATTACAATATTTGCAACAACCAGGAGCGGCTGCTGGAGGCCCTGCGCCAGGCCGTGCACCGGCGGAGACAGAAGCAGCAACGCAGACCTGAGTGACAGCAGGGAGGTTCCCTGGCTGGGCTCCCGCCTGGTCCCTTTCAACTTTGACTCTTTGAGCTTGCTCCCCATGGGCTCTGAGTTGGAGACCAGCATCCCCCAGTGTTCTGGGGCTCTGATGCCCACGCACAGCTCAACCAAGGTGTATTCTGAGGATCATCTGGAGGTGGCAATGCAGCCATCAACAACTCTGCCACAGCATCCAGACTGAAGCCTATAAGCAGAGAGGCTGGGCCCCTCCCTCCTTCAGAAGGCTGGGAGTGAGGGGCCTGGCTCCCCATGGAGAGAACCAGGGCTCCCTTCTTCGTGAAGGGGGATGGGATTTGGAGTGCAAAGTTTCCATGACAGCTGGGGGTAGAGATGGGGAAAAAGTGGCCAAATGGATAGAGTGAAGGGGAGCACTTTATACATTACAGAGGCTCTTGCAAGCAGGAAGTGCTGTCTGAGGTTATCTGTCATCCCAGGCTCCGCTTAAAATGGGAATTGACACACCATCTCCCCAGGTACCTGATGCAATGAGCTCATCAGTGCAGACTCCCCTCAAGGAGCAGGGCATCTACTTGGTTCACTCTTTCTAAGCAGGGTGGAGACCAGAGCCCAGGGGTCACTGCTGCTATAGCCCTGGCCTTGCCTAGGTGAGCAGACTCCCAGGCTGTCCTCTTCACCCATGCAAGGACCTTGGGGTGAGGCCACAGTCCAGTTGAGGGGCTGTTTCCTGCCACATGGTAGGGGTTGCCAGATTTGGGATCGGATGAACGAAAGAAAGAGACCAGTAACAATGATGTAACTAGTAGCTTGTGATCATGGTGGAACCCATCTAACAGGAACTGTCTATCCCAGAAGCTAGTCCTGAGCAGCCAGGGTAAGGATGTCCTTGTGCCTGTAGCTGTCACTGGTTCCCTAGAAAGAGTCTTCACTTGGTACCTGGAGGTTTGGTGTTGCCTTGGGGTTCACTTCAAGGCCCAGGCCTGTTGAAAGAAGAGTAATTAATAAGGTCTGGCCACTCCAGAATCTTCCCTGAGCATAGTCACCCAGCTCTCTGACCTCCCTTGGAACATTCCACCTGCTTCTAGGAGCTGACGGGCAATGACAGTTGTGTGGAAAGAATGGGAGGTAATTTCCTTGATTCTCATGACCCAACTTGCTACAGCTGCCAGACCTGACCAAGGGACTCTCAGGTCCTTTTCAGCATGTGTCTGGAGTCAGAGTAGAAAAAAATGGCTATTCTGGTAGCCTCAGAATTTACTGTGTCTAGGACAAGTCCCGAAGCACACATCATCTGAACTGGGAACCCATGGCCCCTGCAGGAGTAGGAGTGAATGATTACACCAGAGACCACAGCCACACCTGCCTCCTGTTACAGAGCCATGGTTGTGTGTGACATCTAGACTCACACTGGGCCTGGGGGCCCCTGTATGGAGGATTGCACGCTGCCTATCTCTAGCCTCTCTCCCATAATCTTCCAACTCAAGTGTCCCCTCCACTGGTTTGAAGGTGGGAAAGATGTGGGTGAGGTAGTCGAGTATCAGAATGATGCCAGGATCTACAGGAGGCTGAGGACTTGCAAAAAAGAGCCATGTTCTCCAAGCCTTTGCATTTCTTGCCCTTGGCCTGTAATCTCATGGACATGCTGACATCTTGGCCCTTTGTCCCCTGGGAAAAGGGCTGAGGAAGCAGAAGAGGATGGAGACAGAGCAGGGGTATGAGCAAGGGCAGATGGTTGGGCTGTGCTACAAATGAACGCTGTTGTTTAAAGAGAGAAGAAGGGGAGCTTTCCAGCAATGTGCAAGGGAAGCCTGGGTTACCTCCTACCGTGGGGCTGGCTGGAGCAGGAAAGGTCTTGTACAGCCTCCATGGCAGGGCTGATCATCTGCTGGGTCTGGCTCAGTGTGGAGGATGGGGCAGGCAGGGCCGAGGTTGAGTGAGGTTCTGGGAGGTGACAGTCATGTCTGTGGGGAAAGACAGTCTTAAGGCCTGGACTCTGCCACCACAGCTGTGAGTGGGATTTGTACCCAGAATAGGGATGTTAGGGCTTCCTATTTCCCAGGGGTAGCTGGAGAGTCTCAAAGGCCGAGGACCCCACCCCCCACCCCAGCTGAATAAGTCAGAGTTCCAGGACCTTGGGTGTGAGAATAACCTTGGTGCCAGTCACTGGGAGCTCAGAATTCCCCCACCGCCACCTACTCAAGCATCCCACCTGAGCAGAGGAGCACCACTCTCTGCCAGGAGTCTGGCTTTGGGTCCTGGACTGAGATTCTGGGCTGTAAAGCAAGGAAAAAAGAACAGTTCCCTGGTCCTGACCCAAGCCATCCCAGGCAGCCATCTCCCCTGCATACTGTGTCCTCCTGCCCCTGGAGGTTTTGCCCTGCTCTGTGGAGTCCACTTCATCCCGCTTGGACAGTAGCGAGGGTGAACAGGTTCCTCAGTGCATCCTGTCTCCTGGATACTCAACACAGAGCCAGGAGAGGTGCAGCCTGGAGGAGTGGGAGATGCTGAAACACTGAAGAAACTTCAGGTCTCTGGAGTTGTGGAAAGATGTCTTGAGATAGAGCCCAGGGGGAAACAGGAATGGGGCCAGACCCCAGGACATTCCCTGAACACACTGTCTACATAGAGCCTTGCCAGACACCCAATGAAGGCCAAAATTATTGAAGGGGGTGCTTTCTGGTTTTCTTCCTAGTGGAAGAACCAGGCTTGGTCACTGTTCACAAGATACCTCAAGGACGGGGCATTCAGAGTTGTCTGAGGATTAGAGAAGTCCCCCAGGAGCAGATAAACCAGAACCTGGAATATCCTTGACAGAATAGAATCCACAAGGATCCCGGCAGGAAGGGCTTGGGTGGGGCTCTCAAAAGTGGTAGACTGCAAAGTGGGCAGAACAGGACTAGGAGGCAGCTGGGGATCAAGACTGGCTCCACCACCTGTCAGTTAACTGCATGACTTTGAACATGTTGCTTAACATCTCTGGGCCTTAAATTCTTTGAGGAAAGAAAGTAAGTCCCAGGCACTTCTCAGGGGTTAGAAATACTAGACGTGAACTTTCCCAATGCTAGTTGTACTGGGAGTTCAAGACCTAGGAATCAACACCCTGCTCCTGCCATCCCCAATCCTTCCCCATAAGCCCACCTGCTGCACTGCCCAAGGCTTGCTGCCAGCTCTCAGCCTGCTCTTCAGATGGTGCTGTAAACAGGATCTCGGCCCTGCTGCTCAGCCTGGCACCCAAACAACCATGGGTCAAACTCAACTCCTGCTTCCAGTCCCTCAGCTGTGTGGCTTCTGCTGGGAGGCTGGGCTGGAGTCAATCTCACCTTAAGGAGGATATGTGCTTCCTGTCCTGGTGGTCCTTCATCTTTCCACACTGGGCTCCCTCAAGATCAAGGGGTGCTGTGGAAGCCACCTTCTGAGGAGAAATGAGGTACAGGGTAACTGTGTGTAAAATGCTTTTCCCTGTGGATCTTTCTGTCTTTTGACCCCTTAACCTGGTATCCAGCTCTAAAAAGTCTGTTTCTTGCTCCCTTTGCTGTCTGGTACTTCCACTGCCATCCTCTCATCCAAGAGCAGCTTCAAGGAGCTGCCTTGGGGTGGCTATAGCCAGGTCTCACAAAGCCTGATCATGTGTCCAAAGCCTCCCAGGAGAAGTGCTAGGATGGACTCTGACAAGGAAACCAAGAAAAGTAGAAGGAGCAGCTCTACCCGCTTCTGGGTGGGACAGAAGCTGTGAAGTACCTGAGAGCAAGGCAGTTGGTCTATCCAAATCCACAAAGCCAAGCCCAGGTGGCACTTCTGAGCTAGAGTGGTTTTGCAAAGGGCGACTGCATGGGGAATCTGCCAGCACTTACCTTCCTCCCCCCAGGCAAGAGCTGCTGCTTCAGCTCCAGAGACCCCTTCATGGCAGGGGCTTCCTTTGCCTCCTGAAAAGATGAGGTCAGCACAATGATCGCTTTCTGGAAGGTCCTCCTAACTCACTCCTTCCCCCCCTTTTCATTTCTAATGACCCTCAACTCTATGGCTAGTGTGCCAGCTCCTGCTGCTTGTTCCACGGTATTGGTCCTCACCCCCATAGGCCTAGTCCCCCTGGACTCCTGCTGTCTGGCTGTATGCTCCTGGGAGATGCTGGTGGTGAGGGAGTGCATGGTCCAGTAAGAACAGCTGGCTATAGTTCCATCTCGGCCAGCTGTGTTCTTGGCCCCCAGGATGTAAGCTGGCTGCCAGCTCTCCTAAGTGTCAGGCCCTGCACCTGCTTCAGCAGCTTCAGTTCCATCATAGGGGATCAAATGAGGCCTTGAAAACTCAGCATGGTTCAGCATGGGTTTTACAAACACAGAGAGGTTGCTTTTCATTTCGATGGGATTTTCCTGAAGGCTCTGCCCTGAGAGAGTCTGGGTGAGTGCTTGCAGGCTGAGACTCCCCACCCACCACCCTCAGGCCCAGTTCTCCAGGTATACCAAGCCTTTGCTTGCCCCTTGCTTTAGCTCCCCCGCACCTCTGTCATCTTCTGCAGCTGGGCAAACTTCTCCTTCTGAGCTTCCAGCAGCTTTTCTAAATCCTTATGTCTGTGGAGCAGCCGCTCCACATCTGACACAGAGTGCTAAGGAGAAGCGAGTCAGGCTGAGGTCCAGTTTCTTGGGTGCTGAGAGCCTTCCCTCACCCTCCACAACCCAGCCTGGGTGGCCAGTAGGGTCTGTCCTGGGCCATGGCTGCCATAGGACACCTGGCTCTGGGCAGGTCTCCACTCACCCCACAACTGGGCTCCAGCAAGAGGCCCTCCCTGGAAGCCAGCCAGGCCTCTGCCTGCTCCAGACCCTGCCTCAGCTTCTGCAGGTCCCAGCTCTCCTTGCAGCGTTGCTGGCACACGGTCCACTCTGCCTGGAGCTCCTGCAGCTGCCAACGCAGCTCCTGCAGATACTCTGCCACCTGGAAGGGAAGGACTGCTGCCATGAGGGCTGGGCCCTTGTGGCACTCCCACTCCCACTCCCACTCCCACTCTGGGCAAAACAGGAGAACCAAATAGAAAGCTGAGGGACCTCCCCTACGGTGGCCTCTCTGTCCCTCCCCCAGCCTTCCTGTACTGCTGGCTTCCACACCTGCTAGGGGTTCCAAGGCTTGGGAAGTTGGGCTCACCCTACCCTCTGTGCTTGTACCTCCAGGGACATAAAGTGGCCATTTGCCACCAGCTGCTGCCCTTCCTTCTGTATGTCCTGGGCTTGAAGGCAATGTTCCTGGATTTCTTGCCGCAGCTCCTCAAGCTGCTCAAGAAGCTGCTCGGCCCCCATCATGTCCCCAGCCAGCTTCTCTGAGGACACCAACACTTTCCTCTCTTGAGCCCATGCTCTGCAAGGAAAGGAAGCTGCTACCAGAGTTGGCAGGACAGCCTGGGGGACAAAGGCAGAAAGAGTCCTGCTCCCCCCAAATCCAGGATGACCCCCATCCCTCAAGGCAGAGCTAAACCAACTGCCAAGGCAGAAGACGACCTACAGCAGTTCCCGACAGCGCCCAAGGAAGGCATGGCCCTGGGCAGCCTGCACCAGCTGCTGGCTCCACTCCTGGGCCTTCGCCTCCAGGGTGACCCAGGCCTCCTGCACCTTGGCCAGCTGCTTGGCCAGGCCCTCTTGAGCCTCAGGGTGCTGCTGGCCCAGTCGGCAGGTTTCCATCTGTACCCGTGCTAACTCCTTTTTGGTAGCTGCCAATTCTCGCTGCAACCAGAACACAAGATCAGGCCACAGTTTCCCCTTTGAATCACCATTCATACATACTCCCCATTCAGGAGCCTAGGCCTCTCTAAGGAGCACGCTTCAGTTTGCTCTATAATCTGGGCCAAGTTCCAGGCTCCTGAGGGCAAGGGCTTTGGGTTTGGGGAAGGAGGCCCAGGTAGAGTCCCTGAGCGGAGGGCCCTCCTGTTGGCCTCTGGGGAGGGGCTGAGATGGGCAGGTCCTTCACCTTTGGCCTCTGGGAGGTGCTCAGATGGGCAGGCCCTGGGCAAGGTCCTCACCTGCAGACGCCTGTGCTGGGGCTGCAAGGGCTGCATGGATAACAGGTGGTGGCCATGGATCTCTCCCTCGATCAGGGCAGTTTTCTCCTGCATCCAGCCCTGGAGCTCGTTCACTGCCTTCTCTAAGCCATGGATCTCCCGGGCTGCAGCCAGGTTCTGGGAGAGAAAGAAGGCCCTGCTGGGGCTCCTTTTCCCTGAGACATGGCCTCCTCGGTTACCTCCTTTTGAATGAGGATGCAATGACTCATCCATGACCCCCAGGAAATGTCCTAGACATGGCAGCTACACAATGAATGTGATGTTACTGGGGTTGAGAAGGAGCTTTCAGTGCCCATCTCATTGGAAAGACAGGCATGAGGCCCTGGAGTGCTTGAGGACACATCTATCCATGTGAAGAACAGGCTGGCCTGTGGGGGCCTGGGCAGGCCACAGCTATAGCATTTCTGCTGGGGCCAGGACAGGAGGTGTGGGTTAGCTCTGGAGACTGACCGCCCCAGGCCAGGATCCTTGGGCTGTGGGGTCTGTCAAGAGCTTAATGAGCTGGGCTGCTCTCACAGAAACCAGCAGCTGTGGTCAAGAGCTGAGGTTCTGGAAGAAAGTTGATTTCCCTGGTGTACAAACTCAGAGCATTTAGATTAGGGTAGTGGGTGAGGGAGAAGGGGGAGGGCTTGGCGCTGCAAGAGGGGAGAGCACATGGAATTAAATGTGTGGCTAATGAAGAAAAGGACAGAAGAGACAGGACAAGGTTTGTCTTATTAGAACTGGAGCCCATGCTTGGGAAAGGGAAAGGCTTCAAGGGATTCAGAAGCTGGCCAGACACACTACCTGCTTCTTCTTGGAGCTATGGACAGTACTAGGAGGAAACCAGATCAGTGAAAAGAGCTAGATGGGGGAGACTGAGCCCCCCCCCCCCACTTGTCTTTGGGAGTTAGACCAGTGCACGTATGTGCACACACTCCACAGCTGACAGGCCTGCTTGTCTCTGGTCCCAGCAGCGATGAAGACTGCCCAGCCCCTAGGCTACCCTGCCCACCCTGGTCTGTGGGTGCCTACCTCTGAACGCACTTTGATTGTCTTGTCCAGCCTCTCCCAAGTGGCCTCGATGCGGCTCTTCTGGGCTTGAATCTGTGGATAGTACCTGGGTGCTCCTTTCTCTAGGGGCCTTGCTAGGTCCCTCAGGGCCTGCACCTTGGCCTGCCCCAGGCTCTGGATTTCTCTGCTGAAAGTATCAAACTTCTCTTCCAGCACCTGTAAGATTGTGGGACCGGCAGTGTCACTCTGAAAGTAGTGTCTAGAAGCCTGTGGAGCTCGTGAAGAGTTTGGTAGAATCCAATGGCTACATAATCTGTCAGCCTTGGTTCTAGGACCACAGGGATCCTCCTCGAGATGCCCCTTCCAGCTTCCTTGCTGCACCCCCACAGCATCCCTCCCTCCCCAAACACAGGCCTTTCTCACTCCTGCTCAGCTTCTATCCACTGTCCCCCAGGTTCTCCCAGGACTGACTCACCTTGACACTCTCCAGGTCCTGCCCATAGTCCTGGGACTCAGCAATGGCCACCCTGGTGGTCAGCCAGGCATCGAGGAGCAGAGTCTGTTGCTCTAGTTGGTGGAGCTGTAGCTGTTCCTGCAGGCCTTGCCCCCTGCCCTCCACCCTCTGCAGCAGCTGCACATGGGCCTTGCTCACCACCTGCAGCTGAGCCAGCACCTTGGGACTGCAGCAGAAAAGACAGCCTGGGCTGGCACCCTGCTTCTCCAGGCTGGACCTCTGTGGGGGGCATCCTTCTCCTCCCAGGAAGGTGTGGCTGTGGCCCACCTGTCTGGGTTCTGCATGCTCTCCAGGAGGGCTGCTCTCCGCTGCAGCTGCTCCATGCGCTGACTGAATCCCTCCAGGTCTCTCCTGGTGGCCTCCAGCCGCCGCAGAAGGGTCTGTGTGGCCTCAGCACTCTGGCCCATGTCCTCGCTGTCAAGGACACGGCCTCGTTCAGCCAGCCAGGATCCTGCCTCCAGGAGCTGGGGTGACAACAGATCATTTTTTTCCTGGATGAAGACTCTGGCACTCCAGCCTGTGATTTGCAGCCTCAAGATTTAGAGCAGTGGTTCTCAGCTGCTCTCAGGTGGGAGTCCCCTGGTGGAGGTCCTCACCAACTCCCTAAGCCTGTGCCCCACCCTGGCAGATTCTCAACAAGTTCGGATGAAGTCTGAGCATCAGTGTGCCTTTCTTTTGTTTTCTTTTGAGACTGGGTTTCACTATGTTGTCCAGGCTGAGCTCAAGTGATTGACCTTCTCCCCTACCTCAGCCTCCTGAGTAGCTGGGACTATAAGGCACACTGCCATGCCCAGAGAGAGATCAATGTTTCCTGAAAGTTCCAGGTGATTCTCTTTTCCACACAAAGTAGACATTTTATTCTAGATTCCCAGGATAGATTTTGTTTTTGTCACATAATAGAACAAATTTTTAGTCAATATTCCTTTCTATGTTTTTCCTTTTCATCTCTTATTACTTTATTTAGTTTTTTTTCCCCTATACAAATGTATTCACCATGTAAGGTAGTTTAGGTATAATTACAAGATGCAGTTTCCAGGTGATTCTGATGCAAAGCCCTGGCTGAGAACCATTGGTTAAGAGGAAACAGTGAAACAAAGCAAACAACCCAGTGGCCTGTTTTCTGGGGAACAGGCAGATGGAAAATCTTGAGACAGGAAAGCTCTTAGTGGGGGAGACAGAAGATGCACAGCACCAGCCCTTGCAGTCAGCCTTTCCAGGTGACTCTGGGTACTCTTAGGTCCAGCCCTGGCCCTCTGTGCTCTACCTTCTCACCTCCATTAGGAGCTGCTCAGCCTCCTGGGCCTCCTGCAACCGCAGCCTCCGCTGTGCCATCGCTGCTCGCAGTTGGGCCAAGGCTGCCTCCAGCTGCTGCACCCGGGCAGCCACCTCATGGGCAGCAAAGTGCCCAGCCTGTACCAGCTTGTGCCCTGTGCCTACCACCACCTGGGTCAGAGCCTCGTGGCTGCTCATTTCACTCTCCAAGTTCTGTGGAAGAGGAAAAATAAAATAAAATAAAAAACAGGGATGCTCTGACACTTGGGGTGCTCCAGGTTGTGCCTGAAGCATCATGGCACCTCATAGACTTGTTCCCCTGAAGTTCCTTGTCCCAAACTCACAAAAAAATCCACAGTGCCCCCCAAAACGGGGAGAGCCTAGGTGGGCCATAATGCATATTTCACGTGTGTGAGCCCTGCCTGCTTCTGAAGGCAGCCCCTCCCAGCGTGGTACCTGGTGCTTCTCCTGCAGGTGCCGCACGGCGCTCAGGCTCTGGCCATAGTCCAGGGCAGTGGCCAAGGCCAGCTTCTCCTGCACCCAAGCCATCTCCTCATCAGCATCCCTGAAGAACTGCGAGAGGAGGCTCTGGGCCTCCAGGGCTGCCCTGTGCTCCTGCAGGGGCTCCCAAAGACTCTGCAACCTGCAGCAGGGGAGGGAAGGACCAGGAGGGGAACATGGGCATCAGAACTGGGCCTAGACTGTGACATAGATCTCACCCCCTTCTGTGACCCTCACCATGGACAGGGGAAAGAAATGAGCTGGGAAGAGGGGGTGGTTGTCCCTCCAGGGAACTGAGGAAGAGGAAAAAACACACCGAGGCTGGGAGCCCAGCCGATCTACCTCTGAAGCAGTTGACGGGCCCTCTCTTCCACATCTTTGGCGAGGCCATAGCCGTCACGCTCGAAGGTCTGGGCCTGACCCAGCAGGGCCTGTGCCTGCTGGGTCTGCATGTCCAGGGCTGCTTCCAGTTCCCCTTGTACCGCTAGGAGCTTGCCTACCCCAGGTAGGTTCTGTGCCCTGAAAGGGGCTTTCAGCTGGCCCTCTATGGGCTCCAGCCAGCTCTCCAGCTCCTCTACACTCCTCTGTAGATGTAGGACCTGGGGCAGAACATGAGAAGGCATAAGGGGGAGACCAGAGCCCCACCTAGCTGCTCCGTAGCATGTCACATCCTCACCTCACAGGCCTTCTGTAGCTTGGCCACTTTCCTCTGGCAGTTGACTTGCAACTCAGCCCAGAGCTCTTCTAGCTCCTGCAGCCGCTCTTGAATGGTCTCTGAGGCTGGGTGGCCCCCATGCAGCAGCCTCTGCCCCTCCTGCATTCACAACGTGACATATACCTCACAGACTCAGGACTGCTGGTACCAAGGTCCTTGTGTTGGCTTCAATGACCAGCCCCACAGCTGTGTGGTCTTGGGCAAGTTTCTCAGCCTCTCTGAGCCTTATGTTCCTCATCCATATAATGGAGATAATAGTAATTTGTTTAGGTGAGATGATAGAGCACATGAAATACTTGGTAGGTCACTTTATATCAGCCCGGGGTCAAGACCTGCCTTTGTAGGTGGAAAAGGAAATATTTTTAAAGGTGTTATGTTTTGCTGCCTCTACTTATAGAACTGCAGGCCATGCACTTATCATGTCAAAATATCATCTTTAAAATTATTGAAAAGTCACCATGTTTGGAGAGGGAGCTCCAAGGACGCACCATACTGCATGGCACTACATGTCAGTGCCTAGCAAGGCACTGGCACAAAGAAAGCACTTGATGAACATCAGCTGTCAGGACCATGGTTCCGGGCCAGCCTCCAGGCTCTGAGGGGCCATATGTGGGCCCCTCAACCCCATGGGGCCTCACCTTCTGCAGCTCCTGTTGCTGAGGAACACTGGCATCCAGCTCAGCCTGGAAATTCTGCTGCTTCCGTAACTGTGCTTGCAGCTTGGCTGGGTCCCGCCAACCTTCTTCCAAAGCCACCAGGTTCTTCTCCCTCAGCCACGCGGCCACCTGGGCACATGGGGAGAACCAGGTTCTGCTGCCTTGGTCTCTTCCCTCTCCCTAACTTCTGGGGTGCCCTGGAAGAAGGGTGGCCTTTCCCTGGGGCATCTCCTTCCCCCACCCACAACCACTCCTGCTCCAAGCAAGGGAACCTCGAGGGAATCCTGCAGAAAGGCTCGCAGCTGCTGCAACTCCTCCAGCTGGCGGCCCTGGGTCCTTACTCGCTCCACAAGTGCCTCTTTCCTGCAGAAAGAGGGTTGCATGGCCCCAGGTTCACCCATCAGGTCCTGGAGCTGCTACAGGTGTGTGTGTGTACATGTGCAACACGTGCACACACATCCTTCTAGCCTAGCACAGCCTTTCTTGGCATCATGACCCTGAGTCAGGTTTCCTTTGAAATCATGACACATCCCGTCTATAGAAATGTTTTTTGTGGGCTGAGTTGTATCCCCTATGTTGAAATCCTAGCTCCTGGAAATTCAGAATGAGGCTGTATTTGGAGACAGGGTCTTTGAAGAGATAACCAAGTTTAAGCTCTGCACAGTGGTGCACGCCTGTAATCCCAGCAGGTGGGGAGGCTAAGGCAGGAGGACTGCGAGTTCAAAGCCACCCTCAGCAACAGCGAGGCGCTAAGCAAGCAACTCAGTGAGACCCTGTCTCTACATAAAACACAAAATAGTCTGGGGATGTGGCTCAATAGTTGAGTACCCCTGAGTTCAATCCCTAGTACACACCTCCCAAAAAAAGAGATAACCAAGTTCAAATGAAGTCATATGGGTGGCCCTAATCTGATATGACTGGTATTCTTTTTTGTTTTTTGTTTTTGGTACCAGGGATTGAACTCAGGGGTACTCGACCACTGAGCCACACCCCCAGCCCTATTTTGTGTTTTATGTAGAGACAGGGTCTCACTGACTTGCTTAGCGCCTCACTGTTGCTGAGACTGGCTTTGAACTTGCAATTCTCCTGTCATATTCTTTCTTTCTTTCTTTCTTTCTTTTGGTTGTAGATGGATACAACATCTTTATTTTATTTTACTTTTTTTATGTGGTGCTGAGGATCAAATCCAGTGACTCACACATGCGAGGCAGGCGCTCTACCACTGAGCTACAATCCCAGCCCCATGACTAGTATTCTTAATGAGGACACAGAAACAACTAAAGGGGAGACTGTGAAGACACAGAGAGAAGACGGCCATCTATAAGCCAAAGAGAGAGGCCAAGAAACCAACCCTACTGATGACTTGATTTTGGACCTCTAGCCTCTAAAATTATGAGAAAATAAGTTTCTGTTGTTTATACTACCCAGCCTGTGGCATTTTGTTATAGCAATCCAGACTCATACAGTATCTAAGCCACTTTTCAATTATGCATTATTATTAGTAAGAACATTTTAAGCAGGCACTCCAAATATAAAGATAGATAATATTAAATATAATTTATAACAATTTAATGCTTGATATATAATATATGTACATATGTTATATACCAATTTATACATTTATATATGTACCTCTGCACCAATGTATTAAGTACATTGCCACATACATGAAAATAAAGATTGTAAATGAGATCTATAAGAGAAATAGGAAAAGACATTTTAATATCCCTCCACCTCTGTTGACTGTACATTCCCACCTGAGGTCCCCACACTAGTGAGAGTGTGAACCCCACTGCCAGAGGATATGGCAGATGGTGGAAGTACAGAGGGGCCTAACTGAAGGGAAGCCCCCTGCTGAGGATGGCAGAAACCTGGGAGGGGAGGAGGTCAGGGTGACCAGGCCTACCAGGAGCCATCCAAGGTGACAGAGATCAGCAAACCAGCATTTTCCATATGTCATTTCAAAGACCTCCTCACACAGGTGAGTTCACCTGCAAGAATGGAGAGGGGATGGCCTGGTCCCTGCCGGGGTACCAGCCCAAGGAATCACAAAATTAATAGGAGCTGGTAGGTTCTCTGAGAAGGATGGTCCTTGCCAATCTGGAGTCCAGCTTTTGGCTGTATCTGCCTCAATCTAAAAGTCCAAGGAGATGGACGAGGCAGCTGGACGAGGCAGCTGGACTGGATGAGCTTTCATGGGGAAGAGGGCAGTCTGGCATCTTATAACTGTACAGATCGAGTGTGTCTGTGACTGAACTTAAGTGAATGTAAAAGACCTGCTGCCTGCCTGTGAAGGAGACGCCGCAGCCTCCCCCCCCCCCCCCCCGAGGCAGCATTTTAGCCCCTTGGAGATTCAAGACTCGCCTGTGACAGAGAGAAATTTGCCTCAAGTTCCACCTTTAGTGGACAGCAGAGGAATCCAAGCCTGTCTGGCACTAAGGGCGGCTGCTCAACCACTGTGTTCTGGCACCTTCCATTTCACTAGATCGTTTGCCCTCTACGTTTCTGAATGTGAGCTTCTTAGTAAAATTCCCTTTTAGGGCTAGGGGTGTGGCACTGGGTTCGATCCTCAGTACCACATGGAAAGAAAGAAAGAAAGAAAGAGAGAGAGAGAAAGAGAAAGAGAAAAAGAAAAAAAAAGTATTGTGTCTATCTACAAGTAAAAAAATTTAAAAACTCCCTTTTATCTCAGCTGAATGAAGAAGGAAGTGGGATTCTCATGTGTTGCTGGATGCCCATAACAGGCCAACACACTGCAGGGCAGGAGGGGTAGGAACCCTGGCATCTGAGCTCAGAAATTGGAAAAGGCTGGCAAGCCTGGGCTAGGAGGTAGAAGGGTGGGAAGGGAAGAGCTGGGATGCCAAATGCCCATGCCAGCCCACCCACAATTTCTGTCACCCCAGAGCCACAGGCACCTCAGGAGCATGGCCTGCCACCTGGTCAGGGCACTATGGGCCCCTGGCTGTCCACCTTGCTGAAAGCTGTGGGCTATGACCTCCAGTGAGCTGATCTTTTCCATCTGTGCCTTCAGGCCCCGCTCAAGCCTCTTGTGCTTCCATAGTAGGGTCTCCACATTGCCCAAAGAGTCCTAGGGGGAGCAGAAACCAGATGGTGTTCACGGGGCTGTCCCCTCCCTGCCTCAAGCTATCTGCTCCCCTCATTCCAGACCCTTCCTGCTAAATCCTCCTCCACCAAGCAATTGCTCTGCCCAAACCCATTCCTTGAACCTGTCAAGGTTGCTTCTGGCTTTCTCAGCCAGGGGCATTGGGTCTAGAGTCAATTTCCAGGGTAGGCAGAGCTTTCCCCCTCTCTTCTGCACTTTCAGTAAGACTCTGTCAGCCTGTAATTATTTTCTGAGGTCTCCGGAAGTTCCACTTATCTGTCACTGGGGTTGGGAGGGGGTGGAAAAGCGAACCTCTGGGTGTGCAGGAAGAGAGGAGGGCAGTGGCGAGGGTGGTGGGAAGGAGGTAAGGAGAGGGCAGGGCCACAGGCTCACTGTCCAGCTCGCAGGGCATTCCTTGTGGGGCTGACCCCAGATGCATGAGAAGCACTGATGGGTGAGTAACTGCTCAATGGCTGATGTGCTGGAAGAGGGGGAGGGGACCCTTGGCCTGGAGAGTCCTGGCTGGCTCAACCCTTCAGGTTGCTCTTTCACATCCTCCCCAATTCCTGCTGGGCACCTACCTCAACACCCTCACTGGCTGGGGAAACTTCCTGGCAATAAAGCCAACATTCCACTTTCTCCACAGAGCTCAGAAACAGCTGGGGAGAAAAGATAAGACAAAAGAAAGTCAGCAGAGGGTCTAGTTGCTGCAAGGGAGGTAACCCTTTTGGGGGACCACATGGGGGAACCAGGGGGCCAGCTCCAGGGATCAAGTCCATGGCAATCCAGACCTGTTGTGGGCAAATTGAGCAGGGAGGGATGGGGAAGCCCTAGCACAGTGGCCTCTCTGGCTTTGGCTGTAACTAGGGCTGTGGGACCAATGCAAATTCCAACAGTGAGGACAGCTGGAGGCTGGGGTGGCACCTACCTGCAGCTCCAGGGCCTGTTGCAGATGCTGCTGGTGCTCCTGCCAGGTCCCTTGCAGGTCACTCAGCTCCTGTTCTAAAGTAGCCAAGGCCTGCTGAATGCCAGGGGCTGATGGGTGCTCAGTTGCGAGTATCCACTGCCCGGTGCTTTGAACCAGACTGATGCTGTCTCTCCGGGCATCTATCTCAGCCTGGAACAGAACTAGGGTCAGAGCCCCCTGCAGGCTGAGGGATGCAGGAAGCCCAGAGGGAAGGAGAGAGGTGGAAAAGACAGCCGAGGGTTGGCACAGAGGAGGACAGAGGAGAGTAGGAGACAGAAAGGACTCAAGACAAATGGGAGTCAGAGGAAAGGGCGGCAGTGAGGAGAGGGGGTCCCGAGAGGCCCGTGCCCCTGCTGCTCACCTTGCGTGCCTGGTGCTCTTCTAGCATGTGTCTGGCTCCTGCAAGGCTGCACGGAGTGCCTTGCAGGTCCATCTCAGCCCGCAGCCTCTTCGCCCAGACCAACAATTCCTGCAGCAGTGCCTGGAGCTTCTGAGCTTGGTGTAAAGCATCCAGCAACTCCTTCCTGCCCACAGGGCTCATTGGCTAGTCCTAGGCCATCAGTCCCCTCTTTCCCCATGCCCACCCATGTGGTCTCCTATCCCTTAATCCCCTCAGCACATAAGAGCCCCTGGGCTGGGAATTAATGAGTTGACAATACAGAATCTTAGGAGAAAACAGGGGCTGAGGGGAAGTGTAAAGACTGAATTTCTGGAGGGAATGGGTCAGTGAGGGGGTTCTTACCACTTCTGGGCCCTGGTCTGGAGTTGCCACCAGCTGTCCATCATCTCTCGCTGCTTGTGATTGAGGCTGTGGGCTACCCCAGGGCTTCTCTGGCAGAGGTGGCCCACCTTATGCTCAAGGGACTGCAAGGGAAGCCAGGGTCAGAGGCTGGGCAGGGGAGGCTCTGGCTGTGGAAAGTCCCTGGCATGTGGCTCTCAGGATCCTGAAGCCCCTTCTGCCTTCTGTCTGCTAGGGTCCCCAGGAGGAGGCCCTCAGGGCCTGGACCCACCTCCACCCCCAGCTGCATACCTCCACCTGAGCCTGGATGAGGCCCATTTCCTGCTGTAGCACCTTGTGTCTCCACATCAGCTCCTGAATACTCTCCAGATCTTTCCGACCCTCCAGGGCCTGGATCAGGGCTCCCTGAGGGATGAGGGAGATAGATCCTTATGGGTTTGACATTAGATTCTGCCAGCTCCCTCACTACAGAGGGCCAGGCAGCCCCACAGTGGCAATGTGGAAAGCAAGCTTGCTGCAAAGGCCCCAGGCTCAGGCGAAGGAGGGAGGTCTGAAGGTGGGCTTCAGGTTTGGAGAGTCCCCTGAGGTAAGAGTCTTCATGTGTGTGGTGCTTCCTGACATTTTGTCTCTTTTGACTCCAGTCCCTCAGGAGGTAGGGACCTTGCAGGAAAAGGAGCAAGCAGCACAGAGGCCTGGGCCTCTCTGTGTGAGGGCAACTGGAGGAGGAGGAAGCTGGGTGGGCCCAGAACAGGGCCTCGTTTCACGTGGGACTTCCCAGGTTGCGTGTGACTTCACTTCCACCCGAACAGCTTTTAGCCCCTGTATCTGGGTGGTTGGGATTACCCTGGCGCAAGCTTCCTGTAAGGTTTTGGGCTTGCTCAGGGCTGGAGGAAACAGAGGGCGTGTTCTGGCCTCTAGTCGTATAGCACATCTCAGGGAGAAAAGGAGCAGGTTGGCCGTGGAGCCTGCAAGTGCATCTATGGTCTGTTGTTGATCCCTATCAGATGCCCTCAGTGGACTCCTGATGGGGCTGACCCCCAAGTGCTTAGCTGAGAAGAGGCAATGACGGGTGGGACACTAGGATACTCTAGACCCACTTCCCTCACTCAGTGCACAAGGGTCCCTTTTTCACTGCTTACCTTCTCCCCAATCCTCTCAGTGATGTCATCCAGTTCTTTGTACAACACATGTATCTCCAGGGACCCTTCAAGCTGCCGCTGATACTGGAGTAGGTTGCCTTGGAAACTCGCCCACCTGGCCAAGGGGTGGTAGTGAAACATGGAACCTGAGGTGGATGTCTGCCCATCTCCTGTCCCTCCTGCCCTGCCCAGTCTGGGACTGGCCTGTTGTTGAGCTGGCTTCGCCTCTGGCAGATGGTCTTGACCTCCTCAGGGTCCTGGTTCTTGAGCTGCAGTGATAAGTCATTGATGCTCCTGATGTAGGCGTCACCTACTGTGTCCTATGGGGGAGGTGCAGGTGAGGGCACTGGTACCACCTGTTCAGAGCCCCTTCCTGGCATTGCAGTTGGCACTCGGGAGCAAGTTGAAGTATGTTTGAGGAGCATGAAGCAGTTGCTTCCTCTCCTGGGGTGGGGCCAGCAGCCACCCCTTCCAGGAAGAGTGCACAAGATCAGCTTGGAGCTGACAGCTCCAGAATCTCTCAGGCCAGGAGATCCTCTCCCAGGGATACAGACCAGAAGCTTTCAAAGTTAAAATGCAGCTTGATGGAATAAGAGAAGCAAAAGAAGGGATGGAGGGACATGGTGTGCTCCAGTCTGCTGTGGTTTGGGTGTCCTGCCCCCAAGGAGTAGCCTGGGTTGAGGTCACCTCTGCCTGGACACAGGGAGGGCCTAAAAAGGAGGGGGGGCCCCAAAGAGTGGTGTTGTAGGCTTCCTGCCCCTTGCGTTTGAAGAGTTTGTTAAACTTTCCAAAGCACTTTCCCATAAGGTGTCTCATCTGAGAGAGGGAGGAACAGTGTTTCTCCTTTTAAAGGTGCCAGAACAGAGTTTAGAGGCTAACATGGCTTATCTGTGGCAGAGCCAGGATGCAAACTCAGCCCCTTTCCTCTAAATTCTAGCTCTTTTCCTGCTATAACACCTGGCACAACATCTGTACAGTTCCACCACAAGCAAAAGGCATGTTCAGTTTAAGCAATGCAGCCTTTAAAAACCATCATATATTCTTACATCAAGGGGAGATTAGCACACTTGAGCTCTAACAGTTGATAGTGAATACATTTGCCAAATTTCTTTCCTCTATACCACATAAGAGAAATAGATTTCTGGTATATTTTGTGAGGAGGGGATAAGAAGGAGATGCTAAGATGCTGAAGTAGCCACAGTGAAAGAGGGATTGACTACTCAATACACCTGGGCATATGCAATTTCTGAGATAATGATAGATGCATAGGAAATTGTAAAAGCAGTACAGAGAGGCCCCATGTACCTTCCCCTAGCTTCTCTCTTGGTAACATCTTATGTTGTTGTGATACAATATTAAAACCAGGAAATTCACATCTGTGTAACCCTATTAACCAAACCAGACTCTGCTCAGTTCTCATCTGTTGTTATGTGTGTATGCATGTGTGTGTATGTATGTATGTGTGTGTGTAGGAGAGACATAAGTCTGTGCAGTTTTTTCATAGGTAGAGACTCATGTAACTGCCCCCACCTCTGAGGCAAGCGTGATCCCCAATACAGAGATGAAGAAACAAAGTCCTGATCAGGAGGAGGCTGCCTGCATGTGTGCGAGTAGTAAATGCAGAGCTGACACTTGGGCCACACCCTTCTCTGGAGCCCATGCTCTTTCACTGCTCCCAGCTGCATTGCCCAAAGGGGGATGGTGTGCCAACCCTTCCCTGGCAGGGCCCCTTACCCTGGCCATGGCACCTCGGAACTCACGGAGCCTTCTGCAGAGCTGCAGGCAGTGCTCTAGGTCCTGGCCCAGGTCACCCGTGTTCACTATCACCTCCTACAGAGGCCAAGGGCGGGGAAGATGGCATGCTGAGCACTGGTTCCAGGCACCCAGCCCCCTGGCACCAACTACTAGGGTAGTAAGGGGCAGGTAGAGGCTTTGGAACTACCTGCCAGGATTACCTCCTGTCAGGGACCCAGACAACCACAGGCCTGTGTTCCTCCCTGCCCTGATGCTCAGCCCCCAGGCCTCAGACAGCCCCTGCCCAGCTGGACCTCCACCTTCTTCTGGATCCAGGCCTCTGCAAGGTCCACTCTCTGCAGGAACTCCAGGAAGTTCCACTTGTCTTCCAGGTCCCGGCCCCGGAGAGCCACTACCTGCCTCAGCTTCTCCCAGTGCTCCTGCAGCACCTGCAGCCTCTGAGCAACCTCTCCTGCCTGAAGGTGGCTCTGTGCCAGGAGAGCCTCACCCTGCTAGGGAGAGAGGGACACGGGGAGCTTGCCAGTACCCTTCCTCCTGCCTGAGACCTTACCCCTGGGTCATCCTGGAGTTCACGCTTTAGAGCAGGCTGCAGCTTAGGGCTGGTGTTACCTTGGCAACCGAAGTCATGACCTGCTGGTGGGCCTGGACTTCAGCCTCAAAGGCCTTATGTTTCTTGAGGTGCTTCAAATAATGTTTAAGGTCCCCGGGAGGGATTAGCTCTTTCAGCTGCTGTGCCCGCTCCTGAACCCAGTCGTCAGCCTGGTAGGAGTGGAAACATGATTCTCTGATGCTCCAACCCCCAGGTCGCCCCCTCAGCTGAGATCAGGTGGTGGGTTACTGGCCAGGGCCAGGGTGTGGTACATGAAATGGGTTCCAGAAGGTAAATGAGGTAGCCTAGGAAGACATGTCCCAGACCTAGTTGGCTCCCAGGCACAGGAAGTGGCTGGGCAGGGGTCTTGGGGTGGATCTCATTTCAGGGGTGTGACCCCTGCTCCTGGGACCATGAACTGTTCTGCTCACTTCTCTGTCCCTTTGTCCTAGCCTGGCTAGCGCTCAAGAAACAGGTAGAGTCTCCACACACACTTGCTTAGAATCAAATGATCTGGACTCCAGCATGGTGCCTGGGAAATAATTTAACTCTCCAAATCTCAGTTTTCCTCACTACAGGATTATGGTGTAAAGGTCATCTCCTTTCTTCTGTCGTGCTACGATTAAACCCAGGGGGCACTCTACACTGAGCTACATCCCGTCTTTTTATCTTTCATTTTGAGACAGGGTCTTGCAAAGATGCTGAGGTTAGCCTCAAACTTCTGGACTTCCTGCCTCAGCCTCCCTAGTAGCTGGGATTCCAGGTGTGTGCCACTGCGCCCAGCTTGAAGGTCATTTTATTTTTTAAATTCTTTTTAGTTTTCAATGGACCTTTATTTAATTAACTTATTTGTTTATATGTGGTGCTGAGAATCGAACCCAGTGCCTCACACATGCTAGGCAAGTGCTTTACCACTGAGCCACAACCCCAGCCCTTGAAGGTCATTTTAAACTGCAAGATGTGGTTCAAATGGAAAGCACTGGGCAGTGGGTGGCCCTCTTACCTGGGTCACAGCCCTGGTGAAGCTGGCTATCAGCAGGGAGGTGTGCAGGGCGTGTCCTCGGCTCTCTGCTAGCTCCTTCACTAGAGCCTGGTGCTCCAGCATGCTGTGAAGCAAGTCCTGTCCCTTGGAGCCCGGGAGCATCTTCAGCTGCTCACACAGAAGTGCCTCCTGTGGGGCAGGAGCAGGGCTGCTGGTTTCTCACCCTGGGAGACTGGACTGGGACTGACCCCAGAATTCACAGCTCTTTTTTCCAGAGTCTTGGAGTCTTGCCCTCAGCATAACATTGCCAAGGGCTGGCCAATCCACTGCTCCCTGGTGACCATGTGACATGGACAGAACCAAGCACCCACTGTGGTCCCTCCAGCATTACCCACCCCATCCTAGACCCTCACTTGAGCCACACATACTACTCTGCTCATTCAGCCCCACAGGCATATCAGCGCTGCCTCTGGGTGCTTGCCATGTCCCCCATACAGGACTGTCCCCCATCCCCAACACTCTGATTATGCCCAGGATTCCCTGGGCCCATCACCTTCTTGTCCTGGGCAGTCAGCACCTTCTGGAAGATCACATGCTTGCGGATCAACTCTTCCACCTCCTCCACTGAGCTGCCCAGGGCACAAGTTTTCAAGGATATCTGGACCAGGCCAGGGAAAAGTCAGAGGCCTAAGGGCTGTCAGCCCGCACCCTCTCCCTGCATTCATCTGTGCTGAGGCAGTGCCCCTGGGCGGACGGAGCAAGGGCCTTGGCTGTGGCTGTGGCTATGGCTGACGTGAGCGCTGAGCACAGGCAGAGGAGCATGAGTGTGAGTGAGAGGCTGGGTTGGAGGTCAGCAATGCCTTGACCTCTGCACAAAATGGGGTGTATGACCAGCCTCCCTTGGGGCTCAGTCTGGGGTTGGGGACGGGGAGGAGAAGGCCTGAATCTGGCCTGGGGGCCCAACGCTCCACCCTGGCCACCTGGGAGGACGCTCACACAGCCTCTGTTCCATGTCAAAGAAAATGCTGAAAACTCAAGAGGAAAGGAAGGAATGGAAGGAGACATAACGCTACCTCCTGTGCTGTGAGGATCTTCTCCAGGTGCTGGCACCGTCTGAGGAGGAGCCGTTCCTGCTCTGCAGCCTGGAGCCTCCTTTGCTTCTGTGACCATGCCTGAAACACCTGGTCTCGCTCTTCCTGCAGGGCTTGTAGCCCGTCCTGGACCTGGGGATGGGCACGTGGGGAGGCAGGGCTGGGATGGTGGCATAAACAGGATGGAAGCGGGTCCCAGGGGAAGCCTCTGAGAGGCTAATGTGCCATAGAGAGGCCCAGGGACAGGCAGGCTAGGTCAGATCAGTGTAGGCTGGGAACACCAGGAGACGGGGCTCACCTCCTTGGTGGGTGTCCCTATAGCCAGAAGTGCCTGCTGGCCCAACTGGGAGGCCTGCTGTCGCAGCTCCTCCCGGGCCTCCAGCTCTGCCTGAAGCCATTGATGGGTCCTGAGCTTGAGCAGACTGCTAGGCTCCTGGGAGCTCTCTTCTACCTGCAGTTCCTGCTTCATTCTGGCTGCCCAGGAAGTGTAGTCCCAAACCTGATCAAGGAGATGAGGAAGAGGCATGGGTGGCAGAGACCCAGGCACAGAGGCACAACTGCAGCCCACTGCAATACACACACACTGAAGCCACCTGAGCTGTCCAGGGCCAGGGTCTCAGATGAGGTGCCCGGAGCCACTGACACCTGGTTTTCTGTCCTCCCAAGTCCATGAACCCTCCATGTGCATAAGACACATGTAGCCCTCAACAAGACTTACCTCCTTCCTAAGCACTTGCTGCCCTCCTGTTTAGCATCCCTCATCCTTCCTTACCATCTCTATAACCTTCACCTGGCAAGTCGGTGAGGGGAGGTGATTGGCAAGAGCTGCTGAGTAAATAGCTCCCCTGCTCTTCCAGGGCTGAGGCCTTCTCTGCCTCTGAGCCTTCTCTGTCTGTTGCCGTCTTCCCGCTCTCCCATTATGAGCTTCTGAGCTAACATTTATAGTTGTCTTCTTCTTCTTCTTTTTTTTGTACCAGGGATTGAACACAGGGGTGCTTAACCACTGAGACGTATCTCCAGCCCTTTTTTATATTTTATTTAAAGACAGGGTCTGGATGAGTTGCTTAGGCCCTCGCTATATTGCTGTTTTCTATTGATCTGTGGATGATTGTAGTGCCAGAGCTGGAGGGACCTGGGCTTTTATCCAAATATTGCATAGGGGAAAGGAAGCTAGTGGCACCAAGTATGTTTAAGAGTTTTGTAAATTATAGGTGCTTGACTGGCAGAGAGTAACAACTTAGAGCTGAGTGCCTTGCTCAGAGTGCTACAAAGTGGCAGAGTGGCACCTTAAACTCAAGTCTCTTCAGTGTCATAGTTTGAGCCTCCTGGTTTACCAGGCATGGGGACACCAGGACTCCTGGGATGGCCCACTGCCAGGCTCACCATTCTCATCTGATTTCTTGGTGTATTAGGCTCATGTCCCCATGTGGGTGGGCTCCATGAGGGTAGCAATTCCATCTTCCATGTCACCCTCCTCTCTCCACCCATAGCTCGTAACAGAGGGCTCAACACAGATGTTAAATAGATGTGGGTTGATTCAAAGAACATTGTCCAGAACATCTGGGTCTCTACTTATGGGCTCTCACTCCTCATCCCTGGCTGGGACCCTGTCACTCACCTGAGCTGGCATTCACCCAAACCTGAGAAGTTCCTGCTATGTCCCCTTGGTTCAGCCTCTGAGCAGCCAGACTGACATCTTGGTGAGCTCATATTCTTCATGTCATCGTCCCTGCCCCCTGCCCCCATGACACTTGTTTTCCTTCATTAGTGCATGCACACACAAGGTACAACACACACACACACACACACACACACACACACAGGCCCCTCAAAAGGGGAAGGAACTCTCACTGCTGTGTGGAAGCGGGCCAGGAGGTGTGCCCGCTCCAGGTGGGTCCTGTGCTGCTTCACTTGCAACCACAGAGTCTTCCAGGCCTGCGTCACAGCTTGCTGCCTTTGCTGCATGGCATGGGCCTGAGGTCCTGGACACAGCTTCTGCACCCTGCCTCCAGCTTCCAGTAGTTTCTGCAGCTGTTTTCAGATAAGGGATAGAGAGAAAGGGTTGTGTCTTCAGATACCTGGCCATCGCAAAATGTGTTCCTCACAAGGGAACACAGGTCCTCCTTGGGTCATGCCCTGCCATGCACAATAGGCCCCACTGGAGGCTGAGGGAGAGTGGGGAATCTAGGAGAACAGATGGGCCAAGCCAGAGGGACCTGCAGGGCTCAAGTGGGAGAGGCAGCCCATCTGCTCACCTGCTGCTCAGAGAAGGCAAGCTCACACTCCAGGCCCTCCTGTCTCCTCAGTTGGGCCTCCACCCCATGCAAGTCCTGGGCCACATCCCTGGGGAGGCTTGTGGCCTTCTCCTGAGGAGAGCAGAGGTCAACCAGGATTAGGAATGGTGGACAGGCCGCTGAGCCTGGGAAGGACCCACTTCTACAAAGAATCCCTTTTTCCCCTGGAGCTCACACCTGGATCTGGGTGAGGGCCTCCAGCAGATCTCCATGAACTCTGAGGGTAGTCTTGGCATCTTGGAGCAGTTGGCCTCGAGCCTGGGTCAGTTCCCATAGCTCTGACCAGGCAGCCCTGACCGTGGAACATGAGAGACCAGCAGGGGATCAGCCTTGAGTTCTCCCTTCCCCTCCCATGAGTTCCCCTCCTCCTTCCTGAGTTGCATCCATAACTTGCCCAAAGCCCCTGAATGGGCCTCTTCCTTAATGCTTCTGCCTTTGGACCTTCTGCAAACCTTCCTCCCCTCCAGGAGCCTCTCTCTAACTTCACTATGAATTTGGCCCTTTGCTGGTATAATGCTCAGCACTTAATTGATCTCTCTCCTTTGTGATACTCCTTACATCTTGTGTATTGGACATGCCAATCAGATTACAAATGCTTTGGAGGCAGAGGCCACATCTCTCCATTTTTCATTTACCAGCAAATTCTGGCTGAGCTCAAAGGCTTCCACCAGGCCAGGCCCTGTGCTAGGGGTTATGAAGAAGTCATAACATTGCCTTAAGCTCACAGGCTAGGGCTGGATCCACACCAGCTGGGTGGCAAGTAGGAAAGTGGTGTGTAAGGGCTGTGCAGGAGGCAGTTATGGGAGCTGGGGGAGCCCATGGAAAGGCCCCTTCCCGGGCCCAGGCAGTCTTCCTGCATCTCCTCCTGTAAGTTCTGGGATCAAAGGGTGGGAAAAGTGCTCTTGGGGCCCTGGGCAGGGCTCTCTGGCCTGTACATCTGCCCTCACCTCCCATCACAGACCACAGCCTGAGGTCTTCCCTGGCACCAGCCCCTCTCCAGATGGGCAGGCAGAACCTATGTGGGCCTTGGAGCATGCCACCCTCTTTAACACCTCAGACTCCCTGCCCAATATCTTCCCCCAAACCCAGCCCCCGCCCCCATCCCCTGCACTCACTGCAGATTCTGCTGCTTCTGATGGACCTTGCTGGCAGTGCTGTGCCCATGTTCCAACAGGCTCTTTGCCAGCTGCTGACAGGCTGCCACCCACTGGCCACCCATCTCCATCTGGTGCTGAAACTTTGCAAATTTGGTACAGAGGTGCTGAGGAGAGAAGGTAGTGGGTGACACATATGGCACCCACTGGTCAGGCAGCAAGCAGCCTGGGGGTGAGGCACTTCAGTGACCTACAGGGAAATGTGGGGTTGGACAGGCACAGCTCACCTACTCTACTCTGAAGGCCTGTGCTTACCTAGGACTCCTGCCACAATTGCACCTTCTCCATCCAACCCAGCAGGGCCAGCCACCCTCTTCCCAACAGCCTGCCCCAGTGCATCCTCCTTCCCCCCAACCCCCTCACCAGCACGTGCTCATAGTCCCCTCCAAGACTCTCCTCTCCTCTGGCCACTTGTTTCTGGCTGGCCAGCCAACTCTGCAGGTCCTCAGCCTCCCTCATGAACTCATGCAGCCTCAGGGTCCCCTCCAGCTCCCGGCCCCTGTGGTGACAAAGCCCATGGTTCCCCAGGAGTTAGTTGCTCTCCCCCTGGGGACAATTGGGCCAGCTGAAGGGAGTGACCTGAAGAGTGGGTTTTTTCATGGTCTCTGTTCAAGTCTATGATCCAGGATTCAGGGAGAAACAGACACAGGAAGACCAGGGAGGGTAAAAGGAGGGTATAGATGTGGGGAAAAGATGGATGGCCTTGAGTTGGAGGACCCAAGTTCCTGCCCAGTGGACTATGATTGAAGAATTTATAGAAAGAGGTGAGCAACACAGTGAAGACATCTCTCTCCTGATGTATCTCTGTGGGCCTGGGGTCATGTGTACCAACTTAGGGCCATAATATGGGAACGGTCAACTGAGACTAGGACCCCTGTACCCACTGGTGAGAGGGATTGCAAAGCCTCTCACCGTGTGGCTACTAGTTCCTGTAGTACCCACAGCTGCTTCCGGAGCCTCTCCTGCACTACGCCCAGATGCTCAGGGGCCTCTAGACCAGTGAGAGTTTGGGCTTTCTGGCCAAGCTCCTCCATGGAGCTCCAGTGAAGAGCTAGTTCCTGCTGCAGCACCTGCCAACAAAGAACCCATGCCAGGCTCTTCATCTGTCCATCCACCAACCCACTTGCTCACCCTCCCCAAACCTATCCATTTACCTCCCATCCATTCACTCATCCACTCATACACTCATCCATCTACCCATCCATCCCCATTACCCAGTATTGATGGCGTACCGACTGTTCCATAAATGAAAACATGGTCTGTGCCCTCAGAGGGCTCATTGTTTAGTAGGAGGGGTGAATGGTGGATAGTATGGGCCAAGGAAGGGAGCAGCATACTGGACCCCAAGATCAAAGTGTAAGAGGTGGACAGAATAAAGGAAACCTGAGCCACAGAAGCTGCATGGGACCAAGACTACAGGCATACGCCAAAGGAATGGCTCACTAAAAGTGCTCAGGCATGGGACACATAGAAGTAATAGTGTCATGGGCTCCAGGCTGTGGAGCTTGTGTGGTTCTGAGAGTTCAATTCCAGAAATGACAAAGGGGCTACCAGGCCTCCCTCCCTTTAATTAGGGGATACTTGTAGGAAGGAGGAGGTTTCAGGAAGGGCATTTGGTTAACTCCAAGGGTGATATCCAAAGTCTTGGAGGAAAATACTATGGAAGACATGAGGTGGGCTGGAGCAGGTGCCCCTGAAGGAGTAGAAAACTGTTGGGGAGGACAGAAAGGAAGAGGAAGCAGAGACACTAGAGGTTGAGGCAGCAGGGAGAGGTGATGGAGGGAGAGTGCTCGCAGGTCCCAGTGCTGGGGCTGCCTTGAGGAGGGAGTGCTGGGGAGGAGGAGGGCGCCACAGGAGTTGGGCGGGCAGTGGGATGGGGCAGGCCTGTCTTCAAGAAGAAAGAGCAGGGCTCTGTGCCTTTGAGAAGTCATATGTTCCCTTTAGGGTGAAACAGACCCCCTCTTCATGGTCCACCACCACCAAGTCCACCCTGTGCAGTTGCTCAGGACAAGGTACCTGGTGCTTCCTGATGAGCTCCAAGGTAGCTGCCTCATCTCTGCCATAGTCCTGACTGCTTGCCAGTGGCCGTTTCTCCTCCACGTAGCCCTCCAGCTCTGATGCATGGAGAAAGTACTGCCAAGAATAGTACCACTCACGTTGGTAATCTCACACAGAACCCTCCCTCACCCATTGGGGATACCGTGCTCATTAGCAGCCTGCATAGAGGGGATTTTGGCTCTGTATGGGGACCAGCCAGCTCCTGGTGCAGGCTCTCACCACTGACTTCCCTCCCTGAGGGTCCACAAATGCTCCTGTACAGGGCCTGACCTCCCCTGACCCTGTGCTTTTTCTATCCTACCTGCTGGAAAGTGACGGCCTGCTGCAGGTAGTGTGCCCGCGCCTCACATGCCTGCTCCAGCTCTGCCCAACGGCCTTCCAGCTCCTGGCACTGCTCCATGATATGCTGAGCATGGGGGTGTCCAGAAGCTACAAGGCTCCGGCCAGAACCCAGCACCCGTTGTGCCTGCCCTTTGTGGGCTCTCACCTTGGCTTGGAGTTCCTGCCACAGAAAAGGATGACAGGCCTTGCCTCTGAGGTTCCCTTAACCACAGGACGTCCCAAGCAGAGGCATGGATGTGACTTCAGCACTCAGTTGTGCTAAGATCAAGAATAGCTGGGGCAGAGATATGGAATCCAGGGAAAGGGATTTAGAGGCCAGGACACCCTGAGTAGTGGCAAAGCGTTCCTATGATCTGGGAATGGGATGTCAGGGGTCCTGGGAGGAAAAGGGGCCACCACCTTGTGCTTGTGTTGAAGGCTCTGGGCACTATCCCAGCATTGGGTGCAGCTGGTAGGGCTGGTCCTGGGCATGTGCTCAGCCACCCATGTGAGCTCCAGGTTGCTCAGGTGGTCAAATTCATACAGCTCAACTGAGGCCCGCAACTGTAAGTATTGTGTGACTAGATGGCCCTGCAGGGACTTGAACCTGAGCGGAAGGAAAAGAGCTGGGTGAAGCTGGGAATGGGGTGAGGACCAGATCCATCTCTTCCTTGGCCCAGCCAAGGACCTATGAAGAACAAGGTCAGTGAATAGAGGAAAGTCATATCTGAAAAAAGGGAGGCAGCTGGACGTACAGGGTCCACTTCACCACCCAGAGGACCTGCCTGACTTCAGACAGGGGTGTCCTGCTTAGGATGTCTACTGGGATCTCTGACCCTCCCACCCCAGAACATCTCCACTCATAAAGGAAGGAGGTTTGGACATCCAGGTCACATAGTTGCCACCCTGTTGGCCTTTGGGTTAACAAAGGATGAGTGAGAGTGACACAGCAGGGTGAGGAAGGAACAGAGGTGAGTCTGTGGACAGGGCATCACCTCTGTTGGCACTTCTGGATCTCTTCTAGGATGGTCTGGGACGTGACCACACTGTGAGCCTGGGAGATGAGGGCAGCCATCTTGCTGGCCAGTGCCTGGCTTTCACCCTCCAATCGGCAGTGCTGTTTCTGCAGCCCTCGGATTGAGCACAGATCTGACCCCATTTCTGCATGCTGCAGGGCTCCCTCTAGCTGCTCTATCTTCTCCTTGGCATCCTGAGTAGGACCACAGGAGGTGCATTAGGCTCTTCTCTATAGCACAGCAGATGAGACTCAGATCTTACAATGCCAGGCTCCCCAGGGACCTATCACTGTCAGTCCCAACCAGCAGTGCCCACATTGTTCTCTGTACCCCTCATGCTTTTTTCTTTCTGGAGGATTCAAATTGTGTTGACCACACCCTGGATACAAGAGCCACTCTGGCCTTCTGATGGGTAAAGCCATGCTCAACTTGCTATGGGCCAGAGGCCTCCACAGGCTACAGGACTTCATGGTGCCATTCTAGAGGCGGCAGAACACCCAGACTCCTTCGTGCTGCCTTCTGTCTTGCCTGCTCCCACCCAGCCCCAGCCCAGCCAGTCTCCCTCCTGTAACCTGCAGCAGCCCCAGGAGTCGTTCCTGTTGTCGAGCCTGCTGGAGCTCATCCCCACGCTCTGCCATCTTGTGATTCAACTCCTCCCACTTGTGCCCCAGGCCCTGAAGCCTGGACTGTAGGTCTTCCTGGGCAGGTGGACTGCTGCACAACAGCTCTCTCCCAGCCTGGATCATGGAGACAAAGACACAAGGCACTTTTCTGGGTTGCTGGGCCACAGCAGGCTGGATTCAGATAGCAGGCTGCAAGCTGCTTTCCACAGGCTATCTGGGCTCCAGCATTTCATGTGTCCCCCCTCAGTTATGGGCAGAGGCAAGAGGAGGAGCAGAGTGGGGTGAGCAGGCACTCTACTCTGAGTGGAAGGTAGGGAAGGGCTTTGTTCTGGTGAGGGGGCAGGAGAGTGGACGGAGCAGGGATGGTGGCAGCTTTCTGTGGTGGTTTGGGTGCCAAAGCAAAGGGACACCCAGCTGAGTGAAGGAGGCGGCTGGGCGATCTTGACTCCATAGTAACTGGAACTGATTCTTCTTTCATTGGCTGTGCTCCATGAAAACATGTGAGCTAGCGTGGGCTGTCTCTGTGCAGCGCCCCCACCTGCTGCAGGCCCTCCATATGCCCACGGGTGGCCAGCAGCTCCTTCTCAACTGCTTCATGCTGCTTGAGTTTCCACCAAATGTTGCTGGACGCCTGGGCGGGCTCACGTGCTGCCACCGACCACTTCTCCTCCATCCACAGCATCAGCTCTCCCACGTCCCGCTTCCATTCCTGCCCAAGAACCAGGAAAGGGTTGTTGTCATAGCCTGGGGACAAGGCTGGTACAAGGACCTACCTCTAGGAAGGGGGGTTTCAGGGATCCCTGTGGGGAAAGACCCACAGCCAATTTTGGAGCGGTCTGAGGTTACTGTTCTACAAACTGGGGACAGGAACACTGTGCCCAGATAGGAGGAGCGCCTGTCAGGTTCCCACTCCTCCAGCCCAGAGCAGATCATGTTTGGCCATTTTGCTCTGATAGACCAAAGCTCTAGGAAGCCTAGGGCCCAGCCTAGAGCTGCTCGGGGACTGAACAAATACCCACAGAACCACAGCCTGCAGCTTCTGCCTAGGACCCAGGCAAGACTCTAGAGTGTACCAGAAATTCAGGGAAGGGGAATAGCAGGGTGAGGTGGTGGCGGGGTTCATCAAGAGGCCTGCATTTTCAGCCTGGCCCAGCCTCTGAGAGCTGAGTGGCCACACTTCATTTTCCTCATTGGGAAACACCTGAGGCACAGAGCCTGCCTCTCAGGAGGCGCTGCGAGGAGGGATGATGTGATGTGTGGGAAGAGTGCTCTGTAAACTGAAAAGCTCCACATCACCACATTGTTAGCACCCAGGTGGACTCTCAGGCACTGATCTTGGGAAGTCTCCTATATCCAGGGAGACCCTCACCTGAAGCTGGAGGGAAGCCAGCAGCTGCCCTTTCCTCTGCTCACTCCTTTCCTGGACCCTGGTCCACTGTGCCTGGACACTCTGCAGCTGCTCTCTGATCCTGGAAGTAGGGGAGGGGAGGGCTCCTCTCTGCCCTGAGGCCCCCCAGCCCAGGTGTACCCCTCTGCCCTCCCATGCTCCAGTTGGTACAGCAGTCTGCACAGGGGGAGAAAGGACAGCAGGCCAGGCTCACTTGTGCGTAGCAGGGTGTTTTTTCTGAACCAGCTTCTCGCCATGGGCCTGCAGAGCCTCTGCTCGAAGGCTCAGGGTTCCCAGGAGCCACCCAAAGGCCTGGTGCTGCTGCAGCAGGCTCTGGGCCTCCCTCACATCTTCCTGGGGTGTAGAGATCTGAGGTCATGCCTGGGAGGATGGGGTCAGCACCATTTCACCCTCCATGGCCCCAAGGATTGCCCAGCCTGGTTTCAGACCCCAGGAGATGAGCTCTCTCCAGTGATGGGGGATCGATAACCCAGTAACCCAGTTCTGTTTCCCTGGTTCCATACCCCCAGGTTGTCCAGGCACAGGAAGGACTCGTGGTTGGCACAGGTGGCCAGGAAACCATCCACTTCTTGACCAAACCTGTGCAACTGCAGCGCCTCCATCAGCCTCTGCTGTCTCTGCTCCCATGCAGCCTTTAGCTCCTGGCCACACTGGCCCAGGAGCCGCAGAGCACTGGCCACCTCTTGGGAATGTGGGGAGTCCGAGGCTGCCATGGTCCAGCCCTGAGCTTCCAGCTGCTGTAACCTGTCCAGGACAATAGGCAGAGGTTCAAACCCTATCTGGCTCCTCTCCCAGCTTCCTCCTTTCTCATCTCCATGGTTCATTCACAATGGAGCTCTGGTGTGGGAGTAACTGGCAGGAGGGGTCTGCCAACTGGTTCACCTGTCCCACGGGACAGCTGTGCCCTGGGCCAGCACAGTGCTTAGGACCCAACAGCTCCAAGCTCTCTGCCATCCCACACCTTCACTCCTGTTGACCATCCTCTAAATGTGGATGGCTAATGGCCAATGCCCAAGCAAGTGGGCCTGCTGGGGCAGCACAACTCAACAGAGACAGATCACTCAAACCACATACATGCCTGCGTCCAGGCCCACTGCAAGCCCACATGGAACCTTTGAACAAGTAGGACAGGTAATCCTTTTAACTGGGTGCACACAGCTGGGGAATAGGTGATGCTATTGTGTGAAGTAGAAAAAAAACTTCTACTTCCTGTGAGCTGCTGCAGACCTGAACCAGGTAATGGGGTGTGGCAAGCAGAGAGAGGGCAGATGTTTCTCAGGGCCTGTTTGACATTTATCAGGCTCCTGAGGACTGGCCACAGCCTGAGCACTATGCATGGTGGCCCTGCCTGCCTGCTGGGCCGTCACATCATCCCTGCAAGAGGTCAGGCATCACCATACTGAAGAGGCAGGTACTGTAATCCATGGGTGGGTTCTGAGCCATTTGATTCTAGGGGCCACAGGGTCTGCCTCATCCAGAATGTGGGGCTAGATTGCCCTGACTGGATGGCATCTGTTAGCTCACCTGAAGGGGCATGGCTGGGCCTGCACAGGATAGAGCCTCCCAGTCAGCTCATTGTCCTGGGGCTTCCCCAAAGCATATGGGCTGCCTGACCCAAGCCTCAGTCCCTCAAGTGCCTGCCTCAAGTAGCACTCCCCTGGTGACCACACTGCTTCCTGCTCTCCCTTTCAGGCCCAGAGCTCTCAGGCCTCACGCAGCCTGAAGTATGCGTTGCCTGCCCTCCCTTCCTGACCTTTCTTGCTGCAGATGGATCTCCTCCTGCAGCTTTCCATGTTCCCTCAGCAGCTGCTGGGCTGAGGCTGCATCCAGCAGCTCCTCCTCACGGCGCAGTTGAGCCTGGACACCCTCTGCCCATAGCAGCAGCTGCTGGCTCTCCTGCAGAAAGTTGTGCCGGGCCCGAGCCTCGGCCCACACCCGGGCCTGTTGGGTCACCTGCTCCTGTGCTTGCTGCAGCAGTCCCTGCAGTGTCTCCATCTGTTCCTGCAGGGCCTGGCTCTCTGCAGGGCCTGACTCCTTTGCCCTGGGAGACAGGCCACTGCACAGTCAGTACCCTGCCCTGGGCCCTGTGTGCTAGACATATGTCATCTGCCCAGTCCTGTATCCCCCAGGAAAGTGGTGACAACTCTGCCCAGCCCACCCTGACTTAGGGGCAGCATGGACACATGGCTCTTTCTTTCCCCAAGAGCACTTTCTCATCCTGTCTCCCACCTCTTCCCAGTCCCTTCTGATAGCACATCCTTGCCATCTCCCCATCCCAGTTTCTGTCCCCTTCCTCATTGAATTGCCCTGCTCAGGCCTCCCTCTGACTTCACTGCCTCCCAGGGCACTGTCACCAGTCATACTTTATAGTTACTCTCTGGAGGTAGTGGATCCTACTCTCCAACACCAGGACCTTCTGCTGGGTCAGCTTCAGGACACAGTGGCTGTCCTCAGAGCTCTCTGGATCCAGGGCCACAAGTTGGAGTAGCATGTCCTGCAGCTGGGCCTGTGTGTGTCCATATTCCTGCAGAAAACTGCACGCTTCCGTGCTGCGTGCCAGCTGCAGGCCCTTCTCCTTCTTCAGGGCCTCTAGCTGGCCCCACCTGGGCAGAGGGCACAGGGATGTCTCCATCACAGGGACACCTTCCCGTCCATTTTGGGGCCTTGACTAGAGCCTGATATGACAAGCTGCTAGATTGGCCATCCCCTGTCCTCTCCTCCCTGTCTCCGACACTCATTATAGGAAGTGCCAGGCCCAGATCTTGCTCTCACCCTATCTCCATCACCTGGCACTCCCCCTCATTCTCACCTCTGGCGCAGGTCCTCTTGTTGTCTCTGGATTTTTGTGGAGTCCCCAGGACATCTCTGCTTCAGTTGCTCAGCAGAGCTGTTGACCTCAGCCCAGTGGCCCTTTCTCACAGCCAGGGCACAGAGGAAGTTCTGGGGAAAAGGAGGACCCAGGCTTCTGTTTTTTTCTTTCTTCGTGGTACTTGGAGATTGAACCCAGGGTGCTCTACCATTGAACTACATTCCCAACCCTTTTCTAAATTTTGAGACAGGGTCTCACTAAGTTGCCCAGGCTTGCCTTGAACTTGCAATCCTCTTGCCTCAGCCTCTTGAGGCTGGGATTATAGGCACATGCCACCATTCCCAGCCTCTGGGAGGGAGGTGATGGTTTTCTTCCCACAGGACTATGAAGAACCTCTTGCATCTCTGACATGGAGATGCTTATGCTGCCTGCCTCTGGAAGGGCAGGCCTCTGAGTCCTTAACCTTTAGGATCTATTCATTGCCCTTGCTCCCCTCCCAGACAGGACTGCAGTTAACATGGGAACCTGGAGCACAGGAGTGAATAACAGGGAGGCAGGAGCAAGGTGAGGAGGAACTGAGCACACAGACCCCTCTTGGATCCAAGGGACTGTACCTCATATTTGGACTGCATGACCTCTAAGTTGTTGGTTTGGGGCTGCAGCATTTGGAACAGCACAGTCTGCTCCTCTAGCCAGGAGTAGAGCTCTCCACAGGAGCAGTAGAAGCCAAACAGAGCCACTGCCTCCTCCAACCGGGCCCTGCGGAGCTGAGGAGAGGTGGGCTGAATGAGGACTGGGTGAGGGTCAGTGCCCCCCACAGGACACTCAGAGCAGGTCCAGAGGGTGCTCCTCCCCACCCAAGCCCACCAGCATTTGCCAGGGCCAGAGGGGGTCTTTGTCCCAATGCTGGGCTCTATGTCCTATCAGAGACCTCTTTTTTGGGGGGAGTACGGGGGATTGAACTCAGGGGCACTCGACCACTGAGCCACATCCCCAGCCCTATTTTGTGTTTTATGTAGAGACAGGGTCTCACTGAGTTGCTTAGCGCCTTGCCATTGCTGAGGCTGGCTTTGAACTCATGATTCTCCTGTCTCAGCCTCCCCAGCTGCTGGGATTATAGGTGTGCGCCACTGTGCCCGGCTTATCAGAGACCTCTTGGCACCCAGCAGAGAGAAATGTAAGAGAGTTAGGTAGGGTTGGTATAAGCGCTTAGGTCTAATCCACATTTCCTTGTGGGCTTTGGCTCTGCACAAGTGACCCTGCTGCTGTACTGGCCTCTGTATTCCAGGCACTGTGGCTTTGGCCTCCTCCATCAAGCTGACTCCTGGCCTTTGCTCAGGTCCTGGCCTGCTTTGCAGGGTTGCCTGCTCTCTGCTTCTCCTGTCCAAATCTCAGCTTAAATTTCTTTCCCTCCTAAGTGACTTCCCTGCCCCCCAAGCTGACCTGGGCTCCCTTCTCATGGGTTCCCATCATACTGCATCCCTATAAAGATTTGTTGACATGTGCTCAGCCATGACATAAATTCCTTGAAGCAGGGAGCATGTCAGTCACTGATCTGTCCTTTGAGATGGAGACACAAGGTCTAGCTCAGGGCAAAGGTTTGATGAAAAACTTTTGAAAAAGGAACATTACCTCTGCCAGAGCCCGTAGGCTCTCATAGTCCTGGCTCAAGAGGTCCTGTGTCTGGAGTATGGTGTTGGGGTCAAAATTAAGGTCAGACTCAGCAGAGAGAGCCATGCTTGGGCCTTCCCCTGGAGGGCTCAGGGAAGACACCACCTGTGCAGATGTAGAACAGTATGTCCACATGGGGCTCCCACCAAGCTGCAGAAGCCTTGGTGGGGTGGGGTGGGCAGTTATACCTGGGGATCCTGCTCCATGCCATGGCCGATGGGCACCTTGGCCTGACAGTCTTCCCAGTCCTTCAGCTCTGGGGTGTCCAGGGCCACTTCTGAGAGCCAGGTGAACCTTGGCCCTGTGAGAGTACAGGCTATGAGCACTGCTCAGGGGCCACTCCTCTTCTCCACCCAGAGACTCACCATGGGGATAAATGGGGTTATTTATTATTTAGTCCTTCCCTGTGCCTGACCCTATGTGAGGAGCTTAGGACCTTTCTATCCAGGGGCTTCCAAACCTCTCAGAACTGCAAGGCTCACAGACTCAGAGCAGGAAGAACACTATTCTGGGATGATCATAGGTAAGCAGAGGATGTGTCATGTAAAATAAGTAGCATAGGAGTCAGGGATGAGGGGGAGGCAGAATGGTCTGGGGTGTTGGCAAAGATTTTAAGGACAAGGTAGGGCCCTCGTGGGCCCTGCCAGAAAAGGAGCATTTGCAGAGGAGGAGACAAGGTGGCTAGGGTAGCAGAAGCTGGGAAGAGAAGATTGGGGAAACAGGCTGGCACGCCTCCTTGGGGATGGATAAGCACCCAGTTTGTACCATATTTTGCCTTGTCCCTGGGCAAGGGTTGACAGTAGTGGCAGCATCAACCTAAGCTGCTCAGGACTGTGTTGAAGGGGACAGAAGAAAAGGACCAGAAAGGGAGAGAAAACAAGAACTAGCTGGTAGGAGAAGTGGGACTCGAGAGAATTTCAGGCTGGACAAGGCCTACGTGACTATCTCATCTAAACTTCCCTGGTGTGAAACCACCTCCCCATGGCTGCCTAATGACAGGGACTCACATCCCTGGGCAGTCCAGTGCTATCTCTGGGTAGCTCCAAGTCCCTCTTGCTGCTGAGCCCAAATTGGCCTCCCTAAATTTCTTCCCTTCAGTTTTTGGATGCTCCAGAGAGCCACTACACAGAATATGTTTAATCTCTTCATTCATGACAGCCTGTTAAGTCTCCCATATGGCTCTTGACCTTGTACCTTTGGAGGCAAAGTGCATCTGGACCTGGGGGCATGAGTGTTGGCTGCCTTGTGTTGTTAAGATTTGGGTCCCATTCTGGGGTCTCCCAATTGTGTCTTCATCAATTCTGCTCCAGCATTCTGAGGGCTCCTCCTGTAGGGAGATGCAAAGGCTCTACTCAGGTGCCTGAGTGGTTCCACCCCTCAGCAGAAGGGGCAGCTCTGCATCTACTACTCAGCATTGGGCAAAGCAAAGGTCTGAAATGCCAGGGGCCAGGCAGGACCTCTCCATGATTGCCAGCACAGGCTGGTCAACAGAGGACACAAAAGGGAGTAAGGATGCTCCCATTCATTCATTTAAACAATTACCAAACTGGAAAAGCAGGACACACAGAATAGGAATAACCCATATTATTGTCGTATATCTACAGAATTATGTATTATTATAACATCACAGAACACAGTGTGAGTAGGGTAGATACAGCTCTGGAAAGGAAGTCAAGAGACTCTCTGGTAGGGATAACTACATGTTCTTAGGCAATAACCTGGACCCTCTGAACCATGGTTACCTCATCTGTAAAGAGAAGGGGTTGGACCAGATCATTGATGACATTCTGTGGGTTCTTTTTTAAAAAAATAATTAATTACATTATCCTGGGAATAAACACGAAAGAAAAGGGAAAGATGGGCCTTTCAGACCTGGGAGTGGGACATGGAGCTTCCTTAAAGCTCAGGGTAGAGGAGCAGAGCATGAACACAAGATCTAGGGGCCTCCTGGGCCTCATCCTGAGCTACAAGCAGTTTCTTTCCTTTTATTTTTTCCTTCCTTCTTTCCTTCCTTCCTTCCTTCCTTCCTTCTGTACTGGGAATTGAACCCAGGGTCACTTCATGCTGAGCTACATCCCCAGCCACCTTTTATTTTTAAAATTTAAGACAGGGTCTTGTTAAGATGCTTGGGGACTTGCTAAGTTGCTGAGGTTGGCCTCAACTTGAGATCCTCCTGCCTCAGCCTCCTGAGTTGCTGGAATTACAGGCATGCACCACTGCTTCTAGCAACAAGCACAGTTTCTTGGAAGAGGGCAGAACTCAACTGCCCACTACACATGCTTTTGGAGACTAGGGGCTCAGTAACCGAGCGAGAGATTTTAGAAAGCAGTCTGACGCAGTGATTAGACCATCCAAAACCCACAAGGGCTATCAGGTGAGAGAGACTAAAAGGACTGAGGGTCACTTTAGGTCTGGCGGTGAAAATAAAAAGGGACATTCCTCGAGGAACCTGCTTAATGCTCCGGAACTATGCTGAGCAAAATGAGCCAAACCCAGTTGTAATCGGATGAGCTCGATTCTTGTGGGCAGGCAGGATTCTACTTCAGGCCTTAGTCAGTATGCGAGCTGCCTACGGATGGAGGGGCACGCCCACACCCAGGGCCAGGGGAAGGACAGGATTCTCAGGCCAGGACCACAAAGACCCTCCATTTGTCGCTCTCTGTGTGGCCCACTGAGGTGGAATATGGGACACATGTGCCGAGCAGAAACTACACATTGGGTCTTGCAAGCGCGTGAGTCTGGGTCCCTTCCCGGTCTTGGCACGCACCCTGAGTGACGCCCGAGCCGCGGCCGCCCGATCCGCGGCCGCCCGCGCCAGCTCGTCCAGCCGCTGCAACTCGGCGGCGAAAGAGCGCACAGCGCGTTCCAGACGCTGGTGGCCCAGCAGCAGGGCCTCGGCGGCCGCCTGGTCCTCTCCACAAAACGCAGTCTCCAGCTGGGACCGCCGCTCGCGCAGCCACGCAGCCGCCTCCGCAGAGTCAGCCGAATACTGAGGGGAGCGAGGGCGGGGCTGAGCACAGGCAGGTGCCCGCCCCCGCCCCGCCCACCCAACAGGAAAGCCCCACTTCTCTACCTGCTGTAAAAGCAGGGACGTCTGCAGCCTCAAGCCCCTCTTCTCCAACCTAGTCCAGGTCAGATGCCACTTTCTCTGCACAACCTCGGCCCGCTCCCTGGGATCCGGCTGCATAGAGGATCCCCAGGCGCTGAAGTCGCGCCCCCGCTGCACGAGGTCCGTGCACACAGCCTGGTGGCGGTGGAGCTGGGCTTCCAGGGCCTACAGGGCGAGGCGCGGGGTCGTGGTGGTGGTGGTGGTGGGGCTTGGTGATGGGAAGGACAGGGAAGGGGGCTGGGTTCCCAAGACAGATAGGTGAGGAAAAGGTGGGGATCCGTAGGGAGCCAGGGAGTGAGCACCTTGTGTTTCTGCAGGGAAACTGCGATCTGACTGAGGTCGCCGCCCAGGGACAAATTCTCCACCTGCTGTCTGAGTTCCGTCAAGCAGGCCTCCTCCTCTTCACAATTGTTCAGAAACTCTGCCCACTGTCGGGTCTGCTCCAGCTTGGCCCGCCTGGGAGACAGCAAGGGCCACCAAGAGGCTTGGGGAGTTATGGGGCATGAAGAGGGAGTTCCCTGGGGGTCAGACCCTTTCCTTAGACAGGACTTTTCTTTTCCCTGTATGACTCAATAGGTTAGACAGAGGCCTTGGGACAGAGGGTCATTGTAAAGGAGGTTGCCAGGCCAACAGTATTGTAATCTGGGCAGGAGATAATTTGGGTTAAAGAAAAGTTCCAAAGAAGGTTGAGGAGTTGGGTCAGACTCTTACCTGGCCCTGACAAGAGACATCAGGTTCTGGTAGAGCTGGGCCAATGATTCAGCCTTGGCCTTGACCTGCACCATCTCCACACTGGTGCCTAGAGAGGAGTCTAGCTGTGTAGTCTGATGGGCAAGATGGCTCACATGGGCCTCGTGGGTGGAGACCTGGGCCTCTAGCAGGTCATGTCTGTGCAGCAGCTCCACTATTTCTGCCAGACGCTGCCCACAGGTCATGGAGCTGGCTGGAACCTGGCCAGAGATAAGTGGTCATGGCAGTCCTAAGGTGCTGATCCCTGCGAGCACCAGTACTGAGGAAGGACCCCACTGTGCTGTGTTCCCCAGAGGCTGGCTGGTCCAGTGTCTACCTGCAGCTCCCGAAGCTGGTCAGAGGCAGCCTCCACCTCTTGCAGAAGGCTTAGCGCCATCTGTGCACCTGCCATCTGCTTCCTGTGCTCCTGGAGATGCTGAAGGAGTCTTTTCCAGCGCCGGGTGATCTCCTCATGCCTGGAGGACACAAGAATAAGGGAATTTTCCGGCAGGCTGGGGAGGGAAGCCACCTCAGGTTAGTGGTGGGACATGGCTGCCCTGGAGGAGCTGGACCTCTGGGGCTGGAGGCAGGGTCTGGCATGGGGAGGCTGGGGAAATGTGTCCTGGTCACAGGCAGAGAAGCCAAAGGAGGACCTGGAAAGTCTAGGCCTTCAGCCCCAACCCCTTCTAGTTCCTATGTCAGTTGATGACAACTCTATCCTTCCAGGTGCCCAGACTAAAATCTTAACTCAAGTCTTCATACCCCACTTCTGATCTGTCTGTAAATCCTGTTTGGCACTACATCCAAAACACATTCAGAATCCCACCATCGCTATGGTCTTTGGTGCTCTCGACCCAGCAACAGCTTCGTAACTGGTCTCTCTGCCTCTGCCTCTTCCCAACATGGCATCTAGGTGATTCTTATAAACAAAAGTCCATTCTCTGCTCAAGCCCTCCAAGATTTCCCATCTTTCTCCGAGTAAAAACTGCAAGGCCCAGCCCGACTTCCACTCTCACCCCTTGTCCTTGAGCTTCCCTGACCTCTCCCCTGTAACTCGCTCACGTTAGTCACCCCTGGCACTTAAATTAAAAAAAAAAAAAAAAAGAATTGTTCTTTTTAGTTATACATGACAGTAGAATGTATTTTGATATCTCATATATACATGGAGTATGACTTCCCATTCTTGTGGTTGTACATGATGTAGAGTTACACTGGTCGTGCATTCACATATGAATATAGGAAAGTTATGTCAGATTCATTCTACTGTCTTTCCCATTCCCATACCCTCTCCCATCCCTGGCATTTATACTGTTTTTCAGACTTGCCAGGCATGAGCCCACCTTGGGATGTTGCAATTGCTGATTCCTCTGCCTAGGACACCCTGTCCCCCACATCTGCATGACCAGCCCTTTCACTCCTTTGTTTTTATTGTTTTCACTTCTTTGCTTTTATTCAAAAGCCATCTTACAATGACTCTCCTCCAGCCACCCAATCTGCACCGTTTCCCACACTGGCCCCTCATGTTCCCTTATCCTACTTTATTTAATTCAATTAATTTATTTGGTGCTGGGGATCAAACCCAGGACCTTGTGCATTTTAATCACATGTTCTATCATTGAGCTACACCCCCAGACCCTATATTGTAAATCATGATCTCACATGTTATATTTTTGTCATTTGTCTGTTTTCCTTAATAGTGTATAGGTTTCTCAAGGGGAGGGATTTTTGCTTCTCTTCACCGCTAAACCTCCAGCACCTAGAATGGCACATGGGACACACTAGACAAGCCATAAATGCCTATTTAGTGAATAATCAGAGGCTACCTCAAAAGGGCAGTGCTTTACCAAAGGGATGAATTACAGATGGCAGAATTCCAAGCATCCATGGGAAATTGATCTTTTTAGAAGGAATCCTGAATCCATAAACCACCCCTTTCTTTCTTCCATGGCCAGGAATGTTTGCACATGTAACAATGAGAGTGTACACATTCCTGCCCATGGAATTTCATCCTTTTGTGAGGATGGTTTATGTGCTTGGGGCTCACCTGTGGGCCACATCTGCCCAGCCATGGTAGTGCTCCTGCTGGAGGATGTCTGCAATCTCAGTCAGGGCCTGGAAGCGCCCCTCCTGGGGCAGGATGCCTGCCTCCAGCATGCCCAACCTCTGGGTGGCTGCCTCCACTGTGGCTGGGCTGGCTGGCAGGGCTCTGGCCTGGTCCAGCACCTGCTCCGCATCCTTTAGGAAGCTCTCCCGGAGGGCTGCCTTGCGCTGGAAGCGCCGAGCCAGTGTTTCCAGACGCTCCAGCTGTAGTAGCTTCTGCTGCAGGGCCTGGCTCCGGGCAGCCTCTGCTCGTTCCAGCCCTGCCCAGCGCTGGGACAGCTCTTCCGGGCCAAGGCCCTCCTGAGGCAGAAAAAGCCTACGGTTCTGGGCTCGGAGTGCTGTCTGTAGCTTAAAGAGCAGGACTTCTGTGGCCCCTCGCTGCTGCAGCCGAGGTGGCTTCTCCTGGGTGCGGAAAGAGGCAAAGGCCACCAGTAGCTGGCGCATGGCAGGTAGTGAGTCTGGAAAATCCCGCGCCTCCAGTTGTGCCTGCTTCTCTGTGATCCAGTGGAGCAGGTCAGCCACCAGCTGCTGGTACTGGGTCTGCAGGTCCTCTGTCTCCTGGAGCTGACGCAGGATCTGGTGGAGGACAGGGAAAGGGTAAGCCCACAAGCAGGCTCTGGAATAGAGGCACTATCCTGTTGGACTTTGGGAGCCAGCTGCTTACCTCAGCTGGGATCCCCCAGTTCCCACAGAGGAGGGCATTGCACACCCAGACTCAGGAGTGTGGGGGCTTCCCCTCCATGACTGAGGGGCAAGACTGTGTCCTGCCTTCTTCCATCTTGTTTTATCCCTTTTGCCTCACCTGGCGGTGGTGGTGGTGGGGGTTTGAGGGCCTTTAGGCTACTCCTTTTCCTGGACATTCTTTGCCCCACCCCCACCTCAAGTATCTGAGTCCTTGGCCTGTATCACCTTCCCCCACTGAGACACCAACCCTGAGGGCAGCCCTCCCAGGCCTCAGCCTCTGCCATCGTGTCCAGAGAGTAAGAAAGTCTTCCAAAAACATGGAGGCCCCCCCCCAGCAGAGCCTCTTCTATGCCGGTCCTGGCAGACTCCTGGTTCTCTAGGGCTTTTAATCCCATTAGGAGCTTAACAGCCTGCAAGTGGAGGGGGAGGGGAAAGGCTGGAGCAGCAGGAGAAGGCACTGCCTCCCCACTTTCCCTGTATGCCTGGCTCCATGCTGGGCACTTTACTTAAGCTCCCTTGAACATTGAACATTCACAGCAGCCTTCTATTATCCAGGGGTTATTGTCTCCGTGCCGCAAACAGGAGTACAGTACAGAGAAGTTAGATCACTTGGCCAAGGCCACACAGCAAAAACCCAGGTCTGCCTGACTGTGGAGACTGTGCTCATCCCACCTGTCCTCAGAGCTGTGGCTCCCTGTAACTGGCTGGCTTACCTCCCTTTGCCACCAACCTTAGCAAGTCTCCTTTGGACAGTCTGCCCCTGGTGTAGGCGGGAGAAATAGTGGTAGTAGAGGGAGACATAGGTCATGATGGAGCACTCGTCTGGCTGTAGGCCGGCCACATCCTCAGGGTCCAGCAGCTGAGCAATGCCCAGCTCCTGCTCAGCCACATGGAAGGCATAGGTGAGGTTGTGCAGTGGGCGGTCCAGACGCAGGGAGCCATAATCTAGCAGGTCTGGCCTGGGCAGAGCAGGAAGTGCTTTTCAGCAGAATGTCCCACTTTTTAAAATGCACATGTTTCTATTGGCCAGATGCAGCTTACTGCGAATTCGTTTTCCTCTGACAGATCTCTGAGGCCCTGGATGAAGGATGGGTAGGACTCTAATGGGAGAGGAGGGTTAATTTGGCACAGAGGCCAGGTCTAGGGATTGGAGGAGAAGTTCCAAAAGGGTAGCTAGTTGCCAGGGAAAGGGCGATGAAGAGAACTGAGGGACGCAGAAAGTGGAGAAGGCAGGGGTCAAAGGTAGACCTGGCAATTCTCTGGGGAGTGGGGAGGGACTAACCCAGGCTAGGGAGTCAGGTGTCATCCCATTCTACTTCTGGGCCCCTTCCCCTCCTCCTCCAGGGGCCAGAGCAGATATGGAGAATAGCCTGGAGAGGCCTGGAGCCCTGGGCTCAGTAGATGGAGACTTCAGGTCAGGCCACACCTGTGGGCGTGGATAAGGGCATTAAAACCCAGCCCGTCGCTCCAGCTGCGAGAGAAGTCAGTGATGCTCACGTTGCTGTAGCTGGCTGTCTTCCTCTGACACCAGACCAGCAAAGCTTCCTTGGCCGACAGCAGGGCTGCACTGGCCCCAAACTCCTCCTGCAGAACAGGTCATGCCATTGCCATGTGGGGCCAGGTGGGGGCGGCAGAGCCTGCAGGCTGTGGGCGTCGCAGGCTGGGATCCTACCCCACCTGGAGATGGCTCTTCTCAGAACATCGGATTTTACTTGATTTCATCCACAGAGGTTAGAGGTAGGGGTTAGAGAGACAAGTGTCCTTCTGATTGTGCTTCTGAAGATGCAGGGCAACTGAAAGCTGTCACCTGTCATCAGAGCAGCTAGCTTTGCTTTGCAGTTGAGGACCACAATAGCAATAGCTCCTGGTTTGGGGCCCAGGTATGGTGCTAACCAACCTGGGGCCTCACAGAGTGGAGGCTGGGTCCTATTTGACTCCTTCCCTGTATTGTAGGCTTTCTGATGGCCAGGCAGTAGGTTCTCAGCCTGTTAGTATTTACATTCTACAGATGACAAAGGAGGTGTAGTAAGAGATTGGGAAGCTGCCCAGGGCCCCAGATGATAAAGGGATTGGCCTAGACCCCCAAACCTCCAACAGAGGACAAGAGAGCCCCATACGATGCTCAGTGCCCTAGGGGCTGAGAAATGACTCAACCAGGTTGATTTCAACCCCCTCCAACCCTGTCAATTTCCCCTTTGTGGTTAGTTTCCCTTATTTTTCCATCTCCATCTCCATTTCTTCCGCTCAGGGCTCCCGTCCCTTGGCCTTTCATCCTCCTCCAGCTTCTTTCTGTCTGCATCCCTGCTCTTCCTGGGGACTCCCCTTTCACTCACTCCCTGGCCCCTGTTGCCCTGAACCCCGACTCTTGGGTTTCTTCTTCTGCTCTTCCTCTCCTGTCCTCCTGGATGCTCTCCTGGGTTTCCATCTCCACCAATTCCTGTTTGTGAACTCAGAAGTGAAACTGAGCAGGATGCACTTCTTCCCCTGCCTCTGGGCAGGAAGGATGCTGGAGACCAGCACAGGTCTGTGTAGACATGTCAAGGATTTGGAGGTAGCTCCATCCCAGGGAGGAGGCCAGGCCCAGCCCCCTGGGTGCTGGGCTAGGCCACAGGGAAACTGGGGCATGCTGGGATGGGCATAGGAGGGAGCAGGGCTGCCAGAGTCTGAGTCATTAGGGAGCAGGCCTGAGGTGGCAGCCTCAGGGGGTAATGAGTACCAGCTACTCCCAGGGGAAAGGCTGAGGGGACTCTGGGCCTCAGGGTCTAGGGAGGTAAGTAGAGCTTCCTGGAAGGGCTTAAGTGCAGTTAGATATTCATCTGTCCATTTGTTTCCTGAAACAGAGCTCAGCTCTGGGGCTGCGAGCACGAGCACGCAAGGCCCTGCTCCTCCGTGGCTCATAGTCATGTCATGAGTTTCAAAGGTCCACATGGATTTGGCTTTTTTTCATTAGAGTTTCATTTCCCAGCCTTGTTTTCCTGACCTACCAGAATCAAGTTTCAAGTGTTGTTTGGGGGATGACAAAACTGAAAACTCAGAGATGCTTAACCACTGAGCCATATCCCCAACCCTTTTTATGTTTTATTTTGAGCTAAGTTGCTGAGGCGGGCTTTAAACTTACGATCTTCCTTGCCTCAGCCTCCTGAGCTGCTGGGATTACAGGCAGGTGCCACCGTGCCCAGCTGGTTTATATTCTTTCTGATCCAGTTGTTAGGGAGAAATTAGAAAGGTAGAATGGGAAAAGATGGGGACCCATGAAGGAAATACTGTCTCGTGTGTCTTCTGGATAGTGGGGAATTAGTAAACCTCCAGAGCTGGGTCTCTACATGTTTAATTTCCTCTAAGGGTGCATTATGGTGCAATGAATGTTACAGGGTTTCAATGCCAAGTAGGGAACAGTAAACAGGGTGGAAGGGATTGCTGGGCAGTCACCCCGTCCGCTATCTAGTGAGTGACTTGTCCTAGGCCAGGTGTGAACTCCTGTCTAATTTTCTGTTCAACCTATGGCAACATCTCTGATCTTCTGGTTTCTTTACCCTGGTTGAAGAGTGAATACTAATTCCAAGGATCCCAAGGATTTGTTGTGGGGAACGTAAATGTGCAATGGAACTGCTCTGTTCCCAGGGGTCTGAGGTGAGGTCAGTGATGGAGTAGGTCATGGGGCACTGAGTGCTGAGACATACCCTGTCCAAGCATATGTGGGAAATCTGAAAACGCAGAATGATCACCCAGAGGAGTCCTAGGATGAGTGTCTGGTCTCCGTCCACGATGTTCTCTGGCCCTATGAGGGGTATCGGGACCTGTGGGCAAAGTTGACTGGACTAAGTTATGAGGCCTGTGTTCCTACGGGGCTCAGAGGAACTGAAAGTCCAGGGGGCCAATTGTGGGATGGGGACTCCCGAAATTCAGCCTGCCCTAGTGGGAGATCCTTCAGGAAAAGTGGGCAGGGACAAAGCAGAAAAGGGAAGACTTTTTTTTTTTTTTCCAGTATTGGGAATTGGACCCAGGACCTTGCACAGGCTAGGCAAGCACTCTACAACCCCAGCCCCTCTAAACCCATTTATTTTGTTTTGAGAAAGTCTCACCAAGTTGCCCAGGCTGACTTCAAACTAGGGATCCTCCTGCTTCAGCCTTCCAAGTCACTGGCCTGGCAGGAAAGGCTTTCTGAGTGGTAAGGTCCTGGGCCCAAGCCCACCTGGATGATCCTGCAGCCTGATAAACTGGGCTGAACCACTGGACAGGGGATGCCCATATATGGGCTATAAGTAAACCTGGGCCATTGGTCACTGGTTCAGCTGTGGGAATTGGAAATGCTGGGTCATAACAGATGTGTAAGCTAAACAGACAACAGCCAGTGTCTGCCTTCACCTCCAGGGGCATCTCAGGATCTCAAGGGGGGTGCCTGGGTCCTTTGGGGTTACACTCAAATCTCAGTCTTTTTCATTAGGTTCCATCTCCAACAGAGCCTGTTAGAAATTTTGAGTCCCAGACTCTACCAAATCAGACTCTCTAGGGCCATGGTCTAGGACTTTGCATTTGAACAAACACCAGGAGTGGCCCTTCTGTACACTGAAGTTGAGAACCTTTGCCCTGGATCTTGCCACTTGGACAGGAGAACAGGCAAATCAAAGGGAGAAGAGGACAGAATAATTGCCAAAGTTCTATAGGATTGGGCTGGGATTCTAGTTCAGTGGTAGAGCGCTTGCCTCGCGTGCGTGAGGCCCTGTTTTCGATCCTCAGCACCACATACAAAGCAATAAAATAAAGACATTGTGTCCATCTACAACTAAAAAATTAAAAAAAAAAAAAAGTTCCATAGGATCTGATCCTGTCACCTTCTGGATACATCTTCCACTCTCCCAAATCATGCAGGACCAAGACCTACGGATTCCTTTTTTTAATTTTTTTTTTTTCAGTTGTAGATGGACACAATGTCTTTATTTTATTGCTTTGTTTGTGGTGCTGGGGATTGAACCCAGTGCCTCACGCATGTTAGGCAAGCGCTCTACCACTGAGCTACAATCCCAGCCCCCCTATGGATTCTTACAGTCTTAAGCATGGGCCTTAAGTCCTTTGCCCTGACTGTCCCTGCTCTCTGAAAATCTGATTCCCCCAGCTATCAGCATGGTTATTCACCTCTCTTTCTTGAAATCTCTATTCAAGTATCACTTCTCCAGGAGGCCTACTCTAACCACCTTATTTAAAATTGCAACCCAAGGATTATTCCTCCCACCCAAATACACATGCTTGATTCCCTTTTCCTGCTCTGATGGAGATTTAGGTTTTGTTCCTTGATGTATCCCAACTACTTAGTGGAGTGTCTAGCCCATAGTAGGTAATCAACAAATATGGACTGAATAAACAAAAGGAATGAGACTTTTTTAAAAAAAAATATTTTCTTAGTTGTAGATGGACACACTATCTTAATTTGTTTATTTTTATATGGTACTGAGTCTTGAACCCAGTGCCTCATGCATGTGAGGCAAGCACTCTACCACGGAGCCCCAACCCCAGCCCAGAAAGAGACTTCTTATAAGACCTGGAGGGCAACTAGCCTTAGCTGACCACCAGCCTTGAGGGAGGAGCTGCCCTTGGGTGTTTTATCCCTTGGGTGCACTCTGTTGTATCCCTCTAAAGGATCCCCTCTCCGCACCCTGGAACTTCCCTCCTCTCCCTGGCACATCCATCCTTTTTGCAGTTGGAGTTGGGGCATCTGTTTAGTGGGATGGTAGGGCTGGAGTCTGCTCCTGCCTGCTTACTGGGGGCCCATACTCCTGGCTTCATGTTTAGCAGTGTCAGCTGGTAGCTTGAACTTGGTCATCATGGGGAAATTAATGCCTTGGGGATCAGCAGTACATACAACAGCGCGTTGATTTCCCCCAGAGAGTCAGTTGTCAAACATGTCCCAGCACACAATTGATCTGTATTCAGCTGCTCTGTCTCCCATTTAAACTCCAGGAGCTTTGAGGTCGGGGTCTGGGCTTTGCTTATGGTATCCCCAGTGTGGGCTACAGAATGCTCAGTGTGTGGCAAGGTCTCCATCTCCATAAATGAAAGTGTTCCACATTCTGCTGCTTACTAACAGTATATGGGGGCAACCCCCTTGTCCTGTCTTGATCACTTGGCCTTGTATGTCTATGGAGCCAGACCACATGGGAACTGGCTCTCTGTGCCTGGCAGATTTTTGCTCTCCCAGGTGCTGGGGACTGTCGTTGCTGCCCTTCCCTTGGCTTTGGTGTTCTCCAACACACCAGGCTACAGGGACTACATGTGACCTCCATCAGGACTTAGATGATGTGTCACATACTCAGGCTCAGCCTGGCCAGGCCCAGCTCAGTGCCCATAGCCTCCAGGACAGCCACCTCATAGCCTCAGCACCCGAGGCCAGGAGCCTTCCCAATTCCTGGTTCCTGTACTGGCCATGGAGGCCTGCTGTGTTCTGGAGCTCTTGCGTCTATCTCCCTGGCCTGTCCCTTTCTCTGGTGACTCAGCCTCCTCCTATTTGCTGAGGCCCTTCTTCCTTCAAGGCAGGTCCTATATTATCCCTGCTGCCTGCCTCGGTGACTGGTGTTCTTTGCCCTTTTCCCCAATCTCTGCCAGCCTCCCATGGCAGCTCTGCTGCCTGGTCTATCATGGATCTTGTCTGGTAAATAATTGTGGGCCCCTTTATAAAAAGAGAAGGTTAAGAGAGCACTAAGATTCTTTCAGTATTGAATCCTGCAGTGCTTTCTTATACACAGTGACATTTGCAGTCCCAATAGGGTGTAGGCCACAGCCAGTTGGGTACTGTCCAAACCAGAGTGCTGGGCAAAGCCGTTAATGCTGGATCCTCAGTAGCCCAGCTGTTCCTCCCTTAGCCAGGGCTCAGATCCTCTGCTCTACCCTGTGGCCCAGCCTAGGAAGGGTGGCCTAGTAGTCCATCCAGCCTGCCCCTGCTGCCTGCCCCTGTTGCCTGCCCAACACCACACACAGCAGCCCTTCCCTGGAACCCACCTTGGCCCTGAGGAAGGCCAGAGCTCTGCTGTTGTTCTCTAGAAAATGCACGCGCAGGCGGCCCCGGCTAGGTGCTGGCAGGGCCTCTCCAGAGATGAGCTCCAGCAGCCGAAGTAGGTGGGTGCCATCAGCCAGCTCTGTGTACAGGTTCTGGATCTTGATGCCCACCTGGGAAGGGGATGGGCAGGTACAGGGTCAGCTCTGCCCACCCCATCCTGGGATCCAGTAGGTGGAGGCTGGAGCAACTGTCTTGGAGGAAGGAGCTCTTCCTCAGCTCTATTGTGGGATCCAGAGCAGCCTCCGGCAGACAAACCGACAGCCTGACCCCAGGTCCACTGGCCCAAGCTGAGGGCGATCCCAGCCACACTCACCCGGCCCAGCCGAAAGATGTTATTGACCCAGTTGGTGAAAGTCTTCTCCTGCATGTGCATGTGCCGAGCCTGCAGCTGGCGGATGTGGCCCATCTCGTACTCAGCAGCCATGGCAGGACCTGGACTGGGTGGGACTCGAGCTCTGGGGCTGGTCCTCTGGCTGTAGGTATCCTGTAGCCAAGGAGCTGCTAGGGATTGTGGGGCTGACTGGACACCAGGCCTGCAGGCCTTTGGTGACAAGGGGCCATTGGACATTTCCCAGAGCCTGGAGATGGTAGGGCATGGAAGCTAGGGAGGAGTGTGGGTACTGAGGTTCCCTCTGCCAGGGGTCTGAGGCCCCACCCTGCCACACTGTCTCTGTGGTTGGTGGGAATTGTGGCTTAAAGCCTAGTTTGGTAAGGTCTAGTACTGGCTGCCACTTGAATGGCTCAGGATCTCTTGACTGCACCCCACTTTCAGAATCTTCTCAGAACCCCTGTTGCCAGTCCCTTCACCACAGCAGATTGGCCTCTGCTCTGTGGTTGACCAGGGCAGGTGGAAGGGAAACAGGGACTGCTTACCTTGACGATGTCCAGGTTTAGGGGAGGAGGCCAAGGATGGAGATGGAAGCTAGCAATGGCTGTGCAGCAAGGGAAGAGGCATCAGGAAAGGCCTGGGGTGGAGCTGGGGCCACGCCATAGCCCTCCTCTTGAGCCAGCTTGCTAGGGATAATGGCACACAGGCTGCATTGTCCTCCCACCTGCCACAGGGCGTGGCCCAGACCAGAGGGGGTGGCTCAAGAATGCTCCAGGCCCATTTCTGGGGGTCTCCTCCTTCATCTACCACCCGTTCCCTGGCAGCTTTCCCTAAAGTCAGGGGAACATGGTTCCCAGGACACAGAGGCCCTGGGGATAGCCCTGTCAACTCTGGTGGGAACATCATGGGAGTGGAGTCTCCTGCACCCCCATAGGGTCTCTTGGGAGCAACTACAGGGTGGGGCATGGGAGGATCATGCTGGCCAGCAGCCTTCTCACCCATCCCAGGAACAGCCATAGGCCCAGGGCATCATCAGAACTGGCTCTGCTTTCCTGTTCCTGGGTAAAGTATATCCAACCTGGATGGGGACTGGGGTGGGGCTCCCTCTAGCCCAGGAGGCTACTTTCTGAAGTCCCCTTCCCCTCATAAAAACTGGGGAAGGGGGGGCAGTGTACATGGAATTACAACTGACTATGTAAATGAGAGTCTCCTAAAAAACCAGAAACTCAGTATTTACTCTTTGGGTCTCCGTAGAGTTGGCTGTGGGCTGGGGCATGGGGGCAGGGTGGGTAGTGGGAGCCCATGGATGAGCTCCTGTTTCCCTCCCTGGGTAACCTTGGACTGCATGCCAGAGGGAAAGCAAGTTCTAATTTCGGTGTTTTCACACAACTATCTGGCTAAACTCGGGGTCACAGTCACTGTGTTGGGGGTAGGTCAGAGAGTATATAACCACAGTGACCTTGGAGGCTCTGGGAGGGGGCACAATGCTCCTGGGGCAGTTGTCTCTATAGCCAAGGGCTGTGAGAAGAGAGCTGGGCAAGGTCAGCTCTGAACCCTGGGGCCCCTGGCAGGCAGCTGAGCAGTGGACGCTCAAAAGGGAGCCACAGGTAGGAGCAGCTCCTCCTGCCACCGGCTGGCCTTCTGCTTGCTTGAGCTGAGCCCAGCTCCTTCCCTGTGCATGGCTCAGGTCCAGTCAGCAGTGCTTCCACCTCTTCAGCACTTACTGTCCCTACAGGGCCTTGTGCCCACTGCCTGAACTCCTAGCCTGCCACCAAGCCTGGTTACTTTCCACAGCACCACTCAGCCCCATGTAGGAAGACTCCCCAATACCTGCTGGGGAGAAACTGGGCTTGTCAGATACTTCAGTAGGTCTTCAAGGTTTCCCCGTCACCCAGGCCGCTTCTGTGGACAATGCTCCATGTCCTGGATGGTATCAGCTGTTCTCTTGGTTTAGACTGGCCTACCTTATCCCCATCATTCACATTCTCCTGTCCTAGCAGCCCCATTTAAAGTAGTGCTTCATCCAGGAAGTCCCTTCCCACCTCCTTACCCCAGGGATGACTGGGCTCATTTCTTCTCCTGAGACCCTCAGCCTGGGGTATCTTGTGTGAGTACTGAGGACAGACCAAACTGCATGGTGCTGTGTACACAGATCTCGACAGAGGTTGTTTGAAATTGTGGATGGAACGGGGGCGTTGATTTTCTTTCTCCCTAGCTCAACTGCAGCTAAAGCCACTGCAGACCTTGCAAGGACCATCTCCCCTTCACTTTGACTAACTGCAGCTCCTGGTGAAAGGATAACTTTATTAATCAATACAAAGTTTGGGTTCTTTGTGTTGCAAATAATTGAAATTTCAACAGAAATTAAATAGAAAAAGGACTAAATTGGCCACATAACTGAAAAAATCCCAAGAGGAAGAGGATTTTAGGTGAGGGGTGATCTAGCAGCTCAAATAATGTCACCATCGGCCACTGGTCTGGATTTCCTCTGCCTTTCTCAAAGCCTCCTTTATTTTCATGCTCCACAGGGTGGCTCCTACCAGCCTGACCTTCCTCTCAGTGTCATTCATACTGTTGTACCAATAGGCTCACTTCTTTACATTGCAGGATTGAGAGAAGACAGACTCTCACTCTCAAGAGTTGGAACAGAAGTCTAGAGGCCCTGGATCTCAGAGACTTGAACTGGATGACATACTCATTTCTGAACACTGTGACCAGGGATGGAATACTCTGGCTCCAGCCAATCAGGACCCACCCTGGAAAGAGGGGGTGGGTCCATCTCACCTAAATGGCTCAGCATGAGGGTTGGAAGAGGGGAGTTTTCTGTAAAGAATATTCCAGGTCTGCATTGCCAAAAGAGTAGATGGTGTCAGAGGGAAAAGTCCAGATGATCACTGTTGGTGGTGCACACCTGTGAGGCACTGCAAGCGGCAGGAGCAGTGCCAGCTGCCCAGGCCCCACCCTTGTGCTACTGCATCTTCGGGTGCCCATCCTTCCAGGCAGGCCTGTGTCTTCTAGGAACACACTCAGCAATGCTTTGTCCCTAGCCTCTGAAGTGTCCACCTCCATGATTCCCTCCAGTCTTGGTTTTCAACCTTTCAGTGGGGCTTGAGCCTCTTCTGTCCCTAGCTGGATGTCCCATGTGGGAGTCTCTCCCTACAATGAGGATGCAGGAAGAGTTGAGGGGTACAGAGATGGTGTGGAGAGGAGGCACACCCTCTCCCTGACTTCTCCATCTCATTTCAAAATGGGTCCAAGGAACCCACACTTTCCTTCTAAGACATCGGGCAACATCTGAACTCCAGAGCCAACAGGAGACCAGTAGTGATTTTTTTACAAGTTTATTGATCAGTAGACTGTCTCTTATTGTTTGAGAGTTCTAAATAAGATTAAAAAAATATAGAAGCATTGTGTATTAACTGCATTGGTTAAGTGACATGTAACTGGATACACTCTTGAATTAGATCATTTACTTGAAAAAACTCAGTGGCTATCTGTCCTAAGAATGCTGTTCTTCTGCTACATTCCATGTAGGAAATAAACAATGGAACGCTTTCCTTAATTTCACAATTTATCTTGGGTATCACTCTGGGCTTAATGGAGTGGGACTGTGCAAAATGGAAAGGTCAAGGCACAGCTGCAGCCACCAGGCAGGGGATATCCTGCCCTGGGTCAGCAATTTCAGGAGCAGCAGAGAGGGGGCTCCCTGAGGAGGTCTAGCAGAAGTTGGGGAAAGGCCTGCAGCTAGGGACAGTGGGGCCAGGGTTCTTCTGGGGCTTCTCCAGGGGCTGTCATGAGGCCAGTGGTTGGGGGCACAGAGGAGGCATTTCGCTTCTCATCCCATGCTCAGAGCAGCCTGAACACCCATACCCATGACATGTGAGAAGTCAACTCAACGCCTGCACCCTGTGGGAGGAGCCATAGCCCCAGAGCCAAAGAGGTCATTGCTGCATAATGACAAGAGTTCAGAAGAGAAGAGTACAGCCCTGGAGAAATGAATGGCCTTCGCCAGTGAAATGTGACCCTGCCCCAGACCATGCAAACTGCAGTGAGTGTGGAGTCTTGAGAAGACAGACTTGATCCAGGCTGCTGGGCTGGGCAGTTCTGTTGAGTCTGAGTTCAGTTTCTCCACACTTAGGCCCAGCAGGCCCTCGTTGGCAGGTTTGCAACTGGAAGGGTGATGTTGAGAGGCTGAAATTTCCACATACCCCCTAAATCAAGACTGTGGTGGTTTGTGTTATGTGACAGCGTATGCTGTGTAGAAATTAGGGCTTCAAGATTCATTGGTTTCCTCTGGAATCAGAAAGAACATTAGTTTTAATGTTTCAGAGAACTTTGTGCAGGTCCTGGGTTCCAGGGAGCTTTTCAGGATGAATGGCTTCATGTTGTAAGAAGATATGAAAAGTGGCCAAGTTCTTCTTTTTTTCTCAAGAATGTCCCAGGTGCCAGCAGGAGCAGGACTAAGGTGTGATCCTCTCCCACACTGCCTCAAAAAGTTTCTTTTCATGGAGAAACCAGAAACCTTGGTCTGCTGCCTGCTAAACACCTTTTTTCGGTCTCTATACAGACAACAACCTGGCTGAATCTTCATATGTGCACATTGATAAATTTTAAAAATACTTACTCACATTATGAATATATGTGCATATATTTGTTTATATATGACAATTGAGCCAAGTTAAAGAAACAAGGCAATTCTGAATGGAAATCAGCTCTCTCTGGCATCTCCAGGCCTATGGACAAACCAGCTCTCTTCTCAGTCTGTCCCCTGGTGGCTGCCACCCTTGCACACCTGGGTGGTCCTCATCTTCACAGAGCTATCTGTTCATATTACAGTACTGGAATCGTAATTCTTTTCTTCTATGTGTTTATATAAAAATGCTCATTCGGACTAAAAATACTATGTGATTACTTCTAACTAAATTATTTAGAAAGCAATCTGGGGTGGGGGGGAGTGTGAGGGTTGGCATCTGAACAGATGCTTCCCCAGAATCAGTATTTTCTCTAAACTTTGCAGTTCTGATCCTAATGTCACCAGAGGCAGGTGACAGAAAAAAAAAAGTTTTTGGAAGGCTCATTGGTACTATTTTGATTTCATTCATTTCTGGTGTTCGCAGGGCTCATGCCATGTGGTCACAACTATTTTGTGATTCTTATCACATAAATACTGTTGAAAGTCACCTGCCTCCTCATGCTGTGGCCAACAGAGTAGGCAGGGTGGCAGTGGGAACTGACTACCTCCATCTGACCCATGCATCTGAGCGAGTGGCTTGGAGAGGTTTACCCAAGGACTTGGAAAGACCCAAGAGCCAATGGAAAGGTAAGTGGCCCAATCCTGCCTCAAGACAGGCATTCATAATGCAACCACATGGTCTTTGAGAAAAGGTTTTATATGAAAGATTTCTGTATAAAGACTTTTTATCCTGTAAGAAAAACAAAAGTGGGAATAAAAATGCCTATTTTTCTATAAAATAGTGTCTAACCCCAGTAGATCGATCTCCCCCATGGCCCTTGGGAACATCCAGTGGTTGAGAGCCACACTAAACAATGAAAAAGGAGAACCACTTCTTTTCCTTACTGTAGATTAAGTCTGATAAATAGAGTTTGCTATGACCTATTAGGCAAACTGGTGAGAAAAACTAATCCACAGACATCAACATGACCTGAAATGCAAACTAGAGGCCTTGCCAGGGGTTAATAGAAGTTGTGAGCTCCAAATTCCTAACCACACACAGCTTTCTTGGGAGCACCCAGAGGGAGGTCTGGCAGGGGAGTGGGTGAGTGGGTGCTGGGACATGTGCCCTGTTGGCCTGGCTACCTGCTCTGCTGGCGCCTGCAGGAGGGATGAGGGCTCACAAAGACACGGAGCATCCTCTTTCAAGCCTGGCCATCAGTCTTCTCTTTGGTAGAATTCTGGAGAAAGCAGAAACTCTATTTCTCTGCTCTTTTTTTCCTCACTCTAAATATAGCAAGAAACACAATAAAATAAATGAGAACATACTTGCTGCCTCCTGGTGCTCTCTGAAGGACCAATAGGTGCTACTGCCTCTGAACAGCCCAGTGCAGCCCTGAAGACTCAGCTGCTCCAGGTGATGCCCCAGCTCACTTCCCCAGGTTCCTGGGAGCCCACCAAGCCCTCTCCATGTTTCTCCAGGCTTCTGAGTACTTGGGATAATTTCCCCTCTCAAACTTTCAATCATTATTCATACCCACCCCCAACAACTCCTCCCAATATTTTAATAGAAACTCAAGAGAACTTTAGAGATGAAGGACCTCATCCAGTGTCCCATCCTACAGATGGAGAAACTGAGGCATGGAGAAGGCAGCCTTGCCCAAGGTCATTCAGTGAGTCAGTGGAAGAGCAGGTCTCAGGCCCAGGTCCAGGATTCCACCCCACACTGCCCACCTGGTTCTGCAACCTGCCTTCAGTCGGTCTTTGGCAGGGACTTCCTGTGAGAAGGGGGCACGAGGTGGGGTGGCAGGCTGTTGGGCAGCTCATAGCCATCGAGCTTGATCTTGATGAGGTGCTTGGCCAGCGCGAACTCCTCCTCATCCAACATGCCATCGCAGTCACAGTCGGCCAGCTTCCAGATCTTGCCCAGGACACTGTTGGGCAGCTTGGAGGTCACCATCTCCTTCTTGGCGTTGACTCCTGATATCTTGCCATTGATGGGTGAAAGAGTGTAGAAGAGCTCATCATAGATGGGCTTGTCTTTGGCCACCACCCACTCCTCCTCATCAGCCCCCTCCTTGGCCCCCTCCCCATAGCCCTGGTTGAAGGGGCCCTCAGTAGTGCCATCAAAGGCACCACCCTGCACCAGCTGTGTGGGCATGTTCATCTCCTCCTGGCTGATGAGGCTCATCAGAGATGAGATCTTGTTGCTTAGCATGTTATCCACTGCCTCGATCAGCTTGGGCTTTAGGGAGTGGAATTTGGTGAAGTCGTAGTTCTCAAGCTGTTCCTGCAGAAGGAGAAAGCACAGACTTGGTGATGTGCTCAGAAAGAAACAGGCAGGGGGCAGCTGGAGAGAGATGAATTCCCCCCCTTTAAAGCAGACATCCCTCCATGCCCTGTACTATTCCAGAGCTCTCTCTTTGGTGGGGTCCTCATGTCCAAACTCACCAGACATAGGAATATGTTTTGGAACAAACTGCAAGGATGCAATGTGGCTTTTTCTTTCTTTCTTTTTTTTTTCTTTTAAATATTTTTTTAGTTGTTGATGGACCTTTATTTTTTATTTATTTATATGTGGTGCTGAGGATCGAACCTAGTGCCTCATGCATGCTAGGCAAGTGCTCTACCACTGAGCCACCACTCCAGACCAATGTGGCTTTTTCTATAGTAGCTGATCTCTGCCGTTGGCTCCAGGAGTAAAGCAACTCTCTGGGATTTGAGAAAACCCTCTTTCGCTCTGCCTTTTTTTTTTTTTGGGCGGTGGGTACTGGATTGAACCCAGGGATGCTTTGCCACTGGGCTGCATCTCCAACCCTTTTAACTTTTTGAGATAAGATCTCACTAACTTGCTGAGGCTGGGCTCAAACTTGTGATCCACGTGCCTGAGCCTTGCAAGTAGCTGGGATTACAGGTATGTGCCACCATGCCTGGTCTAGCAATTTTCTCTCTCTTACATATAGGCTTTAACTGAAATCATATAACACTGTTATGATAACACCTGTGTTTTAAAGAAATAGTATGTCATATCTTTCTGTGATATTAATTTTTACATAAACTTATTCTTTTTAAAATTTTTTGGTACTGGAGATTGAACCCAGTGATGCTTTACCAGAGTCATATTCCCAGCTGGTTTTATTTATTTTTTATCTTTATTTTGCTAAGTTGTTGAGGCTGGTCTTGAATTTGTGATCCTTCTGGCTCAGCCTCTTAAGTTACTAGAATTACAGGCATGCACCACCATGTCTAGCTCTATCCATCCCTCCCTCCCCTCCCTCTCTTCCTTCCTTCCTTAAATACAGGCATGTACAACCATGTCTAGCTTAATCCTTTCCTTCCTTCCTTCCTTCCCTCCCTACCCCCTACCCCCACCTTTTTCTTTCTTTTGTACCAGGGATTGAACCCAGAGGTGCTTAACCACCGAACCACATCCCCAGCCTGTTTTGAGACAGGGTCTTGCTAAATTGCTGAGGCTGGCTTTGAACTTGCAATCCTGCCTTAACCTCCTGAGTCACTGGGATTATAGGTGTGCACTACCGTGCCCAGCAACCTTATTCTTTTTTTTTTTTTTTTTTAATTTTTTAGTTGTAGACAGACACTTTATTTTTATTTTTTTATATGGTGCTGATGATTGAACTCAGTGCCTCACCCGTGCTAGGCGAGTGCTCCACCGCTGAGCCATGACCCCAGCCCCAGCAACCTTATTCTTAATAGCTATACAATATTGAAGTGTCTAGCAGGGCTATTCTTCATATACCCTGTCCCCTGTGGTTGAATGTGGAGGTTGTTTGAAAGGAGAATAAAAACTATGGTCTCCACAGAGAATGGCAGGGCAGGAATTCTATGCTGATATCTGAAAGGGGAACCCTAAGCGTTAGGTGGTGCAGGAGGTAGGTTGAAAGCTGAACAGCCTAGTAGCCTCTGGAGAAGAGCCTCCCTACGGCTTTTAGGCAGCAAATGCTGTGTGACCAAACCCTCTGCTATGCTGTGCTGAAATCCAGGTATGGCCTGCATTCTGCTCTGAGCAGGGTGGTGTAGCCCTGCTTCCTAAAACGAATGTGGTTCCCAAGTCCTTCACCCTCACCAGCAGATTATAGTCGCCAGCATGTCACCCCCAACCTCAGCAACAAATAACACTGTCAGTACTTAGGATTCCTGCTGCCAACATCTCAGTCAGCCCAGGAGGAGGAGCAAGCATCCTACACAAAAATCCCAGTGCTGCAGGGGTAAACAAGTCTGGATTCCCCTGGGTGCACGAACACCTACCTATTCCTCATCTACAAGCCAGAGCTCTGAGCACACAAAACCCTTCTGTCTGGCAAGCGGACGTGTGAGGGCGATGACCACCCAAACTGTCCACCAGCCTGTAGGATGTGGATTCTGGTGGCAGATGTCTGGAACACTGGCAACATATTTCTGGGACATGGCCACATATTTGCAGGGATGGCCAGGAAGTAGCAGCTATTCCTACCCTGGCACAAAGGAAATAAACCTTACACCGTCATCCCTGCGATTCCCACAGGCCTGACCAGGAACTGTGGGATACAAGTTACACCAGCATCATCCCTGTCCTCCACCAAGATGGGTCCAAACAGAAGTCTTTTTTATTGGGATGACCACATGCTGGGGAGTTTGAAGATGTACCCATCAACAATTGTGTCCAGGCCCCTGGAGTTAGTTCTTCACAAGAGACAAAGGTCAGTTCCCAGCCCAGTCTCTACCTGGTTATCCCTTGACCACTCTTTCCCATCATTACTAGAGAGGGTCAGAGCAGAAGAGGATGGCTCTGCTGCCCCCTGCTGTTGAAACACTGCCAACTCATCAGCTGTGGCGTCCAAGAGGAAGATAACTGAGTCAACAGTAAAGATGGTGTCTCTAGTGCTCTTCTCATTTTGGAATATTGACAAATCTGTGCTATAGGTCAGGTTCCCTCTGGGAAAGGTATGGGACAGATGCAGGCAGCCTCACAAGGTCAGAGCCCGTCCTACCACTAGGGGAAAGCCTTCAAAATACATGTTCGACTCATTGTAACACCTGAGTCACCCTGACCAGCCTGTCTCTGAGAGGAAGGGGGAATAGAGGCCTAGAGCTGGTTGTGGCAGTTGGTGAACGCCTATTTTGTACAGGTTCTCAGCAGACCTGGGACAGGACGTGCTCACTCACTTTCATGGCCACTCAAAACTTCCTAGCTGACAGCAACTAGCTTGACACATTGAGTGACAGTGCTCCCAACAGGCGCTAGGCCTGCCTTGTTCCCTGGGATTCTCTGATGCACTGGGTGGTGCAATCTGGACCCAGCTGACTTCCCAAGGAGGAATCTTCTTGGGCTTTTCTCTAAAAATCCCTGGTCCTATAAGTGAAAATCAAGGCTGGGTCAGAGTCTAAGGAACTCACTTGGACTCACAGAGCCTGCCATGATATAACATTATAGCAAGAAATGCATATCCTAATAATGAGCTTTGCTACCAAAAGCTTCACTGCCAGCTATAGTCTCAGTGAAGACTAAATTATTTTGTGTATGTATTTATTTATTTTTCAGTACTGGGGATTAAATCCAGGGCCTTGCAAATCTAGGCAAACTCTTTCCTGCTGAGCTACACTCCTAGTCCTTTTTAAATTTTTGAGTTAGGGTCTCACTAAGTTACCCAGGCTGGCCTCAAACTTACACTCCTTCTGCTTCAGCTTCGCGAGTAGCTGAGATTACAGGTATACACCACTGTGCCTGGCTGAAGACTAAATTACTCTTACCCCCACTTGTTTTTTGATTTATTCTAGGGGCCTAGAACAGTGCTTGGCCATACTAGGCTTAATTGCTACTTCTTGGATGAATAAATAAATGACTGAAAAGGGTACCTGTGAGGGTGGGGTGCTTGCTCCCAGTCCTATGGTACTCAGGTGCCAAGGCACTGGCGTGGGGCTGGACACTAACCCCCATACTCCCATATCTTCCAGCTGAATGGGCATGGCTGCTCCCAATGCCAAGGTTTCCTCATTTTCTTTCCTAGGGTTTATCCTTTTGCCTCAGCTCTGGGAAGCCTGGGTAACCTCTCATCTCACCAGCCCAACTGTGTCCTGTGTAGCTATGGTCTAGAATTTACTTCTATCCTGTGGGATACACTGGGGGCCACAGGAAAGACCCCAGCAGGGCTCACTGGAGCCTCAGCATCTCAGGAACAGCTTCTTTGGGTGGTGGGGTGTTGTGGCCACCTCATTAGGGTTAATGAGTCACAGAGGGCCCCGTGAGGCTATGGCACATTCTGGGTACTTCTTTATAATTTTTATTTATGTCAAGACATCAAGTTCCTTTCCAAACTGAAGTTCCCCTCTGAACCACCCAAGAAAACTGCTGTCTTGCAGTTTGGTCATGGGGTGCAGGCATAACCCTGGGACTGGGTTGAGAGGGTTGAGAAAGGAACTCTCTGGGAGACTGCGCTAACAGTCAGGGCAGTTCTCAAATTAGTCATCTTGTGACCAGAAGAAACCCAATTCATGCTGTGAGTACAGGAATACTTATTTCATTGCTGGTAGAAAAAGAGATGTTTCTGTATTTATTATAAAATAAAAATACCCTGATTATATCTGAATAGATCGTATGTACGGAGCATTCACCTGAATGCAGGTATAGAGTGATGTTGCTCAAACAGTGAGTATGAACCCCACCCAGTGTGTGTGAATTATTATTATTATTTTAATAAATGAAAGGAGGAAGGAGGGAAGGAAGAAAGAAAGGAAGGAAGTCAGAATTGGTGAAGAGGGCATCTTTTTTTTTTATTTTTTTAGTTGTAAACGGACACAACATCTTTATTTATTTATTTTTATGTGGTGATGAGGATCGAACCCAGTGCCTCACACATGCGAGGCAAGCGCTCTACCACTGGGCCACAATCCCAGCCCCTAGGGCATCATTTTTTAAAAAAAATATTTTTAGTTGTAGATGGACACAACACCTTTATCTTGTTAACTTAGTGTTTTTATGTGGTGCTGGGGTGGAACCCAGGGCCTCACACATGCTAGGCAAGTGCTCTCCCACCGAGCCCCAGCCCCAGCCCAGTGTGAATCATCAAAGTTTACATTGGACTGTAACTCATGCTCCTGTCGCCTGCTGACTCTTGCCTCTGCTATCCACTATCCCCTCTCCCTGCCTCTCCTCTCTTCCACTCCAGAGTCCACCCAACCTTCGTCCACACTCTTACTTCACTGGTGTCACTTTCTGTGACTGGAGACAGATGTACCTGGTGGTCTCAGGACACAGCCAGTATGCAGGTTGCCTTTGGCCTATGTAGTATTTTTTTAAAAGTCTGAGCCAAAATTTGGAAACCAGGTGATTTTACATATAAATCCAGATTTCCACTTGTCTTAAACCTACATGGCAGCAGCCACCAGGCTGGACAGCATGTCTCTGTGGGGTGGGCACTCACTCTCCCCCACCATGCTGCCTGACAAGCTCCTTCCTCACTTGCAGAACTTTTCTCTGCACAGACAGCCCTCTTGGAAGCCACACTTCTGTTGGGTGTGGTAAGACAGAGGCAGAGAAGGCAGCATGACTCCTTTGCTGGCCCTCTTTACTTGGGTACAATGCTAGTTGGTGGCTGCAGGCACCTGAGCTTATGTCAACTGCTTTACAGAGACAACTAAGACCCCAGTGCAGATGGAACTTACCCTGGACAAAAATGTAGCCAGTTTGGCTCTGTAAGGACCGTCTGCACCAAAGCCAGAAGGGGTGCCCTGCATGAGATGACATGCTTGTTCAATGTCACCATGGGGCAGTGGATACACTGGTTGGGCCTGGGCAACAGAATGCAATCTTGATTCTAGCTTAGTTGGGGCTGCCCAGACACAGCTCAAGAGAGGCTCTGAAGTCAGGCCAAAGGCTTCCCAATGCCAGCCTGGCAGTAAAATCCTCACTGTGTCAGCTAAGTCCAGCTATGTCTGCTGAGCCCCACCGCCCTAAGGCTGACTAAGCATATAATCCCACAGTGCCAGCAGGGTGTGAGGAGGGTAAGGTGACCTTCAAGGCTACTCCTAGCTATGAGTCCCTTAAATTTCTGGGATTCTAAAAAACAGGCTCACCTCAACATCAAAATTACCTCCTGGAGCCAGGCGCATTGGTGCACTCCTGCAATCCCAGAGGCTTGGGAGATTGAGGAGGAGGATTGTGAGTTCAAAGCCAGCCTCAGCAAAAGTGAGGTACTAAGCAACTCAGTGAGACCCTGTCTCTAAATAAAATACAAAAAATGGAGTTGGGGATGTGGCTCAGTTGTTGAGTGCCCTTGAGTTCAATCCTGGCACCCTCCAAAAAACAACAAAAAAATTTACCTCCTCCAATAGTCTAAGAGCCTCATCTGTTTTTTTTTTTTTCATGTGAGCTTCACTGACCTTTTGCTATGTGTCCCCTTCTATTTAAATGTTATAGAATGCAGGCAATTTCTGCTTTATTCACAGGAGCCTATCATCATGGATTACCATAAGGAGGGTGAATCCATTACATTTTCCTTGGGTCTAAACCAGGAGACCCTCATATATCCTCAGCAGGCAGCTGGACAACACGGTACTGCGTCTCTACTCCTCTTGTGACACTGCAATGGGCTCACGGTACCTGCATTGCCTTGACCTCAGGGAAGTCCCCCGCGGATATCTGGTATTCCCGCTGCAGCTGAATGTAGATTTCTGGTAGCCTGCTGATGAGCTCTCGCTTCTTGTTTTCCTTTCCAAATACATTTGGCATTTCCTTCTTCAGGTAGCTGATGATGTAGGCATGCACCTAAAAGGGGATATGTCAGTGAGGATGTGCCATTCAGAACTGCTCCAGAGAAGGGACAAACAAGACTGTATCTTACATGCATCAATAACACATGAGGGGCACCTATGCAGAGCCATGGTCCTCAAGCACAGGAGAGGTGAGAGGCCTGGGGAGCAGGGGTGTCTAAGGGTGGAGGGAAGATACGTGCAGAGCTCTAGAGAGCTGCCCTGGATGACAAGTTTGAGATAGTTAGAGGTGGGGCCAGAGCCACAGGAGTAGATGAGACCACCCAGGGAGAGTGAGCAGAGAGAACCCCACTGTCAAGGGCCAGGTGGAGGGAGAGGAACCAGAAAGAGTGGGAGGCAAAATGCAACAGATAAGAGCTGTGGGACAACAGATCAAGGGACTAAGGGACCATAGTCGGGCCTTGAAGAACAGGTAGGGTGTTGGGGGGAGGGGAGGGTGAGCCAGCCCAGGTAGAGGGAAGGGGTGGGAGGTAACAAGCTGTGGCATGGCGTATTTGGGGCAGTGTCATGTCCGTACATGGTTTGGAAGGTGGGGGTAGTGGGTTGCGTCTAGACTGTTCCATGGGCATCAGGAATTTAGGAGGCGGCTCTGCTAACCTAATGATTGTGCTAATGATAGTTCTTCCCAGCTGGGCTAGTGACGCTTGGCTGTGGATGGGGTGAGGCCAGGTAGCACTGCATGGAGGATGTCTCTTGTGATTCTGTTCTAAAATAATCCCCCCAAAGGACTTGGAGAAATTCCTGGGCTGCAGTTCAGTCGTGCCTGAGGGGCTATTCCAGTGTCTGGGTAGGGAATGAGCAGGGTGGGTGGGAAAGAGTCAAGTTCTGGTTATTTACGAGAAGACCTACAAGAGAGTTTCATGTGGAGCCTGGGAGCATCCGGAAACCAAACTGGAGACCAGTGGCAATGGCTGACCTGTACTGAGTCCAGCAAGCAATAGGATGAGAATACCCACAGCCTCCCTGGGACAGTTAAGATGCTGAGATCTATACGGGTGGCACTAAAGTCATTTCCGTATAAGACCAGCTGCCTGGGACCAGGCCAGATGGCAGAAGCTCCCCCTGGGGAGAAACCTCAGGAACATGAGGGGTAATCTCCAGAAGCTCTGATCGCCAGGGGGTGGCTTGCTCTGGGCTGCCACCGATGGCAAGGGGATTCTGCTGGGAGTGCCCGTCTGCCCTGTCACACCCTTCCTCAGCATTTTCACCCTTGCATTGACTTCCAACTTCAGGACAGTAAAACATACTCATTACAAAAGCTTTCTTTATAAAGCTTGAATTCTACAGAGCCATTTACAAGTCAAGTAAATAACTAAAATCAGAAAGGATGAAAAACAGAGCAGAGCCGTGATTACAAAAAGAAAATGACTATGTGGCTATTGAAATCCTATTAAAATGAAAACAGACTTCACTATAACCTTGTGGAAGAATGAAAATTAAATAAAGGGGCTGAGTGGATACATTCCATAGCTCAGCTGAGGGTCTCCACTGTGTATGGGTGCAACGTGGGCAAGGGCAAAAACATTTTGTTAAGATTTGAACACCACTGAAAGCGCAGGAGGCCAACACAGGCGTGCAAGACCACACAAAGCTAACTAGCCTCCCTCTGTATGCAGGTCAATTTAACAAGCACTTGTTGCACTGCATGGCTATTGCTTAGGGTATATAGGTTTGGAGTGGTGATTCTAAACCTTCCTATCACTAGCAATCTTGTTCACTTTTTGATGGCATTAATGTTTATAGTATTATTTATTTATTTAATATTTATAATATTTAATATGATTTAATATTAAATAACTTTAATATTAAATGCTTATTTAATATTTATAGTCTTTATAAGATTCTTAGAGATAACTAGAGAAACCCAAAGTTTGAGAATCCTTTATTTAGAATTCTGGGCTTCAACTGCATTTCTGAGGATACGCTGAATAAGGGGTAAACCAGCAATCTCCTCACCTTGGATGGAGTATGCCTGGATCGGGGTGGATGGGGCTGGGGAGCCCCAAATGACCTGTGGGGTCTGCCACATTCCACTGGGGAGAACCATTTGTCCTTGGCTGGACCTTCCTAGAATCTCTGGGCTGGGCCTGTAGATAACTTTCCCTTCTGGGCTCAGGACTGCCCTGCTCTACAGCCAGCTCCAATGGAGGCAGGAGCCCCACAGCTGCTTGGCCTCCCATCCACAAGGACTTCTGACAACCTCTGAAGGGCTCCTCGTGATCCCTTGGTACATACTCTGTTCTGTGATCTCCTTCACTCTCTACCCAGCCCCTGGTCCTGGGATGGACACCCTGTTCCTGAACACTGCCTGGTTCCCAGGGCCTGGTTATGTGAACTGAACTCAGGCGATGTGTACGTGTCACGCCTCTCTACCCACTGCCTGGTACCTTAGACCTCGTGGTATTTACTGGCTGATGACCCATATTGCTAGACAATGGGCTTCCCTTGGACATTAGGCCTCTCATGTCCTGACACACCTTGCGGCAGAGCTTGTGCCAGGTCTTAATTTCCTCCTCCTCCTCCTTGGTACTACCTGAGTCATGACCCTTGGGTGACCTGTTTTACTGCCTCAGCCCCAATTTGTACTTCTAGGAAGTCCCCTGGCCTGTTCTGTGGAAGTCTCCTGGCATGCTGCCTCTGTGTGGCTGCCCTGCTTTGCCTTGCCTGGGTCACCCTAAGACAATAACCCAGGGTCAGATTCCATGCATGGGCCCCAAACTTAAGAAGTTCATCAAGCTACATGGCAAATTATAACTCTGAGAATCAGAATGTTGAATCTGGAATGGACCCTCTATGTCCAGTTTAACTCCTGGTTCCAGAAAATTCATATGAGTTCTTCAGGGTCACATAGTTAGTTGGAAGATGTAGATTTGAAACTGGTACCTAACTGGCTTATTCCTGTCCTTACAGAATCACTTACTTTCTGTAGTTGTGAGTTAAAAATTTTACTGAAGCTGTTCAAAATATGGAATTCAAAATAAACTATGTCCTATAGAATGACAGTTTGGAAAACCAATTTGGGTTTGATTTCTAATGGTTTCTGCTTCACTGGGAAGCTTTAGAGAGGCCATTCACTCGATCTTTGTCTACGCCCTCCAAAACAGATATGTCATTAGATATTAGAAACAGACATCAAAAAACAAAAACAAAAACAAAAAACAAGCCGGGTGTGGTGGTGCATGCCTGTAATCCAAGGCACTTAGGGAGCTGAGACAGGAGAATCGCAAGTTCAAAGCCAGCCTTAGCAGTGGCAAGGTGCTAAGCAACTCAGTGAGACCCTGTCTCTACATAAAACACAAAACAGGGCTGGGGAATGTGGCTCAGTGGTCGAGTGCCTCTGAGTTCAATCCCCAGTACCCAAAATAACAACAACAACAAAAAACCCCAAAACAAACAAACAAACAAAACACCACACAGGAATGTGAGTAAGACTGCAATCTCATGACAGAAGACAAGCTGTCATTTTCTCTTGTCTTCTCTTTCCACTTCCCTTTTTCGTCCTCTCCGCTCCCCTCTCCTCCCCTTCTTCTCTTTCTTTCACAGTACTGGGGATTGTACCCAGGTGTGCTCTACCACTGAGCCACACCCCCAAGCCCTTTTTATTTTTTATTTTGAGACATGGTCTCACTAAGTTGCTGAGGCTGGCCTTGAACATGTGATTCTCCTGCTTCAGCCTCCTGAGTCACTGGGATTATAGGTGTATACCATTGTGCCCAGCCTACCTGTCATTTTTCTAAAGATGCTTGGTAAACAGATGGGACAGGTTAAGTGGCTCAAATCCAGTTAACTTCAAACACTTGCTCCTGCCCTTCTATGTCTATCTCTTATTTAAATGCTGGACTGAGGGTCAGAGCTGGCAATGGTGCCTGTGAAACAAAGTAGGGACAGCCAGAAACCTTCTGTTCTTTATAATGAGAGAAAACTAATAGAGAAGAAGGGAAATAGAAAAGAGTGCTGAGGGAGGGAGGGAGGGAAGGAGGGAGAGAAGGAGGAAGAGAGGAAAGGGGGGGGAGAGAGGGAGGGAAGAGGGGAGGAGACGGGGGAATAGAGAAGGGAGACAAGCAGTGTTGGACCAGGCTCAGGCACTGCCACTCGCTGCCACCTGCTGGACAACTTGAGGGGAGCATCTGATCCCCACCTCAGTTTGCTCATCCATCCACATATTGGGAAACATATGAAAATAAGAAATTATTATTTGAATACTAGAAAGAGGAGTATAAATGTTACTTGTTATTAATATTGCCCAAAGGCTAATGGCTGGAGTAGTGCCAGAGAAAACTCCTGGCTATTTAGTTCTGACTGAATAATTAATAAACTTGCTCTGTTTGAAAAGCAATGTGATGAATTTGGGTTCCAACTGCTTAATTCACAAGTGAATGACATTGACCTTTAGGGGCTTGTCTTATCTTGTTCAATTCATCCTTTCTCTTATATAAAATTAAACTCCAAGTTTTTTTTTTTAAGCTCTGATTCTTCTAATGGTTATGACCAAGAGTAAATCAAATGGATCAAAATAATAATTTTTCTCTTAACTAATAACTCAGCGAGTATGTACAATAAAAAATGATGCACCAATAAAAAATGTAGAGGAGGGGAGAAACAACAACAACAACAATACAGTTAAAAGACTGGGGATGGGGCTGGGGCTGGAGCTCAGTGGTAGAGCGCTTGCCTAGCATGCGTAAGGCACTGGGTTTGATCCTCAGCACCACATATAAATAATAAATGAATAAAATAAAGATCCATCAACAACTAAAAAAATATTAAAAAAAAAAAAAAGACTGGGGATGTGGCTTAATGCTTGCCTACCATGCATCAGGCCTTGGGTTCAGAAACCAGCACTGGGGAAAAAAAATCACTTAATAAGCCAGGCACTCAAAGGTGAACCCATGGGATAATAAGAATGTGAAGAGTGTGTGACTGGGTCAGGAGCCGTGGTGCAAGCCTGTGATCCCAGAGACTCAGGTGGCCGAGGCAGAGGGATCCCACGTTCTGAGGCCAGCCTCAGCAACTTAGCAAGGCCCTAAGCAATACAGCGAGACCCTGTCTCAAAATAAAAAATAAAAAGGGCTGGGGATGTGGCTCAGTGGCTAAGTGCCCCTGAGTTCAATCCTAGGAACAACAATAACAACAACAACAAAAAGGGTGTGAGACTGAGAGGCAGAGGAGAGTGGTTGATCCGTTCTTCCAGTTTGTCATGCTGTTTAGATCAAAGCTGACAGGCAGCACATGTGATTCTGAACAGCCTCAAAGAGGACTTGAGGGGGCCCACAAAGGCATTCGAGGTCAATCTTCAAAGAGACAGGTTTCCATAAATGGGCCTGAGCACTGACATCCGCAATAGCTTGAGTTGAGCTATTTTTAAGGCCCCAAGGTGGAGGAGAGTTCAAGTGCTCGTCATCACCCACTGTACAATCCATTCTCACACACGTTAGCCTGGATCCATCTCGCCAACTACAGAATGCCTAACTTCTTCACAGAAGGAATCTGATAGCACAAACAGGAAAGTCAGGCTCTGCACATTACATGTGACTAAGAGGAACACACATTTTGAAGGTGAAACTAAATTCCATAGAACTATAGTGAACCTTGAAAATGAATGAACTTTCTTTTTATTTCTTATTCTTACTGGTTTCTTCCTCAAACGATGCTACATTTTTTCTTGAGCAAAGATCTCCAAATGGGTGGAAACCTTTCTTACTTGGTCAATGTGTTCATAAAGGGTACGGTCTGACAATGAACTTGCCTTGCTTTTTACTTTTGTTCATTTCTTCCACAGAGACAAGAGTTTCATGAACCTGATTTCTTTGCTTATTTTAGTTAGAGTGGAATAAAACTAAATTATATTTTCTAAACCCTTGCTTGAGTATTCCCAAAATAGCTTCCCCTAACAAACAATGCAGTGAGTGCACTTTGGCATCTCGGAGAGCAAGTGTTCTTTCAAGCAGGCTGCCTGCCTCCTGACACTGCAAGATGTGATCTCTGAGACATACTAAAACCCACTGTTAAGATTTCCCCTTGCGGGGCTGGGATTGTGGCTCAGTGGTAGAGTGCTTGCCTCGCATGCGGGAGGCACTGGGTTCGATCCTCAGCACCACATAAAAATAAAATAAAGATATTGTGTCCATCTACAACTAAAAAATATTTAAAAAAAAAAAAAAAAGATTTCCCCTTCCTTGGGACAGACAATTGTGAAAAATACAAATAGAAAAGACAGAACAATATTTAAATTTCAGAGATATTTGCTAAGAGGTATCTGGTTTTCATCCTATTAAAATGTCATCTTGATGATACTTTGAGCTTGATTAAAAAAGGATACAATTGCTTTCTCTGGACTATGGCTTCTGCGTAATTACAGTGTTCTATAAATAGACATTCTATGAGCCAACTCAGATTTGCCACCTTTTACGTGATATCTGAAAACTTATCCTTTGCATGTTTTCAAAAATGTCAGTTGGATCTGAGTACAGTGGCACACACCTGTGATCCCAGGTACTCAGGAGGCTGAGGCAGGAAGACTGCAAGTTCGAGGCCAGCCTGGGAAATTTAGTGAGACCCTGTTTCAACTTAAAATAAATAAATAAATAAAAAGCTCTGGGGATGCAGCTCTGTGGTAGAGTGCTCCCGGGTCGAATCCCTAGTACCAGTGTGTGTGTGTGGGAAAACCCCAAAAAACAGAACAGATAATTAACACAGAGAACAAGGATATAGCAAGATGCTGTCCACTCTAGATTTCAAGAAGTGCTTTCTGGACCAAGTAGTCTGACAGCCTGGGATTGGAATCTATACTTTGCAGTTCAGAAATTGTGAAGTTCAGGGAAGCTGCTTCACCTATCTGAGTGTCAGGCCTTCATCTTGTCCTTGGTAAAATAAGGATAAGAATTCTGAACCCTGTGTAGTAACCAACAGGACTGAACAAACTAACACATAATGCAGACCACGTGGCTTCTGGAGCACTGCAGACTACAAAGGGAGAAGTGGATGAAGAGAGAGATTACTATACCAAATAAAAGCACTTTTAGAAAATAAAAGCTCAGGGGACTCCTTATCCTTTTAAGTAAAAATAAGTTCACAAATGGAACACATGAAACTGCTGATGAAGGCCCCGGGATGCAGTTCAGTGGGACAGCACCTAACATGTGTGAGGCCCTGGGTTCCATTCCCAGCAATGCAAAAACAAACAAAGAAACAAACAAACGAACACAACCCTCAACCTCAAACTGCAGATGGTATGAAGTTATCATTTCACTATCAGAAGATAGTGACTTAGGCCATTGTGCTCAGTTCTGCTTCTGGTTCAGCCGAGGCTGCTTCCTGTCCCCGCTGCTCAGCATGGTACTGCCCCATGAGCAACTGGCACTGAGAAGCTCAGGCTGGAAGTATTCGTGCTTCACACATTTTCCTTTGTGAAAAGGAACAAGCCAGATACTATTCTTAGGAAGAAGAAAAAAAAAAAGGCAAGCTTTTTTCCTATAAGTAAGCTCAGCAAGTTTGACAGTCTACCCACCCCCACCATCTGCACAAGGGTTTTCATTATTCACAGTGTCTGAATACAGAGTGGCATTCTGTGCCTCTCTAAACCTAGGCCATGCTGGTCTGTTCGAAGGACCAATGCTCACGGATGGCAGGTAAGCTCTATGGGTTAAGGTGTTTGGTACTTCCAGCCAGTTCTTTGCTCCTTAGTTATTTTTATGACTGACTACATCTTGAGTCACTGGGCCTTCAGCAATGACTGGCAAATTTAGAATGTCTATGGACATTTAAAAATAGTTTCAAAAATCTTGAAATTTGCAAAGGCTATGACATGAATTACTAGCTTTAGTTATAAAATAATGTGTGCTCTTACATACCCTGAAGGTTAATTTCAGCTGCACTGGCTAGAAAAGAGAAATATCATATGCCAAGGAGTTACTGAAATGGGCAAACCCAGACTTCCTGCCACCAAGCTATAGGCCCAGGACAAGGGCAAGGGTGACATTGTTTCAGGAGAGCTGCAGATAAGTAGATTTATAAACAAGTTAGCACAACTGCATTGCAAGACTGGAACAAAGTGTCTTATAATTCTGGAGAGGAAGCAGCTTGCACCAGAAGAAAGGTAAAGAATGGTGACTCAGGCACTTCTCTCCTGAGAACCATCGAGTTGTCAGTCTGCCTGGAACAAATGAGGCTCTGGGAGCTCCATCTAGTTCACAAGATAAAATCTCACAGCAGAACTCAGCAATGGCTAAACCCCAGGTGGCTGTGGCTCCTGTGTTAATGTCTAAACTATCGGCAAACATCCCTGAATTTTACCCATCAAGTTATTCTTCTAATTACACAGAATCCTATGAGGATGGTTGTGAAGATTATCCCACTCTATCAGAATATGTTCAGGATTTTTCGAATCATCTTACAGAGCAGCCTGGCAGTTTTGAAACTGAAATTAAACAGTCTGCGGAGACCCGGAATGGCTGGGTTACAACAGATGATGCTTTGCAAGAACTTGTGGAACTCATCTACCAATAGGCTACATCTATCCCAAATTTCTCCTATATGAGAACTCGCCTGTGTAATTACCTGTTCCATCATCTGACAATAAGCCCACAGAGTGGCAATTTCTGCCAATTGCTACTTCAAAGATGTTGAACAGAATATGAAGTTAAAGATCAAGCTGCAAAAGGAAATGAAATGACTCGAAACGATTTCATGCATTTGTATTCTTTCTGGGATAACTTTATCTCAACTTGGAGATCAAGCGAACAAATCGACAGGTTACAAGAGCAGATATCCTTCAGGTTGACCTGCAGGAATTGCTGAATGCCCTCTTTTTTAATCCTATGGATGACAAGTTAATTTATGCAATAAAATTACTGAAGTTGACAGGGTCAGTTTTGGAGAGATGCCTGGAAGGAAAAGGAAAAGACCGATATGGAATAAATTATTCAGAGAATTGAAAATGTTGTCCTAGATGTAAACTTCGGCAGAGATGTAAAACAGATGCTCTTGAAGCTTGCAGAACTCTGGTCAAGTAACTGGGGTAGAGTCTATGCAACTTCAACTTATAAAGAGGCAATACCTGAAAATAATCCTAACTACTTTATGAATGCACCAAAATTTTATACATCTGATGGTGTTCCTTTCACTGCAGCTGATCCAGATTACCAAGAAAAATATCAAGAATTACTTGAAAGAGAGGACTTGTTTCCAGATTATGAAGAAAATAGAACAGACTTATCAGGGGGTGGTGATCCATATTTGGATGCTATTGATGAGACTGAAGAAGCTTATGAAAAGTTTTGTTTGGAATCAGAGTATAAGTGAAAGCAGTGAAGCTAAATTTCAGCATATCAGTTTTACAAAACAGTTTAGGTATGGTGATATAGCAGAACACAGGAAAGCAAGAAAATGTGTCACATTTATACCAAATTAAGGATGTTGAGTTATGTTACTAATGTATGCAGCTTTAACTTTAACACTATCTGCCAAAGTAAACTTTATTCCCTGTAAATTAAAATGTGTGTGTATATATATATATAAATAATAGTTTATTATATACAGTTAATTCCACTGTTTTGGCTTCAGTAAAATTGGTTTAAAAAAGAAAAAGAAGAATGGTGACTCACAGGAGCAATATGTGCCCTCAAGGTAGCTGAGCAACACAGGAGGAATGCATGTGCTCGCACTGGGACATGAGGTGAGTGCAGGGAAAGCAGGAGCTCAAGGTTCTGTATATGGGGCAGTGGCAGCCAGGGACACATCTCTTTTTTTTTTTTTCTTTTTTTTTTGTAGCAGGGATTGAACTCAGGGGTAGTCAAGCACTGAGCCACATCCCCAGCCCTATTTTGTGTTTTATGTAGAGATAGGGTCTCACTGAGTTGAGAGAGACCTTAGCACCTCACTGTTGCTGAGGCTGACTTTGAACTTGCGATCCTCTTGTCTCAGCCTCCCAAAGGGGACACATCTCTTTTGACAGAACAGATGCTATTGTTATGTGTGCACACTGGCATAAAGATGTCTGCTGTGGAGCAATGAGAAGTCGGAAGGCTTGGGGCCCCTCAGTGTTACCTTTAGTGAAGCCCTCCCTTCCCCTCCTGGATGGTGCTTATTGGCACTCTTGGAGCACCCATGGTAAGTGTCCATGCTTCCATCAGCACACAGCTCTCCACTCTGTAACAAGGGGGTTCTGGGCCTCCTTCCTCTGCCAGACGAGGTTCCTTTGCCCTGGCCTGGGGGTGGGGGAGGCGAGTCAGTGTTGACTGAATGAGGCAAAGTGGTGGGGACTCCAGAAGGCTGCCCCGCTGCACGTGAGGTCAGACCAGACCAGATCGTGAAGCAGGAGGAACATGGGAGGGCACATGGGTGTTTTGCTGCCAGAAAACGGAGAGAAGGGAAGCTGACCTCACCTCCTGACCAAGTACCAGTGCAGCCTGTGGACTGCTGAGAGCTGGAGTGATGGGGCCCAAAGCAGAAGCCCGGACTGACAGCCAGGAGGCTGATTTTCAATCCTGGCTTTGTCACTGATGGATTAAGTGATCCTGGACAAATAACTTATCTTACCGTGTCCTTGTAAAATTAGGAGTCAGCATAAATCTCTGGATCACAAACTTTTCTGATCATTAGAATCCCTGGGAAGTTTGTTCTCTCTCTCTTTCTCTCTCTCATACACACACATTTGCACACATATGTTCACACAGGAACACAGCAGGGAAATATGTGCACATATAACCCTTGTGTCAGAAGCTCTGGGGTAGAACCATTCCCTTGGTTAAAGATCTTGGGTGCTTCTGAGGATTGGCCAGATTTACCCTCTGCTGGGAATACTCTAGAGGTTCTTCCAGTATTAAAGGGAATGATTTCATGAAATATACACATATTTTCTAAAGAATCATTTTTTCCCTCTATACTTTCTCTTGGAGGAATGACTTATTTTCTTACGTCAGAGACAGGACAGAATTGACTCTGTTGCTTCAGAGGGGTCAGCATTCTGCACTCATCCTGTTGGGTACACACTCCAGAATGGGGACAGGTGTGATCCCAAACCAGCAACACTCTCCAGGTTAGGAGACTTCATAGGAGACTTCCTCCTAGGGCCAACTTCCTCCTAGGTCTCCTCTGGGTCCAGGCGGTGACACTGGGTTCTAGCCTTAGGAGTATGGCAACTAGTGGTGCTCTAAGTACTCTACTGTTTCTATCAATGCCACCTCCCTTAGGCTCAGCTGGTTATGTTCCCATCATCCTAACAACATAATGGCTTCCACGCAGTGAGTGCATACATTGGTCTACCTGTGTGCCAGTAGCTATGCTAACTGCTTTGTCACACCAATGAATGGTCACGCTGAATCCTCATTAGCACCCTGTTATGTGCTCTTGGCCCTGGTCTGCAGCTTAGAAAACAGGTTCAGAAAGGCTAAGTCAGTTACAAAAGATCACAAAGCCAGGAGCTGGAATCTAAGCAGGGCTCCCTGATCTTGAGACTGTTTTCTTAGCTTACCCTTAGTCAGTCCCTTATGGCTTCTGGAATGGAGCCTCCCCTCCCTCCTCTTCCCTTTGTAGAAGTGAGAATGGCGTATTCCCAGCCCAAGATACAGATCTGGGCATCTACCTCCTGGCTTACCTTGGCCAGCCTTGCTCGCTTGATGAGGTCGTTGAGTTTACGCACTGCTGCCTTCTGGGGAAGGCTCTGGATGTCTCTGAAGAGGTCCTGTGCCTCAGCTTCAAAGAGCCGACGGTTATCTGTGTTCTGCAGGGGCTGTGCCCAGAAGGAGCCAATGTAGACACGCAGCACTTCGGGTGTGTTGATGACCTTTCCCAGGGACCACATAAGGGCCCCGTAGACCCTCATCAACTGCTGTGTGTCCACTTGGTCAGCCTTGTTAAGCACCACACGGATCTTGTCATCCTGGCCCCTGAAGGCCTTGATAGCCTCTGAGAACTCATCTGAGATGTCCAGTTTGTGAGCATCAAAGAGGAGGATGATCCTATCGACCCGCTCAGCAAACCACTGCAGGACTTGGCAGAAGTCATACCCTGGGTGGAGAGAAGGACAAGTCAGTACCCCTGAAAGCTCTGGGGCACATGGTTATGTGGCAGTTCAGAAATCCCCTTGAGCTCCAGTAGCTGCCAGGGAGAAAGCCCCATCTTCAAGTTGGAAGCAGCAGAGGCTTCATGACTTGAGAGTCATTTCGAATGGGACTTCTCTGGGCTGGATGCATCTGGTTAAGGCTGGGGACCTGGGAGCCCTTCTTGGGCTCTTTGTCACTTTAATCAAGCACTAGATGCCAAGTATGTCATTTGGTTCTCACGATTCTCTGATTTCACCAAGGACACTCTTTTGATCAATGGCAAAACTGACCAACAGACCTCTAAAACCAAAGGCCATGGGTCAAAAGCTCTTACTTTTGCATATTTCACTTTTTGGAAAGCACCACAGATGGAGAAGGAAGAGACTCTGGAGGCCACCTGGAGTCCCACGGGGCATCCAGCAAGCATGGAAGAGGAGGAATCGTCTTCTTTTAACCCAAGTTTGTACAGTGTCAAGGAGGTCAAAGGTTAGCCTGGGCAAAGTTGTGACTGATATTTATCATGTGGATTATTTATAGCTTAAGTGTGTTATAAATATTTAAAAAACTTATGGCTCACAGCCATCCTGTGAAATGGTCCTTGCCAATTTCTTTTTTAAAGTGGCCAGACCCACAACAAATTCCATTGAGCCTGCTTTGGCCACTTACCAATATGCTCCAAATCAAGCAGCTAAATAAACACTCTTCAGCAGCCTTAGGTCAAGACTTGCAGGCACTTCCCCAGGGAGGCAGGTTCCCACAGGAGCAAACAAGAGGAGGCCAGTCCCCCAGAGTTTATTTTAATCTCAGGCTGATTAGCTGTAGAACCAGCATCTCAATTTAGCCCAGCTCAGGCTGAGAGGTCACCTTTCCTGATCCCTCTTCACAGGTCCCTCCTCTTTCCTTTCCATTTTGAAAACTTTCAAACATCTATCAAAGTCTAAAGAATAATACAATTAAAGCTGGTGGATCTACCATACAATTTTAATGAATTTTGACGTCCTAGCCTGTTTACTTTAGATACTTTCAATCTACTTCATTCAGATAACAAAATATCATACAATGGCAAAAATGAACTGGATCTTCGTTTGTCAATCCAGGTAAATGTCCAAAACAACAACAAAACCAAAAAACCAACAAAACCACCTCAAACAAACAAAACAACGTCGAGTTAAAAAATCACTTTCAGGGCTGAGGTTATGGCGCAGTGGTAGCGTGCCCGCCTAGCACGCATGAGGCACTGGGTTTGATCCTCAGCACCACATAAAAATAAAATAAAGACATTCTGTTACCTACAGCTAAAAAATAAATATAAAAAAAAAAAATCACTTTCAGGGGCTGGGATTGTGGTGCAGGGGCAGCGTGCTCGCCTAGCACGCGTGAGGCACTGGGTTTGATCCTCAGCACCACATAAAAATAAAATAAAGATATTCTGTCCACCTACAACTAAAAAAATAAATAAATTTTAAAAAATCACTTTCAAAGGGATTAATACAGCATGATAACATTCATGTAAACTGTCGAAATACTCAGCACCCAATGAGTATGTACTATGGCACGAATCCAAAAACACTGAATATGAACTTAGGATACTGGCTGGCACTGGGGAGGGAGGGAGTGTGGGCTCTAAGGCGGATGAGGAAGTATCTAGAGTAGAGTGCCTAATTAGGGAAAATAAAGGGGCCCATGAACTGAAGTTTCCATGCATCTGAAGAACAGGTGCAAGAGGAGGAATTACATAAACAAATTAGAGTCAAATTTGTTTTTAATAATACGAAAAATTCAGAAATGCTAAAGCCCCCGTGACCTTTCCTTTCTTCCTCCTAGAGGAACCCACTGCCCTGGCGTGGTGCTTAAGCCATCGGGCACATTGGAGACTTCCAGTTCTCACTTTTCACTTCTCTGTTTTGCCTTCCTGTGTGCTACACTCTGATGCCTCAGGGAGGAGGGAGACAAAGGTAGTGCTCATGATATGGGCCAGAGTTTATTCTCATCTCCTTCAGCTGCCAGTTTAGATCACAGGACAATCAAAGACTTACTGAACAGGTCACCCAATGCTATGTAAAGACTGAGAGTCGAGATGTCACTCAGTTCTGTCTCTGAAAGGCCAAATGACCCCCAAAGTAATAATGGTAAGTGCTATCATCCCGTGAGACTGACTTGTGCACTAGACAGCCCCAGATCACAGTGGCAGATCCTCAGCAGATGAACAACTTGTTCCCTGGGTACAGGAAGATGCTGGGACCTATGCACCAAAGGACCTGCACAGAAGGCTTGCTTTTCCAATAGAGATGATTGACATATCTGTCTGACCAGACTATTCTCTCACTTGGTCTCCCTATGATCAGAATCAGATATCTGAAGCTTCAGAAACAGAAAGTAAGAAATTGTGATTAGAAATTGTGCGCATTGAGTGGACGTGAGTTGTTTTTTGCTGAACACCTTTCTGTTTGGGGGAGGTATCTCTCATGGGCCATAACAGCTGATGATGTAGTAGATAGTCCTTTGCCCCATTCCTTAGCAGGTTGGGACATGGGCAACTGACCCAGAATTAGACATTCATCTCTTCCCACTAGAATGGAGGGTTTGAGGGAATGATGCCGAGACACAGGGAGAATCAGAATTTACCAATGGTGGGGGTGGGGGGGGGGAGGTGGCTGAATTGAGGGTCCAAAGGTAGTGGTTTCCTAAGCCTTTTTCTTTTCTTTTCTTTTTTTTGGCACCTGGGATTGAACTCAAGGGCACTCAACCACTGAGCAACATCCCCAACGCTATATTGTGTTTTATTTAGAGACAGGATCTCACTGAATTGCTTAGCGCCTCACCATTGCTGAGGCTGGCTTTGAACTGGCGATTCTGTCTCAGCCTCCCAAAGTGCCGGGATTACAGGGATGTACCACTGCACTCGGCTCCTAAGCCTTTTACGGAGACTAATTCTCCAACCTTCCCATTAATTCTGTGAATAACTTGATTTTCCAAAAGTTCTTTTTCTGTTTAAATTAGCCAGAATCAGCTTCTTTGATTTGCTACCAAGAACCACAACTGGTAAGCCATTTCTCCCACATTTTAATATTTCTGAATGTCTCTTACTTCCAGTGCCAAAAGAAACTTGCCACTCCAGGCAGAGAAGCTGAATCGCAGCTGTCACCTCCAGTGCATGTAGCCGTGCAACCGCGCGTTGTGTCTTCCCAGGCTGCCTTGGTTGAATGCTTGGCTGTGATACAACATGTGTGAAACTTTAACTTAAATTTGAGTTGTGAACAGTTAATTTAAATGTATTTAAAAAGGAATTCCAGGCTGGAGATGCAGCTCACTGGTAGAACACTTGTCTAGCTTTCTGAGACTGGGGGTTCAAACCCAGTACACTAAGAGAAAAAAAAACAAGATTCGATTCCAGTGCTACAATAAAATTAGAAGTCACTGGGAACAGAGCTGCCAGGTACATGTTTACCATAAGCGAGACTTATCTCAGGAGCAATGGCCACATGTCTCAATTTTCTTCTTTTAAAGCAACAATGAGAACTAAAAGCACAGGTAGGCAGAGCTGTGCTTTGTTTTGCCACTGAGCAAGTATAAAAAGACCGCTTGTCACACATCAAGTAACACAATCAAAGGAGAGGTCACCAGATGTCTCAAAAGAGAGCAGAGCTCATCCCCCCTCCCCACATACACAATTACAATTGCTTTTGTTACTTTACCATTTTAGTGACTTTTGAACACCCAGTTCAGTGGCATCAAACATGCACTGCTGTGCAATCTTCACCACCGCTCATGGCAGCCCTCCCTCATCGTCCTTCACTGGAACTCTCAACCCATTCAGCAGTAACATCCCATTCCCTCCTCTTCCCAGCCGGGACACCACCATTCTCCTTTCTGTGTCTATAAATCTGACTACTCTGGGAACCTCACATGAGTGGAATCATATAGCACTTATCCTTTTGTGATGGCTGATTTCACTTAGCATAATGTCCTCAAGGGTCATTCATGTTGTGGCATGTGTCAGAATTTCTTTTCTTTTTAAGACTGAAAATAGGTGTGCTTTTTTCCCCCATATTTTTAAATTGGTGTATTATTAGTTGTACATAATGGTGGGATCTGTGGTTACACATTTGTGTCAGCACACACTATAACAATATTATTTGACCACTATCATTTCCCAGGTCTGCTTAATTCTTATAGCATGAAGGACTCTGGAACCCAATGCCTATCTACCAAAACAATCCTGATCTAACTTTAATAATATGTTAGTCTGACTGCTAAAGAAAAACAGTGTTTCAGATGGTCCGGAGATGCTGATTCTCTAAGTTTGGTCTTGCGTTAGAGTTACATAAGGGTCTCGCTAACATTTAGATTCCCAGCCCCTCCTCAGAGCCACAGAACCAAAGTCCCCAGGGCTGGGCTTGGTGATCTGCAGCTTTCAGCTCTCGGAGGTGGCGATGCATGGTAAAGACAGAGGACCACTGCCTAGACTGAACCAAGGCTTGGGATGCACAGAGATGGCGATGTTCTTGTTGGCTAGCAAAACAAACATGTTTAAAGTAGTATTTTTTTAAATCTAAAAAGTTAACAGCAGAAGGTTAGATGGATGCATCTCTGAATGGAGGAAACAACTTGAAAATGCTTATTTGAAGATGGATTTTAAAATTTACAAAAGCTCCCCTGCCTTTGCTGGTGCTTGGTCTTGACCTACCAAAACTTCCCCTTGAGTTCAGAACCTAGAAATCTGGCTCTGATCCTATCCATGCTTCAGATCACTTGGGTTAATCTCAAATTACATGTCATTTGACTTTAAGCCCCACTTTCTTGTCTGTAGAATCAGGTTGTTGAGAGACAAATGAGACTCTGCTTTCAACAGTGTTGAGACTTGTAAACTTGCAGTAAGTGGAAGCTGCTGCTATTACTCCCCCACCTACACCCCAGAGATGGACCCAGTTGTTCCCTCTTCTGAGCTCCCAGAGCCCTTTGCTTGTGCTTCTATTGCATCACTTCTCAGTATATTAAAATCAGGACTTCCTGGTCTCTCTCATTAGATAACTTCTTCAGCCACAGGGACTGTCTTCTTCATGGTCATATGACATAGTAGTGGGCAGTGGCAGTGTTAGCTTTGGATCTAATACACCTGGGATCTAATCTAGGCTCCATCAATAACTCCTAAGACCTGGGGCTAGTTACCTAACCTTTCTGTGCCTCATTTTCCCATCGCATTTAGAACTGTCTGGGCACCTAGAAAACTATCTGAAACATTATCTACTGGTCATTAAAAAAAAATCTTTGCATCCAGTGTCTAAGGCACAGTGCAGGTGTGGTAAATATCTGTTAAAGGACTCCTGGCTGGGGAGAAGTGTCCTCTGCAGGCAGGGAAAGACAATGAACTGGGGGTAAAAGCATCCATGCAATGATGCTTCAGCCAAGGGAGAGAATCTGCTCAGGAAGCAGATAATAGAAGTTATCAAATGAACAAAAATCCACTCATACATATTTTACAATTATAGCAGTGCACTCCACAAAGGCCTGGTGGCCTTTCCTTTTTTTGCTGGTGAGGTGGATGGAGTTCTGTGCCAATTGGTCTTAAAGATTGTGGGTTGCTGCATAAAAATCAACTCAAAGTGGATCAAAGACTTAGACACTACAGCAGAGACCCGGCGCCTAACAGAAGAAAGAGTAGGGCTGGGGCTGTGGCTCGGTGGTAGAATGCTTGCCTCGTATGCCTGAGGCACTGGGTTTGATCCTCAGCACCACATAAAAATAAATAAAGATATTGCGTCCATCTACAACCAAAAAAAAAAAAATATTAAAAAAAAAAGAAGAAGAAAGAGTAGACCCAGATCTTCATCATGTTGGCTTAAATCCCGACTTCCTGAACAAGACTCCTGAAGTGCAAGAACTAAAATCAGGAATCAATAAATGGGATGGATTCAAACTAAAAAGCTTCTTCTCAGCAAAAGAAACAACAATGTGATGAGAGAGCCTATCGAATGGGAAAAAAATCTTTACCACACAAACCTCAGACAGAGCACTAATCTCCAGGATAATATAAAGAACTCAAAAAACCTAACACTAAAAAACCAAATAACCAAATCAATAAATGAGCTAAGGAACTGAACAGACATTTTACAGAAGGAGAAATACAATTGATCAACAAACATGAAAAAATGTTCATCGTCTCTAGCAATTAAGAGAAATGCAAATCAAAACTAAGATTTCATCTCACATACAATCAGAATGGTGATTATGAAGAATACAAGAATATAAGTGTTGGCAAGGATGTGGGGAAAGAGGTACACTCATACATTGTTGGTGGGTCTGCAAATTGGTACAACCACTATGGAAAGCAATATGGAGATACCTCATAAAACTTGGAATGGATCCACCATTTGACCCAGCTATCCCACTCTGTCTATACCCAAAGGACTTAAAATCAGCATACTACAGTGACACAGCCACATCAATGTTTATAGCAGCTCAATTCATAATAGCTAAACTATGGAACCAACCTAGATGCCCTTCAACAGATGAATGGATAAAGAAAATATGGTACATATACACAATGAATATTCCAGCCTTAAAGAATAAAATTATGGCATTTGCAGGTAAATGGATGGAACTACAGAATATCATGCTAAGTGAAATGAGCCAATCCCCAAACAACAAAAGCCAAATGTTTTCCCTGATAAGTGGATACTGATCCATAGTGGGACAGGGGGACAGGGAGGAATGAAGGAACTTTGGTTTGTGTAGAGGGGAGCAAGGGGAGGACTGGGGCTGTGGGGATGGGAAGGATGGTAGAAAGAGACAGATATTGTCACCTTATACACATGTATGATTGCACTACTGGAGTAACTCTGAACCATGTATAGCCAGAGGAATGAGTGTACTATGTGTTAAAATGCATTCTATTGTAAAATAGATAAATTAATTAATAAAAAAAAAAGATCCTGGATTGCTCCTAAAATAAATCTATGATTTTAATCCCAGATGCCACTTGGCTTAGGGGAGTCCAGTGCATACCATGCTGGCTGGGGTAACTTGGGGCACACATCTGTACCCGAGAGGAAGAGAATAATGGATCTTTCCTAAAGTGCTGTTATATAGGGCAGGCAGGTTTCTAAGAACCCTAACGGTCAGTCACACAGTGGTAAGCTGTGCTATGAAAAGATGACCTTGAGTCAAGGTTGAAAGCCAGTGACCCTCAGACTGAATGTGCTCTTTAGCTGCTGTTTTGCTTGATCTGTTTGTTTTTGGGGATCAAAATTAGGGCCTTCCGCATCTAGGCAAGTGCTCTACCACTGAGCCACACCGCCAGCCTAATGCAGTGTGTAAAATGTTGAGTTGACATCTTTGGTCTGGACACACAACACACATTGCTCAGTTCTTACAGACAGCCCAGTCCACAGATGTACCCAGCTGGTACCCATTGCTGACAGCCTGACTCAGCCCGAGACCAAGCTCTGTCCTTTGAGAAGCCAACCTGCTCCCACAGAGGCCTTATGGCAACTTGTGCCATGTCAGGTCACTTGTGTCTCCCCTGCTGGCTGTGACCTCATCCAGGGCGGGGCCTCCTTCCCCTGCTGTCTAGCACTGGAACAATGCCCACCAGGAGCAGCTTCCTGAAGGTCTGAATGTTTTCTGTGGAAAAATGTGTTCAAAATTCCTGGAACCAGCTTTAAACAAGCTTTTGGAACACGTGTCTCTGGAAATTAGAAGTACAGTAAATATCTTTTTGGAATTTAACAAGACACTTCAAATAAAGAAGTTTAAAAAAGTTAATAATTATTGAATATATATGATGTACTTGGAACTGTCACTGAGGGACATTTATAAAACTAAGGCTGCTAGCTTTATCCATAATAGCTCCCACCTGGAAATGAGTGGATATGCTATGCACATCTTTACTAGAAAACACTCAGCAGTAAAGAGGGATGAGCTAGGGACACATGACAACATGGATAAATCTCAGAATCAGGATGTGGATTGTTGAGGCCAGTCACCAAAGAGTGCATACTAAATGATTTCATTTCCATTAAATTCAAGAGCAGGCAAAGCTAAGCAAGGTGACAGAAAACAGGTCAGCGCTGCCTGAGGTTGGGGAGGGGTTGGGCTGACCGCTAAGTAGCTTTAATAAGGAGGAACCTTCTTGGGGTAAAGTGGTTTCTACACCTTGATGGTGGAGGTTACACAATGCACAAATTTGTCAAAACTCACCAAATTGCACAATTAAAATCAGTACATTTTATTATATGTTAAATGTCAATGAAATTGATTTAAAAAGTAAAACAAATAAGAAGAAAAGAAAGAAAAAGACCCAAGGGCTGATAAACTTGCTTAAAAACAAAAAGTTCTGCAAACTGTGGATGGACAAGGAAGTTGGAATGTGTTGGTCAAGGAGACTACGGAACTAACTTGGTGTGGCTGGAGATGAATGAGGATGGAGCAAGAGCCTGGTATATTATTCAAAATCAGTCTTTTTTAAAAAATATTTTTTTAATTGTAGATGGACACAATATCTTTATTTATTTTTTATGTGGTGCCGAGGTTCGAACCCAGTTCCTCACATGTGCTGGGCAAGCACTCTATCACTGAGCCATAACCCCAGCCCCTCAAAATCAGTCTTTAAGGACCACTCTAAGAAGCAAATGTACAACTTGACTTGTCCACTGGAACTCTGAAGGCATGTCACTTCACAAGCATCCTGCCCTCTGGCTAAGGTGAGGAGAGCTCCTCTCACGGTGACAGAATAGGAGCAAGGATGCTCTGAGTGTAGAGAATCAGTTCCAGCTAGGCCGAGTACAATGTGGCCTGGCCTCAGAGGCCTGCACATGTGTGCACATGAAAATGTATGGAGGATGCAGGAACCATCCCCCCAGAGCTTGATAGATTTTTAACTTTTATTTGTTTAAGTATAGAAATTTCAACTCTTTAAGACCTTCCAGTGGGACTTTTATTAGTCTGGAACAAAAAAAGAGATATAATGCAGTTGTTCAAAATCACAGTTTCTATCTTTGCAGAGAACCAGAGCTGTACAGCTTTAGGGGCTGGGAAAGAGAATTTGCCCAGCGGAAGATCCCAGCTTGGCACTCCCGGCTTCACATTCCAGGAACCAAGGGAGGGGCAGGAAGGAAGGGGCCCTGTCTACCAAATCAGGGGCTTCCTGTTACAGTGCCTGTGGAGATCCAGGTCCCTATCCTGGCCAAAGAAAGACCCACCAGGAAATGGCATCTGGGCTTAGAACAGTTACTCACTGGCTCAGGTAAATATAGGGCAAGGGTCCCTGAGGAAATAAATTTGGCAGTTTATATTTTTAATAGAACAAGAAAAAGAATGCCTATATTTTTCCCCAGGGCCAAGTTTCTAATTATACGAGTTTTAAATGAGATGTGTGTCAATAAAAGGATGTAAGACAATGAAGGACAGCCAGGCCAGAACCAAGGCCAGACATCCCCACCTGGGTTGTTCCTGTGCCCTTGGGGCAGGCCAGCCAGTGTTAGGAAACAGCCTTAGTCCTGCCTGAGCCTTTCCTATTCATGACACCTGGTCCTCTTCTCCCAGAGTCAGCAGCTCCAGTTCCATGCCAGGCACCTGTGCCTGTACCCGAGCACTCTGTTGATTTGTTTGTATGACCCTGAGGTCTCCCAAGCCTCATGTCTACCCTGCATCCCTCCAGCACCTAGTCCAGTGAGTGTCCATGCGATGCAGGCTGCCCTTCCTGTCCCCAGACTCCTTCCTCTTCAATCCACCACTCAAATGGTCCCCACCCTTTCTTAGAACTTAGAGATCATCTCCAAATCTATGACTGCCTTGATTACTTTGAGAATAAATGTTCACAGAACAAATTCCCCATGACTCTCCTCTGCCTCACTGCCTGGCCTTTTCTCAAAGCCTCTTCAGAACCCCACAAACCACACTGAGCTCTCTGCTGTGTCCTAGAATCACGCTGCACGTTGGTGTCTCTATACCTCTGTCTGGACTTTTTCTTCTGCCTGGAATGTCCTTCATTCTTCTCCACCGATGACTGCCATTCCTCTGGGGTGCCTCCTTCCACCCAGGGGGATGGGATCTCCCTCCTGTTGCCTCCTGATAGCTGTGTTCTGTTGTAGCCCTGTGTTCCTGCCTTGCACAACCCACTACTGGACTGGACCACAGGCAGTGAGAGAGCAGGTCAGGTCTTAACCATATCTGCAACCCCAAAGCTGCATGCAGATAATTTATACCATCTAAATCAGGTTCCCTCTGATATATTTATATAGGAAAAAATGATTTTCTTTTCATAACACGGATACTCTTAATGGTATATTTGTTTAGTGACTAGAAGACATAAATTCCACAAGGACAGAGACTCTAACCCTCATTCTATTCACAATTATATATCCAGGATTTACCACTGAACATGGTAGATGTTAAAGAAAAATTGGATTTATTCCTCCAAAAATTAAAAATGGAACTATCATAGCATGTGGCAATCTCACTTCTGGGCATTTATGGAAAAGAATGGAAATCAGGATCTCAAAGAGATATGTGCAACTCCTGTGTTGCACTCCTGTGCAGCATTATTTACAAGCCAAGATACAGAAACAACAAAAGTGTCCATAAATGAATGAATGGATAAAAAAAATGTGATGTGTTCTTACTATGGAATATTATTGAACCTCAAAAACAAGGAGATTCTACAACGTGCAACAACATAGATGAAACTTGAAAGAACTCACAGAATCAGAGTGGAATAGTGCTTGCCAGGGACTGGGGAGAGGAGAAGTGGGGGTTGCTGATCAATGGGCTTGAAGTTTCAACTCTGCAAGATGAATGAGTCCTAGGGATCTGCTGAACACTGTCTTTGCAGTTAGCAATGCCATACTAGACTTAAAAATTGTTAGGCTTTTTTTTAGGGAGGAGAGAAGAAATAAATTGTTAAGAGGGTAGACATCAAATTGAGTGCTCTTACCAAAATCAAATCAAATGAAATAAATTTGGTTTAATCAAGAGAATTGACTTGCACAAGAAGTATAACTGATTTTTAGCAAGTTAAAGGGTGTAGTTGCTTAAATACTTCTAGAAAAGGTTGTTAGTAACTATAGAAAGTGTAAATCATCTTAAAATAAATATAAAATATCTGGGATCACTCAAGTGTTTTATATTTTCAAAAACAGCCCTTTTGGCTAACCTCAGTGGCTGCTTCAGTTGTACCTGTGTGAGGAGTTCCATTGTTTCCAAGTTGAGTTTACCCTGCAACTGGAAAAGGCTGTCTCTGAACATTTCGTCGTGGTCAAGAGCAAAATGATGGCCAAAAATAAACAACTGCAGCAATTATTTCCGAGCTCTCCTTCCATTCCTGCACTGCCCCAAAGCTTCTTCATACCAGCTGTCATAATGTCCTTGCTGGAACGATCCCCAGTTTACAGAGGTGGAAACAGACCAGAGAGACTAAATAACTTCCTCAAGGTACATGGCCCTTTTTCAGGGTGTCCAAGGTTCGAATCCAGGGACTCTCATCTGAGAGCCTGTGCTTTCATCAATGGCATGGTGCCATGAGGAGACTGGAAAGGTAGAATTGGTTTTATTTTCTTCTTTTTGATGTATGGCTTCCTAATTGTTCTATGATGAATGTTATTTTTTTAAAAAGAAAAAAAAAGCATATTTTGCAATATGATTGTAAAATGCTTCTGGGTCAACATTATTGAGGTTGCTCCTTTTCTTCTACACTGTGTTTTCAGGGGTGGGGTCGGGTGAGGTATACGGATTTCCAGCACTTTCCAGACGGAAGCCGTGCTGGGTATGCCCATTACCACCCTGATAGTGAAGCAGTATCTTTGCAACTATGCAAGACCCAACTCAGGGAAGAGGCAGCCCCCAATCTGCTATATTTTTCAGAGCAACGGACAAGCTCATGGTATCATAGATCACAGAATGAATGAGTGGTTTTACTCTACCTCCCTCTTTTCTCTAGCCTGCCCCTCCTCCCCAGCTGACTCCCCCTGGGTGTGGAAACAGGCTGACACTTAACCCTGCCTGCCTGGGAGACCCAGTAAGACTGTGAACCTGCCCAGGGAGGACAGACAGGCCTCCACAGAAGGTCCCCAGAGCTCCTCTCTCCTTTGGTGGCAGCTCAGTGTGAGTTCACCCTGAAGTTCTCAGTGGGTAATGGCCACCTCTCGGAGAACTCAACCAGCTATGAAAACAAAAAACAAAAAACCCTGCACTTACTAGCCCCCCATTTCACTGTACCTGGCCTGAAAGGGAGTTAGCCACTGATCAGACTTGATTTTAGACAAAAACAAGGAGCAGAGGCGACAGGGAACCAGCTCTGTGCTGTTTCCCCTCCATCTCCTTCTCCTACTCCAAGGCTGCGTAAATCAATTTTGCTGTGCCTGTTTCCTTATAAAATAAGCAAGCTGACCTCACAGCTTGTCCCTCCTTCCTCTGGGGAAGTTGTGAGGATAATGGTAGGGCAGATGTGTGGAGGTGGGCAGGTAACCCACAGACCAGGAGAAGTCTCACCTCACAGCACCACACCACAGACACAGGGACAGAAGAAGGTTCTCATGAATATGTATGTTGTTCAGTGAACTCTGTTGCTTCTGGCTGTCTGACAGGTGAAAGGAAAAGTGGGTTTCCTATCTCATTTCCCTTTTCAGATTAAAAGTTAGGCTAAGAAACAGGCCCATTTAAAGAGGACTGGGTCTCATAAAAATCAAAGGGAGTTCAGTAAAGGAAAGGGATTAGGAGGAGGGAGGAAAGAGGGAAAGGAGAAATACTGGGGAATGATATTGGCCTAATTATATTATTATATTGTGTACCCATACAAATATGTAACAATGAGGGGCTGGGATTGTGGCTCAGTGGTAGAGCGCTTGCCTCGCATGCGTAAGGCACTGGGTTCGATCCTCAGCATCACATAAAAATAAATAAATTAAGATATTGTGTCCATCTACAACTAAGAAAAATATTTAAAAAAAAAAACAAATATGTAACAATGAATCCCATCATTATGTACAACTATAATGCACCAATAAAATATGGAAAAAATAAAGAGAACTGGGTGCTGGAAAAAGACAATATTATATGACATTTTAGGTTCTTTGCTGGAGAGGAAAGTTGGT
>PVHX01000049.1:311080-508366 GCA_004024805.1 Geosciurus inauris
GTGAGACTCTGTCTCTAAATAAAATACAAAATAGGATTGGGGATGTGGCTCAGTGGTTGAGTGCCCAAGTTCATTCCTCAATACCCCCCCCCCCCCCAAAAATTCCACCAAGAAAAACCTACAAGTCCCAGAGCCTGGCCCAACCATTTCATTTTGCTGAGCCTCAGGTTCTGTAAGATTAGTGAGATGATTGGTAAGGATTCTTAAGATACAGCTGTATAAGGTGGTCCTGAATAGAAAACTTCTTTGAAAAATCAGATTCTTAGGAAAGTTGCTTGGCATGATGACTCACACCTATAATGTTTCCACGTGGGTAAATAGCTGCCCCATAAATTTAATTTACTTTTCATCCAATTCTAAACAACTCTATACTGAAAAAAGTTACCACAGTAAAGGTCAAAGGATGCTTATGAAGTCATCAAGTTCCACTTTCTAATACTGTATCAGAATTAACAGAATTCAGGAATCAAGTGTCACACACATGGAAATGACCTATTCCTCATTTTTCGAGTGGGCTTTGTGTACATCAGGCAAGAAAGCCTTGTACAATGCATCTATAAATCAGAGGCAGCTTGGCAAACATTACTTGTACTCAATTTTCTTGAGGCAAAATGCCAATGATATCAGACTCCACCCAAATATGATGAAGCCAAACACTGTCAAACAAGGCCTTGACCCTGACAGCGGGTCTTGTCATTTTCAGGTTCAGAAGGGCAAAAAGACAATGTTTCCTCAAGCCACGATTTTCTGAAGAGAGATGGGAAACCAAGATGACAACTGTGGGATCAATAAAGGGCTTCAGGCAACTTCTGACCCTGAGTACCTGCCTAGTCCTGTCCCTCCTTTGAAACAGCCTGGCCTTGCATGAGAGCTCTGTGAGTATGTGGACCTCAGCCAGCCACCTAGCCCATCCAGCAACTAAGTTATCAACTCACTGTCTTATGAAGCCAAAGTATTACTCAGAGATGGTTATTTCTGGGTCTGTATCACAGATGGAAAGACAGATCAAGTCGGTGGGGACCATGTGAGTCCACACTGGGCTCCTTATTAAAAAAATGACTCACATATTTTACCAAGTAAAGTCCATGTAGCCACGAACAGTATTTCAAAATGGTCAAATACCTCCAGAAAAAGAAATACTTTAAAGGGTCATCAACATTAAAAACCAATCTAATACATAAACAGTGAGAAATGAAAATTAGAATTATAAGGATGCTGTTCACTTATCAGATTAGCAAAGATAAAACAAAGAAAACTGGAAATGCCCTGCGCTTGGGGAATGTGGAAACAAGTACACTGTGCACTGGTGGGGTATGAACAAGTGCACTTTTGAGAGCAGCATTTTGAGAGCAGCTAATATCACCAATAGTTCCTTTGGTTGAGCAATTCCACTTCTTGGAATATATCTTACGGCTATATTTATACAATGTCTTGATTGGTCCCTATTTCGTTTATTTTTTTAACTCACAAAAATTATACATATTTATCTTGTACAACATGTTTTGAAATACATATACATTGTGGACTGGCTAAATTGGCCAATTAACATATTACTTCACATACTTATTTTTTGGTGGTGAGATCACTTAAGATCTACTCTGTTGTAATTTTCAAGCTACACTACATGTCAACTGTATATGCAAAACTGTCTATATTGATTATGGCACTGTTTATGACAAAAATATTAGAAAGGGTTTCAATGTCATCCATGGAAAGGATACCAGCTGCTGTGTACATGTCTGTAATCCCAATGACTTGGGAAGCTCAGGCAGGAGGATCATGAGTTTGAGATCAGCCTCTGCAACTTAGCAAGACCCTGTCTCAAAATAAAAATAAAAAGGACTTGATCCCAAGCCCTGTAGCTCACACACACACACACACACACACACACACACACACACACACACACACACACACACAAAGGAGTAGGAGGAGAAGAAGGGGAAGGAAATACCAGTTATTCATTCTGGCACATCCACAGGAGGGAATAGGAACAAGGCAGCTTCACAGTAACAAAATGGACAAGCTTCAAGATTGCAGGTGGAAAAGTCACAGTGCAGAATACTGAGAGAAAACCCTCCCTAGCCCCCGAGATTGCAGACGGCGTCTAGGAGAGGAGGGATGTGGGTAGGACCGATGTTCTACCCACTTGGAAACTTGAATGTTTTGTCCTAAGCTTGCATACACCTACACACAAAACAATGTCATTCCCACTGAAGAGCATTTCCGAAAGGTGAAATGCTAAGTAAATTGTCTGAATTGCATTTTGTATCACAATTTGGATTCAAACAGAAGGTGGTTTAGAGAGACCAAAAGAAACCCAGTGAAGTGAGGGTTTCTTTTTTTTTTAAATTTTTTTTTTTTTAGTTGTTGATGGATCTTTATTTTATTCATTTATTATTTGTATGTGGTGCTGAGGATCGATCCCAGTGCCTCACACATGCTAGGCAAGCGCTCTACCACTGAGCCCCAGCCCCAGCCCGAAGTGGGGGTTTCTTGAGGGCACTGCATTATGGTACAAAGGAGAAACACCTCCAGATCAAGAAAGAGGAATTTGGCAGAAAGAATTGGAAAAGTGACAAAAGCTAGGCACCTCGTCAATCTCTGTAGCAGGTCCCTGCATTCTCCTGGCTTTACTATGAAGTACCAATGTTTAATTTACCCCCCCCCCCTTCTTTCCTCTCCTTCCTATCTTTCTTCTTTTCTTTGATCAGTGAAGAGTAGGATCCCTGTTGGCCTGAGCCCCAGGACCTGGTCCCATCACTTTCCCCTGGGAAATGCCAGCACTTGGCTGAGCTAGCCCTGGGATTCTGGCCTGGCTATTGTGGGTCTACCCTGGTTTCCATAAAAAGAACAGTCACTGCCACCCCAACATTCTTAATCACAACTCTGCTAAATGCATGTTATCTCACTTGATCTTCAGGGCCCCACACGAGGGCCTAAGCACAGGTCAGCCTTCTCCAGGACCCATAGTAAGCTTGCATGCATCTTCCATCTCACTTTTTGCTTCCATGGAAATCATACACACCAGGAAACCCCTGTAATTTTCAGGGTTTCAACATCTACTGGCTTGTTTTCCATGAAGTAAATCCCTTACTCTCTGCTTCATGGCTAAAAAGAATAGATGATATCAGGCCAGGCGCTGTGGCTCATGCCTATAATTCCAGAGCCTGAGGAGGCTGGGGCAGGAGGATCATGAGTTTGAGACCAGCCTTAGCAACTTAGTGAGACCCTGTCTCAAAAATAAAATAAAAATGGCTGGGGATATAGCTCAGTAGTAGAGCTCTTTCTTAGCAAGTGCATGGGTTCAATCCCTAGTCCTGCCAAAAAAGGAAGGAAGGAAGGAAGGAAGGAAGGAAGGAAGGAAGGAAGGACGGAAGGAAGAAGAGAGGAAGGGAGGGAGGGAGGAAAGCTAGTATCTACAGAACACCTAGGTTTTTACATACCTAGTGCCAACTGTATATTCTTACATTGTACATGCAAAACTGTCTAGATAATTCAGATCCTCACAAAATCCAATTTGTGAGGTCTAGTACTTTTATCTTATTTTAGGGAGGAGGAAACAGAGGTTCAAAAGAGGTGAAGTATCTTGCTCAGGTCAACCAGCTAGTGGAAGGGCCAGGAAAATGGAAAGGCATTGCAGGCAGTCTCTCTCAGCATGCACTGCTTCTTTTCCACCTAGAATCCTGCATTTACAATCCATCACTCCCATCCTCCAGGCCAGAGGCCACCACTGGGGCATAGTGACCAGGGGGAAGGAGAATTTTATTTTCCACATATAACTTTAGAGATCAGGGCTATCAAACAAGAATGTCCCCATTATTCTAGGGAGAGCTAGTAAACGTTTAAAGAACAAATGTGATTAAAAAAAAAAAACTTAGCCAGGCGAAGTGGCTCACACCTGTAATCCCAGTGGCTCTCGAGGCTGAGGCACCAGGATCGTGAGTTCAAAGCCAGCCTCAGCAAAAGCGAGGCTCTAAGCAACTTAGTGAGACCCTGTCTCAAAATAGAAAACATAAAAGGGCTTAGGATGTGGCTCAGTTGTTGAGTGCCCCTGAGCTCAATCTCTGGTACACAAAAAACAAAAACAAAACAAAGCAAATAAAAACTTCTTTATGTTTATTAGAGGTTCCTAAAATCCTATCTTCTAAATAGGTCTACAATACTTTGAGGGTGCTCCTACATGGAATGAAGGCACAGGTAGAGGACAGCAGCATCAGACCATGACTCCCTTTACTGTCAGATGCCCAAGAGGCTAGTGCAATAGTTGTCACTTGATCACCTGGCGACCACTGTAGGTTAGAATTATCTCTGCTCCCACATGAGCCTCTCCCTTGGAAGACACTGCTTAGTCACAGAGTCCAGCCTGGTACAGGGCTGTCCTACCTGCTCTCACCTCCTTTGTCCCTTGGAGGGCAGCACTCACCCTGGGTAAAATGAAGATGCAGGACTGAGCTGAAGTCCTTTTCAAGCACTTTTTCTTTCACTTTGTTTGGGGGTGGCAGGGTGTGTAGGAGGACTGGTTCAGGAACAATGGCCCAGTGCTACCCCAGATTCCTCAAAGCGGAGACTTCCTGCATCAGAACCCCAGGACAGCAGCCTCTGGGCCCCACCCTGAACCAGGTGCTGGGAAGCAGCACTTTAACATGTTACCCAGGTGAGAACTTTGCCTGTGGGAGCCTGGAGACCACCGCACTAGCCTTCAGTGCAGCATTCACAGCCACAGAAGCAGACAGACAGGGGCTAGAGAGGAAAGGGTAAGACAAGAAGGAATGATGGCCACAGCCCAGGGAAGAGAAAACCAATCCGCCAAATGAGCCTACAGAAACTGAGCGGCAGTCCTAGGGCCAGTTTGTTGCTGCCTAGAACAAGAATACCCGGATGTACAATAAACACTGTGTAATCAAGAGAAGACTTAAAAAGATAACTCCTCAGTAGCCTCCTATTACTCTCAGAATAAAATCCACCCACTTTCCCAAGGCCTCCAGCTCACACCAGCAGACCATCCTGATCTCCTTGCCCACCACTTCCTGGCTATTCCCCAGCATTCAGCTCTCCCTGAACCTAACCTCTGGCCTTTGCTAATGTAGCCTCTTCTCCTGCAGAGTCCTCCCTGCAATTCTGCTGGGTGAATCCTCCATACTTTCTGTGCAGCCTAAATGCCACCTACTCAGAGACCTCCCCTGACTAGCCAACTAAAGTAGGAACACATCCCTGAGGGATGCAGCAAGAGTTTCCTCCAAGGCCTGTTTCAACTTCTATTTGTTTTGTTTTGGTTCCCTCACCTCCTCCCCAAGTGCATGCTTCATCAAGGCAGCCAAGGGTCTACCTTGCAGCTATCGAATCTAAAGCAGCAGGGACCTAACGCACAGCAGGTGCTTAAGAAATTTAGCAGAGGGCACTCTGCAGTGTGGTACCTGGCAGACATTCAATGTAGGAAAATCTCCTTGTCCTCGGAACAAGAATATAGGGCAGTATGTACTGTCTTTCCTAAAGATTACCATTGAAAATTACTAAAGGGAAATAAAAATAAACCAGGAAATTTGATGTTTGGAGGGAAAAGCATCAATCATGTTGCCACATGTGGTACCCTTCCCCAGGGCTGAGTGTGTGACTGGTGGGTTGTTTTGTCCTGGTTGGTGTCAGTGTTCACAGCATGTGCTGTGTAACCAGTCTGTCTGGTTTGAGTCTCACTCAGACCCTTACCAGTCACTTTGGTCACCAGCCACTTTAAGAGTTACTGGCTGAGCTGGGCATGGTGGTGCACACCTGTAATCCCAGCACTTTGGGAGGCTGAGACAGGAGAATCACGAGTTCAAAGCCAGACTCAGCAAGGGCGAGGCACTAAGCAACTCAGTGAGACCCTGTCTCTACATAAAACACAAAATTGGGCTGGGGATGTGGGTCAGTGGTCCAGTACCCCTGAGTTCAATCCCCGGTACCAAATAAAGAAGAGTTACTGGCTGAAACAATAACTCTCTGGTGGTTCTGATCATGGGCTGCTCTAAGCTGGCTGTGGCTCTTGGTTGAGGTTTGTCAGGAGGTGAGAGACAGCAGTTAAGGCTGCAGTCATCTGATGCCTAACTGAGCTGGCTGATGGCTCCTTCATTCACATCTCAGCTGAGTCAGCCAAACAGCTGGAGGCTGCCTGAACCTCATGGCTTCTCTGGGGACCAACTTGGGCTTCCCTGCAGTTGGGTGGCCTTAGGGTAGTCAGACCTTTCAGATGACAGCTGTTTTCCCCCAAAAGAACATTGCAAGAGATCCAGGTACAACCTGTAGGGCTTCTTATGACTTAGATGTGGGAAGTCATAAAGTGTCACTTCTGTAAATTCTTTTGATCAAAACATGAGTCAGAGGGTTAACCAGGTTCAAGGGGAGAAGCTTGCACAAAGATGTGTGGCTGGGATGTGTGGCTCAGAGTGTGATGGTGAGGGAGGAGGCATCTGTTGAGAATACCCATCATACTTGCTCTATGACTGTGGGCCAATACTTAACCTCTCTATGCCTCAGTCTTCTCTTCTGTAAAATGGGACAAATCTTCCTACCCTGCAGAGCTTTTGTGAAGACCAAATGAGTTCTAATATATAGAATGCACTTAACTTATCATGAAAGTATTAGCTATTACTCTTTATTTTTTTTTTTGGTTTGAGGGATTGAACTCAGGGGCACTTAACTGAGCCACATCCCAAATCATTTTTTATATTTCATTTAGAGGGTCTCATTGAGTTGCTTAGGGCCTCACTAAGTTTCAGCTCGCGATCCTCCTGCCTCAGCCTCTATAGCTGCTGGGATTATAGATGTGTGCTACCGTGCCTGGTTAGCCATTACTCTTGTTACTCAGAATAGTAAGGAGCACACTTTTTTTTTTTAACCACTGATTAATCTATTTCCCAATACCTATGAAATATTTTATGATGAGCTACTGTACATGCAAAGTAAGAGAAGTGTCCTTTTCATCATCAAAAAAATTTTTTTTCCTTATTTAAAGTCCAAATTTTAAGTTTAGAAAAAATCAGTCATCTTTCATGATCAAATGTACATTTAAAATATTAACAAAAACTAAAAACAGCTTCCAGAGTCTGGAGAATGGCATTCTGAGTCATAATGATGATGTGCTCACTTTCAGGCCAGAGCTAGCAATGCTTGTTGTGTGGAATTTCCCATGGCACTGGTAGAAAAGGAGCCACGAATGTGTTTGTCAACAAACTTCTCTGAAACAAAAAGAAATCAGGATTTCCTGACAGAGGCCCAAGTGAGTGATGTCTAGCATCTCACAGCCCCACCTGATATTGGCCTTAGCACTGGCTAGAAAACAGGATCTGCCAACAAATCAGAGGTGGGCCCCCATCCCCGGGGCTGGACACTGTTCTGCTGCTGCCAAATCCAAACAAACCTCAGGGACAGGTCATTGAACTCCAGCTCTAAATATAAAAATGGCTTCATGATCCAAGCCTTGGACCATTCTATGGAATTCTCTACCCTCCTTCCTATCTTGCAGTGTTTTATGCAGCCTTTAGGACAAAACCTGGTCTCTGCCACATGTGTACCCACCCGCCATGTACCCATGTTCCAGCACGTGCACCACTCCCATCCCTCCAAAGGCCATGAGCTCACCCAGTTTCCTTTGTTCTTTCCCATTCTTTCTACTGTCTAGAAAAGATGGTAACAGTAAGGGCAGCCGTGGCCATCTCTCCCGTGGCTAGGCCCCAGGCGATGCTGTGGTGAGAGCATCACATCGTCATCTCACTTCACCTTCACCCTGGTCCACTGGACTTGGCTGGTCTGTGAGCTTGCCCATTTATCCTGCCGGGTTTTGATCAGGAAGAGCTGGGCATTTTGGCACCTGTAATACCAACCACAGGAGGCTGACACAGGAGGATCACAAGTTCAAGGCCAGCCCTGGGTGACTTAGTGAGACTCTCAAAAAAAACTCTTCATGAGGATAGACATAGATCAATGGAATAAATTCAGAGTTTAGAAATAAACTCTTGTATTTATAGCCATTATTTTTCCAGACAAGGGTGCCCAAATAATTCAATGGGAAAGAATGGTCTTTTCAACAAATGGTGCTGAGAAACTGGATTTCCACATGCAAAGGAATGAAGCTAGACTCCTACCTTACATCATAGGTAAAAATTAACTTAAAATGGATCAATGATAATGTAAGAGCTACAACTAAAGCTCTTAGGAAAAAGTGTATGAGTAAATCTTCATGACCTTGGGTTAGGCAAAGTCTTCTTTGATAAGATACCAAAGTGCAAGTGACAAAAACAAAAACAAAAGCAAATCTTAATTGATTTTAAAAACATTTGTATTTCAGAGGATACCACCAAGAAAGTGAAAATACCACCTACCAAATGGGAGAAGATATTTGTAAATCATATACCTGACTAGTATACAGAATATAAAAAGGAATTGTAACAATTTAAGAAATAGCCAGATGAAAAAAATGGGCAAAGGATCTGCATAGACATGTCTCCAAAGAAGGCATACAAGCAGTCAACAAGCACTTGAGAAGAAGCTCAACATCACTAGCCATCAGGGAATGCAAATCAAAACCACAAGGAGATACCAATCCCACATCCACTAGGAGGCTAGACTCAAAGAGACACATAATAATAAACGTTGATGAGGATGTGGAGAAACTGGAACCCTCAGACACTTCTGGTAGGAATGTAAAATGGCACAGTGGCTTTGGAAAACAACCTGGTAGTTTTCAAAAGGTCTAAGTATGGAGTCATGATCTGATTCTGCAATTCCACACTTCAATATATATCCAAAATAAATGAAAATATATGTCCACACAAAAACTTATACACAAATGTTCATAGAGTATTTTCCACATCAGCCCCAAATTAGAACCAATTCAAATACCTATCAACTGATGAATAAACAAAATGTAGTATATCCATATTATGGAATATTAGCCATAAAAAGGAACCAGTTCTGATATATACTATAATATAGAAAACCTTGAAAACATGAAGCTAAGTGAAAGAAGTTGGACAAAAAAGGCCATTCCCTGGATAGTTTTACTTACATGAAATGTCCAGAGTAGGCAAATCCATAGAGGTAGAAAGTAGATAGGTGGTGGTTTAGGGTTAGGGGAGGAGGAGAATGAGAGTGATTGTTAATGGGTATGGAGTTTCTTTTTGGGGTGATGAAAATGTTCAAAAATTGTAGTGATGGTAGAAAAAATACTGTAAACATGAGAAAAACCACTGAATTTTTTAAAAAATGAGAATACAAAGCCAAAATAAATCAATAAATAAAAAGGGAAGAATCACCCCTAGCAGTTTCACTGACTCTACCTCTTACTGCCCTCTAGTCCGGGGCTGGTGGGGCTCTCCTGCTCACTGTGCCTCTTGATTAGAACTCCTTAATGCACAGGGGCCAGAGTGGCTCAGCTGTGTGTCCACCTCAACTATAGGTGAACATCCTGTGCATGCATGTCTGGGTCACCTTAAATTCTGGCATCTGGGACGATGCTTGGCACCTAGTAGATAATCAACATTAATGTGTATTGAATAGGTGTCTCTAGCGTGCCCTTAATATTAACCATTTCTTTTATGCCATAGCTTCTAAAATAAAGCAGTCCCAATATCTGTCCTTTATTTTAAACTTTCTTTTTCCATCAAGTATTTTAAAAACTGAATGGCCGATTAGAGTTTTAATTCTCACATGCTTACAGAGAGACCTTTGCTTTCAAAGTTTAAAAACAATTCCTCAGTAAAAATGACTGAGATGTATAGGAAGAGTAGAAATAATTATACAAAAATAGCATATTCAGTTCCTAAATAACCAATCCATATTTCAAATAACTTCAGGAATATTTTTCCCATTCTGTGAGACAAAAGGCTTTTGGAGGAAAGAAGCCAATATAAGCAGAAAACAGAACTCAGCCTTTGAAAACTCTTTGACCTTCAGCAATAGGTAAAAACAGCTAACATTAATTGAGCACTTACTATGTGTTAGGCTGGGCACTATATTTTCTATATTTTTGTATTTTTATATATTTTCTATTATTATTTTCTATATTTCTGACAACCTTATGTGATAGGTATTATTATCATCTCCATTTTACAAAGAGATTAACAATGATCCCAAGGCCACATGGTTGGTAAACAGCTGCGTTGAACTTGAATTTTAACCCAGGATGTCTGATTCCATCTGTGCTGTTCCTGCTTCACTACATGCTGTAGCCTGTGGGGACTCCAATCCCTTGACTCCACTAAGAAAAATCATTTGTTTGATTCTATGTTTATACAGATGAGCAAAGGTTACAGAAATACACTCAGAAAAACATGAATATATGAAAATTTAAGTTGGAATATGAGTGAATAGAATGTGTGAATACCTACCTCATGCTTGAAATTTTATTTTAAATGTTCTTTAAACAACAGGGAAAATACCTGAATAAATAATATGGTCAGGCAAAATGTGCAAAACCTTGACCTGCTCCCACTCTGCTAGGTTGGTTCTTTCTGTCTGTTTGAGTCTTGGCTAACATGTTGTCTCCCTGACTTTCCTAAGTGTGGCCAGCCCCATCTCACTGGCTTCTCACTGAGGTCAGCGTCTCCTGTTTCCTTCCTAGTACTCGGCATTATTATTTACTTAAATGTAGAACATAATTTATCTGCTTCTTTTTGTCTGATTCTCTCTTTAGAATATCCACTCTAGAAGGGCAGTGACTGTGTCCACCTTGTTGGCTTAGTTAGTATCCGTTGCATGAACAACTCCAAGCAAAACCTGAGGCTGAAGTGACCTCAAGAAAGAGACAGTACCTTTTTCATCCTGACTTGGTATTTGGCTGATGGGAGGTCAACACATCTTGGCTGAACTTGTTCATTTCAATGAATTGCTGTCAGCCTAGAAGGCAGTCCCTCTGGGTGAGACTCAAGGCTCTGTCCACTCAACTGGCTCTAAAGGTGCTAGTGCAAAGGCCTGCTGAAGAAGCCTGGGGGAGCTGAGGGGTCAAACTGCTACAAAGTCAAAAAACTAAAAAATCAAACAGAAAAAAATCAAGACACCTTGCACCAACTGCGGATGGGGAATCAGGGACATGAACAGCACCTATAAGGACCATGTGCAATGAGCTCAGGCGACCGCAGTCTGTGGTGCTGCTTAAAAGCTGGGATGGTCCTGGGCTGTAACTGCTGATGACCACAACGTGGTGATGGTACTGCTTCACAAATGCCCCTCTTTATTATTTCCTACTCTTATTGGTGATACCACCCAAGTGAGTCCTGAACTTCCTTGTTCCCAGGGGTACTGGACAGGTATTAGCAGGGTGCTCAGGAACTCTTACTGAGGCTCAGGGTGCATCTCCCACCCTGTCTGGCCCTGGGCTTGGCTGGCCCCTCCCAGCTCTCCCCGGGGCTCCTTCAGGGGTCAGGGCTGCTGCAGAACCTGGCTAACATCGTGCTCCAGGCTTCTTAGTCCTTTCGGGGAAAAGACTCATTTTGTGTGTGTGTGTGTGTGTGTGTGTGTGAGTGTTTTTCCTCAAATTCTTCTCCTTGCCAAAGCCTAAGAGGGGAAATCATTCTTATCTGGACATCTCTAAATGTTCTCTCTCCTTTCCTGGGCAGTCATCAAAATCCGGTCTTTTGTCTTTAAAGTTAAAAAAACTTGTCAAGTAGATGTGTTTGTACTTCCCTGATTATGGTCTGTTTTCGCCTTTTCTATTTTTTTCCACACCCTTATTAATCACAGCTTGGATTTCCATGCTGTTTCCCAGCTCCGTCAATTCTTTTCTGATTAAGTTTGAGGACCTCAGCTTGGTTGGCAGACCCTTGAAACAGCCTGTTCACAGGGACCTGCCAACACTCAGGTGCCAGACTTGAGGATATTTGTATGTAAATGTTAAAATGTTAATCAATGATTTTGAAGCTTCTGTTGTCTTATTTGAAACACAGCCACTTCCCATTCCATGCACTAGTACTGTTTATTGCTTTTACTACAATTTTCTGCCCTTCTTTTTTCATCATCTTCTCAGTTTTAGTCATTGGCTTATAAAGAACAGGCTGGAAGGGCTGGGGTGTAGCTTAGTGGAACAGCGCTTGCCTAGCACGTGTGAAGTACTGGGTTTGATCCTCAGCACCATATAAAAATAAGCCAACAAAATAAAGGTACTATTTTTAAAATTTGTTCTAATTAGTTATACATGACAGTAGAATGCATTTTGATACATTATATACAAATGGAGCATAATTTCTCATTCCTCTGGCGGTACATGGTGCTGAGTCACACCAGTAGTGCAATCACACATGTATATAGGAGACATTCTTAAATTTTCATTTGACAAGCTATTGGTTTTGGGGAGAATAAATGGATGTGTTTGAAAATTCAGATTAAGAGCTGTTTTTTTTTCCTCTATGTTATTTACATTAAAAAATATTTTTAGTTGTAGATGGACACAATATTTTTATTTATTTATTTTTTTAATGTGGTTCTGAGAATCAAACCCAATACCTCACATGTGCTAGGCAAATGCTCTACCACTGAGCCACAACCCCAGCCCATAGAGTTATTCACATTTTTAAAAGGGAAAACTGTACTATTTTTGTTGCTATAGTCAAGTCTATTGAAAGTTACACAAAATCTCATACTGTTAGGAAACCACAGGAATAATTTTATGCAACGAAACCAGCACCTCAAAATACCACTGTGCTATGGATGGACAAATACACCAGTGGCCACACTAGAATTGTTCAGTGTTCTCTTGGTTAGACAGGATGTCATGAGTGAAGCCAGAACCCAGAGATTTGTCCCAAGAAGCTGGGGACACACTGGTGTTCATGCCAAGTCCAGAAATAAAACTTAGCTTATGTTTAGTTTCTGCATGGAATAAACAGTATTCTAGGAAGCAAACAGTGCAGGAGCCAGAATAATAACAGATTGGGAATAAAAACAAGGATGTGCATGTGGATAAATGCGCTCTCTCTTCTTACTGCACACAATAAAAAACCTGAATGTTGTCATCAGGGGCAAAGGAGGTTCTGTTTAGAATGAAATGGCTCAGATTTTACCTTCCCACTTCAGGAAAACAATCCAGAAAATCTCAAGTTTTCAAAATTCCATTCTTTTGTTGGCAAGAAGAGAATCAAGAAAAGTTTATGGGACTTTTAGGTGGCTATTACTTGATTAGAACAAAGTTGCTATAAATATATCAGAACATTTTTTTTCCTGTTTGATGGGAATTCAATTGTTTATGCCAGCCAGAAAATAGTTCAATAACTTAACTTAATCTTTTGTTCCTAAAGATTTTCTGCTAACTATAATTAAACTGGGGAGCATCTGATGTAATGTTTCTTTACAGAGCAGTATACTAATGGCTGCTCCAAAATCAAGGACATGAATGGGTTCATTTATATAGCTCCTAAAAAGGAGATTTAGGTTCCTCCCCCAAACACTGGCTGGCTGACTAGGCATTCTTGCTGAATGGAGCTCAGAGCACTCCAACAGGCTGGAAGCAAGGAGCACAGTGTCCTGACCTCTGGGGTTGCTGCTGGAGTCTGCTGAGAAGGTTATACTGAGATGTGCACGAACTGGTGACGACCACCTCTAACACGAGTGAGCTGGTCAGGTTCTGTATCAAACCTAACACCACAGAATATAAGTTATCAATGTAGAAGGGTCAAGTGTTTCTTCTTGTTACCAGTCACTGACCTAGAGAAGGGTACTGGCTGTATAACGCCCACATGATCCTTGTGACCACACTGACAGAACAGAATATAGAAGCCCCAGGTCTTATGATGCAATGAGAGAGAACTAATGAGGAAGCACCCAGGTGAGGTGAGGGATGTGACCGAACCCCAGGCTCAGAGTCCCTATTTCTGCTTTTACCACTAAGGCATCTAGACTCCTTATTGGGGTACATTCTCACTGGATATGAGGCTACCTGGTCCCCAGAGTTCTGGGACCTGGGTAATTTGAGAGCTGCCAATGATGATGTGAAGCCGGTTTGGCAGTTCAGGTCCGTCTTGGCTCCGTGTGACTCCAAGCAAAGCAGCACAACATTCAACCTCCTTTCTACCATCGCCTGGCCCTTAGCGGATTGACAGCACAGGGTTTGGTGGAGTCAATGGGTTTTCCTAGGGATACCCAGCAGTCACCATATACTCATCCACCTTCTCCTGCAGCTAAGCCTTCTTCCCAGCAAGCTTTCTGCCCAGGGTTTGCAGTCTTTCCCAGGCTAGGGGTGGGCTGGTTCCCACACGGCTTTGACCTTCAGCTACTGATGGAAGCAATCATTCCTCTGAGCCTGTTCTTCAAACTCAGCACTTTGTCAATAATTTTCACTGAGTCTACTCTCCAGGTGTCAGGCTTGGTCACCCATCTGCCTGGCAGCTTGGAAAAATTCTCATGATGGCTATATGGCTACTTTGGAGTCTCACCTGTGGAGGGAATGCTCCCTCTGGGACTTCCCAGTTAGGACCCTGAAAAGTTGCCCTGGGACTCTCCAGGTACATGATCAGGTGTTGGTGTTTCCCCCAATCTGGTAATATATTTTTTTCTCTTTCTCTCTTGCTTATCACTTCTGCTTTTGCTCTTACTTCCATATTATTAGTAAAATAAATGCTATCTTGTATTAAGAGAGTGTCTTATTGACCTGCCAAATTCAGCAGCTGCACACATGTGTAATGCTTTAACATTACAGTGTGATGGTGAGTGGGAGTTTCCTTGGTTCTGACTGCTCACAATTGTATTCAGGTTTAAAGTAGATAATAAATTCTAAACAACTAGCATTGGGTAGACACATATAGCAAGGGCTTAATACACAGTAGCTGTTACACTATCACTAATGCACACTTCAACTAAAGCTTTAAATGTATGAGGGGCCTACTTGATGAGAAAGATAAGTCACTGAGGGTTAATCCATCAAATGCACAAAGGAAAACAGAAAAGACAGCAGAGAATGGTACATCAGCTGCCCCCTTCCTCTTCCATAGCAAAACACCTGAAGGGGAGGCAGACCCCCCAGTGAAGTCAATGGGGGATGTTTTAAATGTCTGTAGGGTCACAACTGGCATGTACTCCATTGCTCAATGCTGACATCACTTCCTGGAGAAGATGGGACTGTGATCTAAAGCTGGACAAAAGGACATCAGTATAAGCATATTCGAGAATGCAGCACTATTTGCAATAGGTAAAGCTGAAAACTGCTTTAAGATGCTTCATAGTCTTTGGAGTTAATGTGCTGAAAATGCCAGCTGAGTGACTAACCACCAACCGTGCCCCAATACCATGTGACCATTCAAGCTTGGGATCCCCAGCTGCCAACTGTAGTGCTGTTGCTTGTGGCCTGAGGTCCTTCCTCCCCAGTTGCTGTGTCGTCAGAGCAGCAGGGACCAGCTGACAGGCTCAAACTATACGTGCTATTTCTGTGCATAGGATGTGAGTAAGTACAGGCCATGGTAAATCAGACCAGGATATGAGTCAGATCGTATTATAAAGAGTTGAAAAGGACCGATCTTCAAAGCACACTGAGCATCATGCCAGGCTTCAACACAATTGGCTTCAACACAGTTTAAAAGACGCTTATAATTACTAAGTAAAGGAGAAACACTGAAGACTCTGAAAGGTTAAGATTGGCCAAAGGCCTACAAGTGAAAAGAAATGAATAAGGTAGAAGCCATATTCTAAGGGTCTTAACATTTTGCAATAAAAAGAAAGATTTACCAAGATTACATATTTCTCCAGTATATTTTGGTCAGACATATAGAGGTAGTCAAGTAGGGGCAGCACAGAAAAGTTATAGGGCGGGGCTGGGGTTATGGCGCAGTGGTAGTGTGCTCGCCTAGCATGCGTGAGGCACTGGGTTTGATCCTCAGCACCACATAAAAATAAAATAAAGATATTCTGTCCACCTACAACTAAAAAATAAATGTTAAAAAAAAAAGAAAAGAAAAGTAATAGGGCATTGGGCTTGCCTTATTTTTCTTTTCAAACAAAACATTTTATCTGCAAGGCAATCTTTCTTGGACCAGATTAATGGTCCCAGACTAGCTCTTTAAAAAAAAGAACTTACTGGCAATGAAGTGTAAAGATACGCCCCAAAAGATGGATGTCTATAACATTCTGAGAGTAAAAATCTGTTAATCATAAAATCTACAAATCAGTTAAATAAACCGTAGTGTGTCCCTTTCCTGGGGTCCAAGCAGCAATTAAAAGAAGTGACATAATTGGAATATTCTGGCATAAAATGACATCTGAGATAGACTGTTATGTCAAAATATCAAGTTGTAGAAAATGTGTATGGTAATTACATTTGTTAGAAATGATGTTTGGAGATGCATAGGAAAGTCAGGATGCATAGTCTGACTCTAGGGAGTCAGAGAAGTCCACTTAAAATTGTTATTAGTGACAGAGTTTCTTTACACCCTTACTCAGTAATCACTTACAACAGTTATTTTATAAAAGAAAATAAAACCAACAAAGATACTTATAAGAAAAGAATAGTATATATCTATTTTTTTCTCTAGTTGCAAGATTTTGGAGACTTGTGTGGCGTAATGGTACTGCCAGTGTCCCTGGCTGAATCAGTGTGCAGCAGGACAAACCCTGGAAAGGTTCCAGTTTAGGGCAGCCCTGAGTTCTCTGCAGGTCCAAGGTGGAAGTGGGGAGGCAGCAGAGTCAGCATTTTTCAAATGCCATGAGGAAGCCCTTTGCTCGCCCCCGCCCTGTCACAGCACCCTTGCGGGGCTTTCATAACTGCACTTCTGCTTGGGGAGCTGTGGAGAGCTCACACTTGTGGCCATGACTAGAGACCACCACTGCTCAGCCTTGGCACGCCAGTTCTTGTCAACATGGTTTTACCGGCTTGCTGTTCAAGAGGTTGCAAAGAGTTATTAGCAGGGTGTGACAGAAGCAATTCATCTGCACATCCCTCCCCTCCCAGAGGAGCCTTGTGGGAGCCTTTCTTCCAGGGCTAAGGTGGTGGGAGGTACTTGACCTGCCCCTGTCACTGCAGGAATCCATCCTAATGCCCTCCCAGCTGGCATTTCCTCTCTGTAAGTCCATGTCCTCTGGTCTTCCTGATAGCCCCCTTCTCCAGGAGGAAGGGGAGGCAACAGGCCCATGTGTAGAAACTACAATGCCCAGGTCTGCAAACAATTGCTGCCTTAGCCCTGTCTGCTCGAGGCTGAAGAAGCTCATGCCATTGTTTAAGTATTTTTGTTCTTCCTAGATCTCCTCTGAATGCCTTACAGGCTGCTTCTCACCTTCCACTTAGTTCCATGACAACTTGCTCAATGTCTGTCTTCTTCACTAGAACATGAGCCCCTTGAAGGAAGAACTTGCACCTGCTTTTGCTATATCCCCAGTGCATAGCAGAGCATCTGCTACTAAGTGGATGCCCAGTAAAGGCTTGCTCGGTGGAAGGATGCTACAGAGGCTGCTGGGGGATCCATACCAGTGGGAGCAGGGAGGAGCTTGAGGCTTCTCTGCCATCCCATATCCAGCTTGCCTCCTGTCTTTTTGTTTGTTTGTTTGTTTTTTACCATGTGTCCAAGTGAATAGTCAGCAAGGGATACTCCCCCTCTCCAATGCTGGAGACTTATCAGAGCTGTGCACTAATAGATGACAGAGTTTAAAGGAATGAGGATACTTTAGAAAGACTTTAGAATAAAGTTTCTCAGTTGAAATGCAGAACCTGTGATGCTGACCCCCTGGTTGTTTCTTGGAGGCCCTTCAACTCCCCAGGGATGTTGTGAGGTGTGTTGGACAGTGGTTGTGCTGAAAGATGAGAAGAGCATGACAGGGGCCAGGCACGGTGGCACATGTCTGTAATCCCAGCAGCTTGGGAGGCTGAGGCAGTAGGATCATGAGTTCAAAACCAGCCTCAGCAACAGTGAGGCACTAAGCAACCCAGTGCGACCCTGTCTCTAAATAAATAAATAAATAAATAAATAAATAAATAAATAATAAAAGAATATGATGGGACAGAAATATTCTGTCCTCATCAGAGAGGATCTCAGACAGCTCTGTAGGCGGGCAGAGGGGGCAGGATGGGGCACTGACCTCGGCTGATGCGCTGCTTCTCCCCAGATAAGATGCCGGGGCTGTCAATGATGCTGATACTCTTCAGGACCTGATTGGGCAGCTGGGAGCACATGAACCTAGAAGAACCAGACAAAAAAGGAGAGGTCAGAACTGGGCTTTATGAAGGGCTCTAACTGTGGGTGCCTTGGGCTTTCTGGGCCCACTAATGTCTGTAAAGTGGGAGTATGGAGGGGGTCAGCAGACACTAAAGAAGCCTGTGAAGTTGCCTGTATAGTAGGGGCTTGGAGAGAATAATGGCAACTCCACTGGTGCCACACAACAATGCCAGTCCAAGGGACAGGTGTGGGAGGTAGGCTGGCTACCTGCCACCTGATCTCTTACTGTTAACTTTCATTTGATTCTCATATTAACCTCCGGAGGGAAAAAAATTACCATCACTTTGGGGTAATTAGCTCAGAGTCACTCAGAGCTAGATCTTAAATTTAGGTCAATCTGACTCAAGTCAATAAGTCCCCCCTTCCCCTCCTCCCTGCTGTTCCAAGCATCCCTTCTCCTGTAGGGAATCATGGCTTCTCAGGGTACACTGCCCCATTTGGCTGCAGTACCCCAAACTCCCTGTGCTGTACTACCCATTCCCCAGGGTGAAGGCTGGAGGTACTGGGACCTGTTTCCTTGTCTGGTGCCTCAAAATTCAGCACCCAGTCCGGTGTTCTTAGGGAAGGGCAGACACCTATGTGCAATACTCCAAATCCTCCAGGTGCTTAGGAGGCCTAGAGGTGCCCTGGCAGCAAATGACTGGGGTGGGTTAGGGTCCTTGGATGAGCTTCTCTAAGCCTCTTTCCTATCTCTCACTTGCTTGGTGCCACCTCCTTCTTCTGACCTTGGTCCTTCCTGCTCTGGGTCTAGTCAGCTGCCTTTGGCCTCAGAGAAGCAGACTGGGGTAGGAGGAAAATTCTGGTCTGGGTATCAGCAGACCTGGGCTCAGGTTCTGCTCAGTCTCTGCCAATGATTTTCATGGGCCCTGGACAAGGGCCTCCCTCTTTGGACCTCAGTTTCCTCATGTGTGCTGGAGACATCTGGACCAGAAACTGACAATGTCCTTTGTAGCTTTACCACTATTAACTCTATGAATAACAGCAGGAAGCACTTTGTTACTTCCATCCCAGGCAAGACAGCCTGGTCTGGATCTTTGTTAGGCCCTGTGTATGTTTTAAGGAGGAAACTGGAGTGTCTTTCCTTTTCCTGTTTTATCAGTGGCCAACTTCTTTCTCTGTGTGGGCAGAAAACTTGAAAACATTTGATAACAGCTCAATTCTTCCATTCAGTGGAAGTGGTGGGGATTACTCAGAAAGTAAGTATGATGGGAATGCAGGACAGGGAGGCCACCAGCCTCCACACTGCCTATGAACAGACTGGATCCACAGACAGGGGAGGGAAGCCCAAGCCCGGGGTGCCATTATGACATTTAAACATCACTTTCCTTCAAGGTGTTCAGGACAAGTTTTTCCACACATTCTTTCTTATCCTTCCAAATCACTCCAGGAAAATGAAGGAAAGGAGGATCCTTTCTCAGGTAGAAAACTTGCAGCACAAAGTAGGATGACAACTTGAGGCTATGTGCTAATACACGGCTGGCTGGAGACTAGAGACCTAAACTTTCTTCTTTTCTTTTCTGCAGTCCTGTGGTTGAACCTAGGGCCTCATACATGCTAAGCAAGCATTCTACCACTGAGCTATATCCCCAGCCTATAAAACTTAGTATTTTTGATATCTGATGAATAGAACACAACCTATTAAGCTAAAAACATAATGTTAAAAGTACAGAGTCAAGCCAGGCACGTAATGTAATCCCAGCACACACCTGTAATCCCAGCGACTCAGGGAGGCTGAGGCAGGAGGATCGGGCAAGTTCAAACCTGGCTTTGCTACTTAGTGAGGCCTTAAGCTATTCAGCGAGACTCTGTCTCTAAGAAAATATTTTGAAAAGGGCTGGGGATGTAGCTCAGTGGTTAAATGCCCCTGGGTTCATTCCCTGGTACCCCCATCCCCAAAAAAGAGGGTCAAGTAAATTTAAAACTATTCCTTCGTTTCTGCTTTTCTCCTCCCCACTCCTTCACCCTGAACTCTACTGCCCAATGCCAGGAGAGATTTGTGAGTAAAGCATACAGGGGTGGCCAAGCAAAACACCACCAACTACCCAGTTGTCTAGAATTGGGGGAGGAAGTGAGTTCTAAGCACATCTGGTCTGGCCCCCATTTCTTGTCATTTCCTCCTTTCTATCAGACAGCCTGAGACATCTGGCAAGGCTAAACACATTGCACCTACATGAAACTATTTTACACAAACTATTCCCGTGGGGAGGCTGAACTTTCTCTAAAACCACAAGCTCACACTCAGTATCAATTTTTCCAAAACATAAATCCTTAGATTCTGGTGTGTGGCTAACAGAGGGATTCAAAATTTAAACACTGTTCACTCCCTGTGTATAAAGAAAGAACATTTTGACAGTTCCCAGGCCTCCTGACGCAACAGCAGAGGCCAAATGTGTGAGCCAGAGAGCCAAAGGCAGGGCAATGAGCTGATGTCACCACACAACACATAAGGGAGCCAGACCAGGGGCCTAGGACAACTGCCAAGGGGAGGAGAAGGAGGAGAGTGAGCACTTGGGGGCACATGAGAGGGGCCAGCTAAAGTCATGTGTGCAAAGCTAGACCCCACTCCACGAAAGAGCACAGGGTGGGGGTGGGGGGTGGGGCAGAGCACAGAGCAATGTGAACACTTAGTCCCCAGGGCTGCCACAGCTGCACTATAAGGCTAGAACTACAAAGTACTCTACCACTGAGCCACATCCCTAGCCCACAGATGTGTTCTCAAAAACCATTTAGCCAGGTGTGGTGGTGCTGCATGCCTAGAATCTCAGAGACTTAGGAAGTCTAGGCAGAGGATCTTAAGTTTGAGGCCAGCCCGGACAACTTAGTGAGATCTCGTCTTAAAATAGAAAAAATGTAAAAGGGCTGGGAGCACAGCTCAGTGGCAGAATGCTTGCCTTGCATGTGCAAAGCCCTGGGTTAGATTCCTAGTACCACAAAAGAAAAAGCAAACAAATAAAGATCCACATTTTATTGTAATCAGGAAATACCTAATGCTGCTCTATCAATCATGTCTTACTTTTTGCATTAAGAAAGGAAGGTAGGAAGGAAGCTCACTCATTGTCTCCATCACAGTCGGCACAAATAAGGTCTGTGCATTTCTGCTGAAATGTTTCCAAATGCAGATTTGCTGTTCCAAGATGGATTTCCTACTCTTTTTGGGATAATTAACACCAAGTGCATCTGTGCCAGGCCTTCTCCACTTCACAAGAAATATGTGGACAAGTGCTGATTAGAACCAGAGCTGACCTGAGGAGCTTTGTTTTCCAAAGTCAAAGTAGGGAAGGGAGGAACCAAGATTCTTTGCTGAGTCCCAACTCCACGTCACCTCCAAATCTAGGGAAGGTCAGGGCAGAAGAAAGAAGTGGCGGCCACTGTAATGGCACAGGCTGTGAGGTCTCGGGCATGTTGCTAGGAGTCTTGCCACAGTAAAGTGAGAAGGCAAGAGGATGACATTATTTAAAATTGCTTCTTATGCTGAAATTCCAAGTCAATGATGAATTTTTTTTTCATGGATGAGATTTTATAAATACCAAATAATCGTATTAGATACTACAATAATCAAATTTGGATCAAATTAGCCCTGAGGAGAATCAAACCTTTAAAAATTTTGTTTAGCTGAGGAAAGAGACAACTTTGGAGAAAGAAAAATAGCTTTAGAAGAGACATAACATAATGGGGCTTCTCCAGCTGGTCAGAGAGACCAGCTGGAAAGGAGATTTCAATGATCAATTTTTAAAGAATTGAACTTGTAAAAGAACCTTAATACTGACTGATTTTTCAATGAAACAGTGATGTCTGAGGTAGCTGTAATAATAATAAACTAGCAGCAGCATTTATTGACCTCTTACCATGTGTCAGGTCTATTCTAAGCACTTCCTGTGCACATGAACTTAATCCTTCCACAATCCAAGGGGCCTATAGGCTGGGAGCTATCATCTCAAAAAGGGGGAGATTGTGGCCCAGAGGGGCCACATGCTGTAACTTGCCAAGTCCCACAGCTGATAAGAGATAGAACTGGGATAATGTTAACCTGGCAGTTCTGCCTGTGGACTTCAGGGTCTTAGTTATCTGGCAACTACTATCAGTGCATGCTTGTGAACCATGATTGTGTCTCTTTAGCACACACAGGGAAACATCTTGAAATATGAGTGACATGCCACAGTCCTAAAGCTCTTCTCCTAGGGACTACCTTGTGGGGCTTGCTCTTTACCTGGAGGTATAGAGGATAGGGGCAGCAAACAAAAGGCAGATGTGTGCTCTGACCAATTTCCTTCGTGCAGGTCTCTAAACCTCTCTGAGCAACTCTCAGAAGGTTAGTTATCAAGTTGAAATAAATTTAAACTTACAATGGAGAGGGCATAGAGCCGTTTCAAAGCATTTTCTTTGACCCCAGCCCACCTTATCCACATGTGTAAAACCCACATCCCAATTAGAAGAATAAATAGGACACTGTCTACAAAAAAGACTTTGACAACTGTAATAATTATTACATGTATTAATTATTACATGGTCCTGCCACAATGGCTGATCTAACCTTCCAGTGCCCAGGAAGGTTAGATGAAGTCCACATCTACACTATATAAAAGCCCCTGGTTACCCGTTGACTAAATTTTATGGAATTACCACTTTCATAGGTACAAGATGGTTGAAGACTAGTAATTTCACATGGTTCAACCCAAACAGGTACTTTTATAAATCCTCTCCTGACCACCAGTGGTGAAAGCTGAGTGCAACACACTAGCCTGGAGGATCTGTCTGACCCTGGGGAGTACAGGTGGTTTTCTGGAATGCGGGGACCAGTATAGGTAGTTGCCCAAAAAGAACAATGACCTGAAGCTACCTCAAGTCCCAAGGTTAAAAATTAATAGGAAAAGCTTCGGCAAGTTTATTATGATTATTATGATAAATGTACTACAAAACAAAAACAAAACAAACAACAGTAATCTTCTCAGATTTAAATAATTTCTCTCTCTTTTTTTTGCTGGTATGTCCAGAGTGATTCTTGGCAAAAGCCTGTTTTCCTTAATTTCTGCAGCTAAATTAGGTGGAGGAGTCAGCCTGTGTCTTCCCTGATGCTGTGGACTTATGGCAAGTCATTTAAAAAAAAATTTCCCAATGTGCTGGGTACAGTGGCACACAACTGTAATTCCAGTAGCTCAGGAGGCTGAGGAAGGAGGATTGAAAGTTCAAAGCCAGCCTCAGCAACTCAGCGAGGCCCTAAGCAACTTAGTAAGACCTTGTCTCTAAATAAAATAAAATAAAATAAAATAAAATAAAATAAGAGCTGGGGATGTGGCTCAGTGGTTAAATACCTCGGGGTTCAATCCCCAGTACCCCCCCCCAAATTCCCAATAGTAAATATGTGATTAATAAGTGACTATATATTTAAAAACTCAAAAAATTAATATTAAATGAACCCTCATTTATTTCATAGAGGTAACAAGTAATACAAAGTACAAGTACAAAACCCTGGGGCTGGGATTGTAGCTCAGCGGTAGAGCGCTTGCCTCGCATGCGTGAGGCCCTGGGTTCGATCCTCAGCACCACGTACAAAGCAATAAAATAAAGACATTGTGTCCATCAACAAAAAAATATTAAAAAAAAAAAAAAAAACAAGTACAAAACCCTGCCTGTGGGTCTATGATAGGCAAACCTAAGACAGTGGTTTTCATCATCACCGTGAACCACCAGGTTTGCTTAAAATGACAGTGCGCTGGAAGGACGGTTCAGACTCCTTTGATTCAAAAGGAAGTTTCAAAAATTTAAATCCTACAGCAAGTGATTAAAGTTATTTTTTGAAAATGGAATTTCTTTTGTGAAAGACAACAATTAAAAAAGATACCAGATCTTAAGACTAAACACAATGTCTGTTAACCATCTGGATTAAAAAACTACTACTAATTTTTAGAAAAGTAGACTGTGGGAAAAACGACATCCAATTCAGAAGCAGACTGCAGGGGGAGAATGTCAGGTCCTCATCCCTGAGACCTCTGGAACTGACCGAGACGCACTGGTGTTGCCAGGACTTGTGTGCTCAGTGCGCTGCTGGCTGTGTCCATTCCTCCCGGGAGTGGAACTGCCTCCTGGTACACTGGAGAATGTCAATAACCCCACTTCCATGGTGCCACTCCAAAAAGGGTGGCCTGTGGGACTTCTCTCTCAAGGGAAGCAACATGGTGACGTTTCAGAACTCCTTTTCTTGTAGACTCAACTCCTCCTTTTATTGTTCAAGTATGAACAATTCTATAGGCACCTGCCTATTCGGGAATTCATCTTCATTTCTCAGAAATGCACCACAGGCCCCTGTTAGACTTCTCAAAATCAGCCTGGGTTGCCGGGCCCGGTGGCACACGCCTGCAATCCCAGCACTTTGGGAGGCTGAGACAGTAGGATTATGAGTTCAAAGCCAGCCTCAGCAACAGCGAAGTGCTAAGCAACTCAGTGAGACCCTGTCTCTACATAAAACACAAAACAGGGCTGGGGATGTGGCTCAGTGGTCTAGTGCCCCTGAGTTCCAAAAAAAAAAAAAAAAAACCACAAAAAACAAAAACCAAGAAACAATCAGCCTGGGAGATTGAAATTCAGGCTCCACTGGATTTGCTTGATGCTGGGTAGTGGTGTCCTCCTCCAAGCACAAAGATGCCCCACAGGCAGATGCCTAAGCTAACACTCTGTAATGAGAGGGACAGGAACCAGCAGAGAAAGTTCTTTACAAAACAACAAATTATCTTTCCTAATAAGTATTATATTTTGATCTAGTTCCCAGAAAAGTACACTGTGTAAAAACAGGTTCCTACCTTCAGAGCTAATCCTGCTGCTGTTCCCAGAAGGAAGTTGTAGTCACGTAAGCATGATTGTGTGCCCTATGCCAATTGATGCTTTTTCTTTTCTTTTTTTTTTTTAAATTTTTTTTTTAGGTGTAGATGGACACAATATCTTTATTGTATTTATTTATGGTGCTGAGGATCAAATCCAGTGCCTCACGCATGCGAGACAAGCATTTTGCCACTGAGCCACAACCACAGCCCATGATGCTTTTTCTTAAATAAGTGCTTTGTGAAGCAGCACTGTCATGCAGATACTGTTTGATCTAAAGTGTGCTATGAATTTCCATGAGGCACATCCCTTACACATAAGGCTTACACAAGTCTGTCCACTGAGATGCCCAGAAGGATGGACACTCCTCTTTGTCAGTGCTTAGCTAGGCACAGGGTGGTAAACAGGAAGGCAGGGGGAAACCTGAATTCTAGTCTTGCTTCTGCCTCTTTTTGATAGCTTCTTCTTTGAATAAGCCACTTTTTTGCTTCTAGTTTTCTTAGCTGTGAATTGGACGTTGTGTTGTCTGTCAACCCCTTAATCATTACGTAGATGAAATTATGTGAACTATACCATGGGGTGCAACCACTATCATCTCTACCATTATTGCTGGAGGGCTATCTTGGGGACAGTCCTGAAGGGGCAATAAGCAAGGACTCAGTCCAAATGCCATACTGTTGGGTAGCTCAGTATTATCTCTGGAGGGACTCTCTAGTCAGATGGCCTAGGATCCAATCCAAAATACTGCTACTTATTGGCTGAGTGACCCAGTGGAAGTTAAATTAACCCCTCTATGCCTCATTTCCTCTTCTCTATCTTGGCTATAGTGGTAGAAGCCATGTCACAGGATTTTTATGAGAATTTAAAGCCAATACATCTCAGCTTTCTGGGTTTAATATACAAGTAAAGTTTGGAACAGTACTTGACACATGGTAAATGTCATATAATCATTTCCTCTTATTTTGCATATTATTCTGAACTCATTTAATAGTTGATTATATAATGCATGAATCCAGGAAGTTTTAAATTCTGAGATAACACTGGCATTCAAAATCCTTCCTGAATACTTCTCTTCCATACTTATCTGCTGTGTGTTTAAGATTTGAAAAACAAACTATTTTTATTAGAAAAGTACATCAGTTGCCAAAGTCAGAGAGGCCAATAACCACTCTTCCTGCTTTTGCCTTTGTGAATACATAAAATGAGAATATGAAAAAAGTGGCAGCTTATTTCTTTTTAAAATCTTTGCCAGGCCAAAAAAGCACAAGACAAAGGGCCATGGTAATGAAACCTTGGTATTCCAGAGCAGCCTTTCAGGGGAATGGATCTTGTGCCTTGTACTTTCCAGAGCCTCCAGAACCTCCCAGGGCCAGTCCTGGGACAGGAAGTTTGAGCTGTTGCCTGCCCCCTGTCCAGGGCTCTCAGGGATGCCCTGATGGGGGTGCTTCCTGTACTACTTCCCCTCAATGCGAGTGCACACAACCCAGGAGATTCAGGGAGTTGATGCTCTGAGGTTCTCCCACCCTGGGCTTAGCCTCTGCTTCTCCCACCAGAAGAAGCTGCCCACACAGCTGCTCTGAAGTTAAAGGGTAAGCTCCTCCTGGAGAAGAGAATACTGAGTGGCAGGAGGGAAGTCATCTGGACAGTGTTCTGCAAGTCACTGTTAGTAATAAGATGAAACTTCTCCAAGACTCCATCCACGTCATCATATGCTTCGGCTCATCCCACTGTCAAGTCCCCTTGCTGCTGTTTGGAAGTTTTCTTTGATTTGCAACAGAAAGCCAGATGTCTAGAGTGCAGTTTTTCACAGAAGGCACCTGTGGAGGCTGCCATGGCTGCGCTCAGCAGAGCTGCTGCACAGTGTTGGGCACATGTTCATTCCAGCATCCATGTGAATGGTGCCCCGTGGAGTTGTACAACGAGGCACCTCAGCCTTTGGGAGGGCAGCAGTCAGCAGGGAAGATCCGATCCTATTTTTAGAAACATCTAGAAAGAAGAAGTGCAGCTCAAGCTGCTGTCTGTCAGTCTGTCAGAGCCAATCCTACTTCCTCTCCCCAAACAGGCTGCAACTGCTCCTCCAGCTTTCTCCTTCCTAAGACTGACGTGTTCCCCCAATCTCTAAAGCTAGACACATAAAAGAGGGAAATGGAGAAGTAGGTGGGGGCTGATAATGAAGAAGAAAAAGGGTTTTTAAAAAGAAAGTATGGACATTTTAATAATATCAATTCTTTCCATTCTTGAACATGATTTCTTGGATAGGACCCCAAAAGCATAGGAAACAAAAGCCAAAACTCACAAGCAGGATTACTTCAAACTAATCTGCGCAGTAAAGGAAACAATTAGCAAAGTGAAGAGACAACCCATAGAATGTGAGAAAATATTTGCCAGCTATTCATCTGATAGAGATTCAATATCCAGAATGTACAAAGAACTCAAAAAACTTAACAGTTAGGCATGGTGGTATATGCCTGTAATCTCAGTAACTCAGAAGGCTGAGGCAGGAGGATCTCAAGTTCAAAGCCAACCTTAGTGAGGCCCTAAGCAACTTAGGGAGACTCTCTCAAAATTAAAAATAAAAAAAGATTGGGGTTAAGGTTCCCTGGATTTAATCCCTAGTACCAAAATAAAACAAAACAAAACACACACATACACAAAACTCAAACCAAAACTTAACAACAAAAACCAAGTAATCCAATTAAAAAATGGGTAAATGATCTGAACAGACATTTCTCAAAAGAAGAAACACAAATGGCCAATAACGACATGAAAAAATGCTCAATGTTATTAGTCAATAAGGAAACGAGAATCAAAACTACGAGAATCCATCTCACTCTAGTTAGGTGACTATTATCCCCAAACAAAGAACAAATAATAACCACCAAATGCCGGTGAGGATGTGGGAAATAAAAAAAACTGCTATACACTGGGAAGGTAAACTGATGCAACCACTATGAAATATCTAATGGAGGTTTCTAAAAAAACTAAAAGTAGATCTACCATATGATGTAGCTATGTCACTCCTGGGTACAGATTCAAAGGAAATGAAGTCAGCATACAAAAGAGATCCTGAATGCTCATGTTTATTGCAGCACTCTTCATAATAGCTACTATATGGAATCAGTCCAGCTGCCAATCAAAAAAATACACATATATACATATTATTTTGTCATGAAGAAGAATAAAATTCTGTCATATGTAGCAAAATGGATGGAACGGAAGACATCATGTTAACCAAAATAAAGCAGAAAAGAAAGACAAGTATCTCAAGTTCTCTCTTTTATGTGGAAACTAAACAAAAACAAAATCAGAAACAGTCAGTGAAGGACACAAAAAAAAGGTAGGCAGGCTAGGAGTAGCAAACGGATGAGAAAAGTCATAATGGCAGAATGTGTGCTAAGGGCAGAGCTGCAGATGGGGCTGGCTCACTTTCCTTACCTAACGCCAACACCCACTGACTACATTGGGAACTCTGCTGCAAGATTATGGGTATGGTACAAATAAAACACATCCCCAATTAAGATGGAACTAATCCCACAACTTTGTATCTATAAAATAACAAAATTAATGCTTTGTGATTTCACCCTATTTCACCTGCCCTGCTCCAGGGAATGAGAAAGCAGCTCAAAGCACCATAACCAAAGGCAAAAGGAATAGCCAGGGTGGTGAGGTGACCTTTCCTGAGTGAGCAGACTAATCCAGGTGTCAGAAGAAACTTAGGAGTCCTCTGGGCTAAGCTCCCTGACTGCAGGAAGCCCTGGCACATCACAGCATCCAGCCACCACCTAAGATGGCTAGAGACAAGGCGACCTGATCTATTTCAATTTATTAGAAATTGTTCTGTGCAGTCTTATAATGTCCAGTCTTGGAACTTAGTTCTGCCCAAGGAAGCTACCCAGAATAGGTATAAATGATGATATCCCCTGATAGTCTAACAGATATTTGAGCACAATGAGCATATTCTTGATGACTTCTCTCTTCTAGACACTGTTCTTCTGTTCTTGAATCTTTAGATGTAATTGTCAATAATAAACGTTTAAACATCTTTTTTTTTTAAAATATTTTTTTAGTTGTAGATGGACACAATGTCTTTATTTTATTGCTTTGTATGTGGTGCTGAGGATCGAACCCAGGGCCTCACGCATGCGAGGCAAGCGCTCTACTGCTGAGCTACAATCCCAGCCCACGTTTAAACATCTTGATCAAAGATGACAGTGTGCTGGTCCTTACCTATTCAGGAAGGCATTTCCAAAGCGACTAAGCTTCCGAAATGGCTTTTTGGGGTCCACGACTAATGCATTCCCAGGGGTGCTGCCCTCGGTCTCCCCATACATCACAGCGATGAAGGAATCGGTGGTAGGCTCTGGACCAATCCTCATGCCTGGGAAATCCTGTTCCAATAGGTATCTGGGAGAAGGGAAAGAAAAAGAAAGCTGAGCAGTTGTCACAAAATGAGAGGCTAGAAAGCTGCCGGGGGTTACCAATGTTTTACATAATCATTTAAAAACTTAGAAATACTAACATCAAGAAAAGAGATAAATCAACACTTAAAGCTTGAAATTTTTTTGAACTATTTTTTCCACCATATGAGGAGCCTGGTGAAAGAGGTCAGACTTCTTGTAGACTTACTAGGTCTTCTTAAGGTCTTCCCTGCTCAGTGCAGCAATTCTTGTTTGTGATTCCACTGATGCAACAGAAACCACCAAGAGAAGTGTGCCCCACCACTCCCGTGCATTCTGGATGACCTGCTCAGGCTCACCTCAGTTGAGCTGCAAGCAGGCACAGGTTCTCTAAGGTCCCCAGGCATCCTGTGCCTGAAGTCATCATGGTGCTCACCATGTTACTGCACTCACTTGTTTGTGGGCTCTGCAAGGCATTTGAGTGACTGGGGGTCTGGGGAATGGAGTTCATGGTACAGCACTTGTCTGGTATATATAAGATCCTGTGTTTAATCCCAAGCACCACAAAACAATGAAAATAAATAAAGGTGATTGGGACAGGGTGCTGATCCAGCCCTGCCAGAGGGATGATCATTCACCTGGGGAAGGAAGAGTTCAAGGAAAGAAACCTGCATGACTTTCTGTAGCTCCCTACTCCTGCAGCAAATAAACTATTTGGTCCTAAACTATTTGTTTTTAAAAGTCCTGATTGGTCAAACGAAACCTGTGATTTTATTTCCAGGGATAGAAGGAAAGAATTAAATGTCAAATATCAAACATAATTTTTCCATGTTTATAAGAATGAGAAATGAAGTTACCCTTTAGACTGTTTTCTATGTAAAGAAAATAGAAATTGATTAGCAATCTTAGTAGACTATATTCTTTTTTTCTTAATATTTTTTTAGTTGTAGGTGGACACAATATCTTTATTGATTTATTTTTATGTGGTGCTGAGGATCGAACCCAGGGCCTCACGCATGCGAGGCAAGCGCTCTACCACTGAGCCACAATCCCAGTGCCTGTAGACTATATTCTTTAACTGATGCTGATGCTAGTTTTAACTTTGCCCAAAGTATCTGCATTTCTGTGAAGTTGTGGAGCCCTAGAATAGATACATCATTTCAAACTGCCTCCTAAATTAAGAGTAATTGTGGAAAAAAAAATCTGGTAATACCACCTGGCATTTACTGAGAAGGCACAAAGCCTTCTATTTGCACTATGACTTCGTCTACAACATTCTCAGGTGGGTGACAACACTATCCTCATTTTGAAGATGGGAACATTGAGGCATTGTGCCTAAGGTCACACAATAAATGTTAGCAAGGAAACGGAATGTAGGTAGCTTGACTTCTGAACTTGCACTCTTTTTTGTTTTTGCTTTGGTTTGAGAGGGGTCTTGCTATGTTGCCCAGTCTAACCTCAAACTCCTGGGCTTAGGTGATCCTCCCACCTTGGTCTCCTGAGTAGCTAGGAATACAGGTGTGTGCAACTGTGCCCAGCTCTCCAGATGGGTTTAAACTTGGCCTTGAGTGAGTGGCTTGCTCAGCACAAGGGACACTCAAGGCCCTCACACAGGGTGTGCCACTGAGTATAAGGCCTCTTCTATTTTCTCTAATTAAGGGAAAAGGGCTCTCCAAACTGTCCTCCTGTGCAGTCCTCTGGCCTCCCTGATGATGCAGGCCAGCTCTCCTCTTTCTAGAGAAAAGTTGGGATAAGAATGTGCTATTGTTTCAAAATGTGTTCATAAATAATTAAATATTGTTTTTCAAAACTTTTTCAATGAAAACCTTAGTGCACCTAAGAACCCAATAAATACCCTCAGGAGCAGAAATGTCCATTTTGAAAATTGTACATGAATTGTAGGAACACGGTACAAGCGACTGGGAGAAATGCCTCACAGCCTGTGAAACTGCAGCATCCAAAGTGTCTCCAGAGTGTGTGGATTTCAAATGCCCAGATGAATGTGGAATTCAGGCACACAGCCACTCTGGGATCTCAAGTCTGAAGTCATTTGGCAGCAAAGCTAGAATTCAAAGCCTGATTGCACACACTGCAGTGTCCAGTTTGATTTCCATGCCCCAAGGCCCTGGAAGAGACTGAGGAAGGAAGCCAGGGTTGCTGGGCTCCCTGAAGCAAACAGTTCCAAACTCACAAAAGGGTCATGTCCAAGTGTTGGTTTGACATTTGATAGGCCCTGTTCCATAGGATCTGTGTTAATAGCAGCGGGTGGCTGGCCCAGCTGGCCTACCAAAGATCACATATACAGTAAAACAGATGAACCAGACAAGAGGTACACCATTAGCTTCTAGGGTAAGGACTCAGGGTTGAGTTTCACTCTGAGTGGCTTGCTGCCATAGAGACCCTCTGCACCTTCCCCAGACATGGGCAGGAGGAGAGCCCTTCAGGTTCCAGGCTGGGGAGAGGAAAATGGGCCTTGGGCAGGAGTGAGAGGGCATGTGGATGGTATAGTTAGGCAGTGGGTCCCCAGTTGGACAACTCATGTGAAAAGTGTGTTTAAGTTGATGATCACAACTTAAATAAAGTTCCTGAATTATCTCTAGTTCCTGAATTATCTTCTAAAGTTTCATTTATATAAGAGCATAGCAAATCCTACTAATTTTGGAATAACAGGGGATTCAGGGGAAAACTTCAATTATAAAATTATTTAAATAGGAACAGGTGTTTCCTACTTTCAAGTTTATGCTATAATAGAAACTAGGGTTTCCTAAGTAGCAAGCCTGCCAAACTTTAATGCCACCTTATAAAGCAGGCTGCAAATATGAAACAATGTGAAGTACAAGATGCCCCCTCAACTGTGACCTTGCTGAATTACTCAGTCTGTGGGTCCCAGATACAGAGGAAGAACTAGAACTAGGAAGAATTACTGCACTACAAAACTTGCTTAGGTTATTAATTTGTTTAGTGATACTTTCATCCAAAGGTAATAAAAAGTTGAAATTCAATGTTCAATTTCATTATCAAAGTAATACCAATTAAAGACATAGAATATTAACAAAATTTTTTTAAAAACCATAATACTCAATGCCAGTGAGGGTCTTATGAAATACACATCCTTATCTATGTTGGTGGAGAACAGCTGGTATGATCTTACTGCAAAGGAATTTGCAGTGTAAGGAGTATTTGACTGTATCAAGCATTTACATCGGGGAGCCCTTGTGAGCCTGTCGCCTGATACCTACTATGCGGGTGAGTTATGGGCCTATTTTCTCTTTTCCCGTGGACTGTCACTTCCTGCAGGGCACAGCCTATATATTCAGAAGTTTAGACCCCAGTCTTTGGAATCATTTAATCTAACCCCTTATCTTTACAAGGGAAGAGACTGTGGATTAGTGCAGGAAAATGACTTGTTGCTGGTCAGACTCAGTGGCCACAGGACCTGGAGCCCCTCCCTTCTGGCCCAAGGCTTTTTCTCTTATGTCAGGCTCAGCCCCATGACTTTGAGACCCTCCCAGGTCCCCAGCTCATTGGCACCCTCAGTAGGACCTGTCAGATACACGAGTTAATATAAATCTAAGCTGACTGCCCTGAAGTGCCCACTGACATGCAGACATGTCACATTGCTGGGTGGGCAGGCACATGTCAATGCAGCAAGGGAACTAAGAACAACCAAGATGATGATGTGGGAAAAGTGACACTGAAGTGATGAAGTTCAAAAACAGCAACCTGGAAGGGAAGGGTCAGAGGGGATCCTGAGTATGATTTACCCTAGAGGATCAGCCTCACAGCCACACGGGCCAGGCTGGTCCACTGTATTAAACCCTATTATGGACCCCTCAGGGGCTTTCCCCAAACTAGGAGTCCCAGGGATTCTGTGGTGTTATCTACAATAACAAGAGTTCAAAAGAACAAGAGGCCACAGGAAAACTACAGAAAATAATCCACCATGATTCTAAGCCCAGCAGCCCACTCCGCAGGCATCCTGTGTTAGAGGCTTGATTCTTGTCCTTGAAGCCACCTTGCTCCCCTTTCCTGTGTTCCCAGGGAGGCCTGCCAACTCCAGCGGTGATTACTCCAAGGTTCTCAAGCCAAGCCATCAACATAAAAAGGTACAGACATTTGGATTCCAAGCAGATGGGCGGAAGGGGCAGGATGGACAGGAGATCCGACCCCTTCTTGTCCTTGTCCAACAAGGTCCCAGTCCAGTGTCATCCAAGTGGCTCTTGGGCACACAAGCTGCCAATGCTACACACTCAAGGAGCTACTCAGATGTAAGGGTATATGTGGATGGTGTCTTTTCTTTAATTGCTTAGGCTGGAGAAAATTCCTTAAACTTCATAGAAAGAATGGCATTTGTGATAAAGAGAAGGAAAAATTCTTAGGGCAATGAAAAGTTTCTCAACATCCCCAAGCACTATATTCTCTAAGGTGGGCCTGAGAATTACTGAAAAAACAACAACAAAAACACCATAGGAGTGACATTATTTTAGACAAGTGTCATTTCCATGTAGCCTTAAATTGGAAATGATTAATCTTCAATGAATACTGAAAGACAAAAGGAAAAAAAGCTAGGAGAATTATATAAATGCCTTCCAAGCAGTGAACATGCTCAATTAGAAGCACATACTTGTACCAGGCGTGGCTGTTGCACACCTGTAACCTCAGCTACTTGTTGAGGCTCAGGTAGGAGTGAGGCAAGCTTGAGGCCAGCCTCAGCAACTTATCAAGCCTGTCTCAAAAAAAAAAAGTGTGTGGGGGGCAGTATTTAGATCAGCGGTAGGACACTTGCCTAGCATGCACAAGGTCTTGGGTTCAATCCCCAGAACTGGAGGAAAAAAATGTGACATTATTCAATAACAGATTAGTGACATTATTCAATGATAGATGCCCACAATTCTAGCTGTGAACTTTGTCTCCCCTGGGAATGCTTCATGCATTCTCTCCGGGTTTTGACTATCACACTTGTGTTTGGAATAGAAAGAGAAGCATTATGATTTTTTTTAGCAATACATGTCCCTAATATTTGAGGACTTGGTATTGGTATGTGCTAGATTTTTTTGTTGTTGTTGTACCAGGGCTTGAACTTAGGACCTACTACATGTTAGGCAAGCATGCTGCCACCACTCAGTTACATACCTAGCCATTAAAAAAAAATTATTTAGTGACAGCAGTCTTCTTAAATTGGGGAAACTGGCCTCAAACTCTGATCCTCCTGCCTCAGCCTCCTCAGCAGCTGGAATTACAGGTGTGTGCTACTGTGCCTGCCAGGTTGTGCTAAAGTCTTTACATGAATAATCTCATCTATTTTATGGGTAGTTTACTATTTTTACCCCTATTTTACAAATGAGGAAATTAAGGCTCAAACAGGTTAAGTGTTTTATTAGAAGGCAGGATTTCCTTCTAGTCCTGTAAGGTCACTACCTGCACTAAATTAGAGATTGAGAGGCTGAGTCAGTCTCCAATGGCAGTGCTTACAGAAACATGTTTTGTGAATCATAACAAATATACAAATGGAAGATTTAAAAATAGGTATTCAATAAATGGGCCAAGGAGCTGAACAGAAACTTCTCAGAAGAAGATATACAGTCAACCAACAAATATAGGAAAAATGTTCAACATCTCTAGCCATTAGAGAAATGCAAATCAAAACTACGATTTCATCTCACATCAGTCAGAATGGCAGTTATCAAGCATACAAACAAGTGTTGGCAAGGATGTGGAGGAAAAGGCAAACTCACACATTGCTGGTGGGACTGCAAATTGGTGCAACCAATCTGGAAAGCAGTATAGAGATTCCTTAGAAAACTTGGAATGGAACCACCATTTGACCCAGCCATTCCACTTCTTGGTCTATACCCAAAGGACCTAAAAACAGTATACTACAGTAATGCAGCCACTTCAAAGTTTATAGCAGCACAATTCACAAAACTTTGGAACCAATCTAGATGCCCTTCAGTAGATGAATGGATAAAGAAACTGTAGTATAGATACACAATGGAATATTACTCAGCATTAAAAGAGAATAAAACTATGGCATTTGTAGGTAAATGGATGGAGTTGGAGAACATCATGCTAAGCGAAGTAAGTCAAAAAACCAAAGACTGAATGTTCTCTCTGATAAGTGGATGCTGACCCATAATGTGGGAGGGGGCATGGGAAGAATGGAGAAACTTTGGTCAAAGGAGAGGGAAGGGAAGGATAGGATATGGGGGCAGGAAAGATGGTGGAATGTGATGGACAACAATGCCCTAGGTTCATGTATGACTGCACATATGGTGCAACTCTATACTGTGTACAACCAGAGAAGTGAAAAGTTGTGCTCCATTTGTGTACAATGAATCAAAATGCATTCTGCTGTCGTGTAAACCTAATTAGAATAAAAAAATACAAAATAAAAATAGGTATTCAACAGGTACTCTAAAAAACAATACAGTATATTTATTTGGGGTATTGTTTGAGCATTATTTTAACATTCTCAAATCAAAATCTAGAGAAATGACTTGTGATGATAAACAGGATTTAAAAAACATGTTTGTGTGTACAAAGGGATCTGTGCACATTGGACTCAACTCATTGGTATGCCTGAAACATTTTTCAAAAGAGCATGAAACTCACCCAACAGTCACCTCATTCTTTTGAGTATTACTAAGGTTTTAAACCATATAGATGTAAAAGAAGCTTAACAGAAAGTACAACTTTGAGTTCAGTGGAGAAGTGCTATTCCTTTACTTTTAAATTAGGACTGAGTTTAAACATATTTATGATAAATGTTGGGAAGTTTCACATAATATATTTTTATTGAAAATACTTGCTCCGCTATTTTACCAGGAAAGAGATAGGAAAGAAAGGGTTAGTTCTTCCACTCTGATTTGTTCTAAACTTGTAAATGTTTTTTTACATATGTTTAAAAAATTTTTTTTCTCTTAGTTGTTGACCTTTATTTATTTTTATGTAATGCTGAGAATCGAACCCAGTGCCTCACACATGCTAGGCAAGCACTCTACCACTGAGCCACAACACCAGCCCTAAACTTGGAAATGTTTTTAAAGCATTTTCCATCATTTAATCCACCCAAGCAGCACAATGGGAGAAGAATCTAACCCTAATTACTCCAAAAATCTTATCAAATGGTCCAAGGCATAAAAATATTCCCTAGTAAGCAAGTACTACTTCCATCACTGCTACTTCTAAATACCATCAAACAGCATTTTATTCTGTAACAGATATGGGAATTAGAAAAATGATGTAGTCTGAGGAAAAGAATGGCCAAGCATTACCTTCATTTCCCCCAACAATGTTCCCTGAGGTTGGTCACGCTGGCAGCTCCCACCTTCCCCAACACTGTCTTTTTAATGTTAATCATGCCCGCTGCCCTACCTTTCCGAGCTCTGTCTCTTTGATGTTAATCAAGCCAGCAGTTAATACCTCCCCTAAACAGATGCCTTCCTGAGGCAAAACCTGGAAGGAAGGGGCTTATTACCACACCGGAGTGATAAACTAATTGATGAAACAACCCCAAATTCCTAAATGCCCCCAAAAACTAAGAGCTTACATAAACCCAGTTCCTTCCTTTGTCAGGGTCTCATTTTCCACCGGGAATAAGGGTCCACCACCTCCACAGATGAATCCTGCTCCTGAATAAAGCCTCCCATGACTTGCATAGTTTGCCATTGTGATCATGATCTTTTTGCCCTTACAGTAACTGTTGTATGGTTTATGATACATTGCACACATTCATCTTGTCATGTCATCCTCACTGTCATTGCAGCAGATATTTTTATCCTTAGCTTATAGAAGAGAAAACTACTGAGGACAAGCTTAGCAGCTCATATGAGACCACATTAGTTCAAGGTAATGACTACTTTTAACATTTTGATATATTTCCAGTCATTTTTCTGTGAATAGGATTTTTTTCTTTAGAAAACTGTGGTCATAAAGTGCTTAAACAACTTTGTATTATTAGTTTTTCAACACTAATATTTCCTAACAGCATTAAAAATTTGAAGCTGGCTGTGCATGACTGTAATCCCAGCTACACAAGAGGCAGTGGCAGGTAGATTGCAAGATTGCAAGTGGCCGGAATTACAGTGCATGATTTTAATTCCAGCTACTCAAGAGGCAGTGGCAGGAAGATTACAAGTTGAGGTCAGTCTCACGGAGTGAGACCATGTCTCAGAATAAAATAAAAAGGCTGGCAGTGTAGCTCAGTGGTAATACACTCGCCTTATATCCATGAGGCCTTGGGTTTAATTCCCAGGATCATGAAAACAAAACAAAACTCTGAAAACATGAGGTAAATATGTATCAATTTAGTTTGCCATTTCCTGTTAGGCATTTAATAGTTTCATTTCTTGGGGGTAGGGTTGTAACTTAGTTGTACAGTATATGCTTAGCATGTGTGAAGCCCTGGGTTCAATCTCAGCCTTAAAAATAGCTTTCCTTTCTTGCTATTATAAAAAAGACTGAGATAAATATCAGTGAACAAATACATACTTAAAATTTTTAATCTTCTTTGAGGGCTGGGGTTGTAACTCAGTGGTAGAGTGCTTGCCTAGCATGTGTGAGGCACTGGGTTTGAGTCTCAGCACTGCACATAAATAAGTAAAAAAAAGTAAATGTCCATTGACAACTGAAATTTTTTTAAAAAAATTTTAATCTTCTTTGAATTATTGAAAAACTAAGATCTTCATTTCTATTTTTTAAAAATTTCCATTTAAAATGCTGTACCTTCCTTAAGTGTGAAGCCTGTTTTATTTTCATTTAAATCATTGATATCTCTAGGATTGCTTGCTGGTCTTTGAAACTGTTATCTTTGAAACTGCTGGGCCTACTCAGGGAATGGACATAAGCCTGTTGAACCAAAAAATTGCAATTTGCTGGGTGCAGTCTTACATTCATTTGCCCCCAGCTTTGAATGGAATTCAAACTACTTAGAGTGGGAAGTACCTGGAGTACACTGCTATCCAACCAGCTGCTGCTACCTCTGCCCCTCCTTCATGACTTTCAGAAGGATGGTGAGGAAAGGAAGAAGAAGTCTGTGGAAATCAATTTCTTGGAGTCCTGTGCCACCTCAGCCTTTCATTTGCTTACACAATGAATATTCATCATCTCTGATGTTATAACTTGTAATTTATGAATCTAACAACAGACTTTAGGTTGTAAATTCTGATCTGAAATATCCACAGGTCTTCATGGTGGAAAGGTTTATAAATCACAGCGTTTTCCAAAATTACTTGACTATGGAATCCTTTTCTTCCCTCTAAACACTTATTAATAATCTCCCATAATTGTGTTCTACAGAACACAGGTGAAAGGAAAAGGTAAAATGGCATTCAGAAAAATTCATTATCCATTCTATTTTTCTAAAGAGAAGGATTTAAATAAAATCCTTTTATGGGCTGGGATTGTGGCTCAGTGGTAAAGCGCTTGCAAACATGAGGCACTGGGTTCGATTCTCAGCACTGCATATAAATACATGAGCAAAATAAATGCCATCAACAACTAAAACTACACATAAAATTTTTTTAAAGATCCTTGTACAAATTAATAAGTGACAGATAATTTCTTAATGTGATTAATTTATAAAATATTAAACCAACACTTAACAGGCTATCTTAAGGTGAAATAACAAAAGTTAACCAGAGAAACTTGGTTCGTTCACTTCCCAGTATAAACAAATATGAACTACAGTTACATGAAGGTAACTAATACAGGAGATACCTAGAAGACCTAGGAAAATTTACTGAAAAGGTGTCCAAATAACTTCCAGAGTCAAATGACCGGATACAAACAAAAATGCAAAACTCCGTAACTGCTTTATCTACTCAGCCAAAAAATACAAAGGAAAAAAATCTTATTCACAAGACTAGCTGAGTATAAAATCCCTAAGGATAACATTAATACAAACTATATAGGATCTGTAGGAGTAAATCATCCCTTTCTGAGATATAGTAAAGAAGGTTTGAGTCAAAACAGTGCTGAAATCCTGCTTGGGAAGAGCAAATATGAAAATATAATTTAGAGATATAATGCAGTTCCAATGTAAATGAATCCCAATAGGATTTTTTTTGAAGTACCTAACAAAGTGATTTTAAAGTTCTTCTCAAAGAATAAGAAAAAATGATGGGGCTGGGATTGTAGCTCAGCGGTAGAGCGCTTGCCTCGCATGCGTGAGGCCCTGGGTTCCATCCTCAGCACCACATACAAAGCAATAAAATAAAGACATTGTGTCCATCTACAACTAAAAAAAAAATTTAAAAAAAAAAAAGCAAAAAAGAAAAAATGATGATTAATAGTATTTGGAAAATAAAGAGCAATGACCCAAGAAGGGTCTGAAGCTACCATTTGTTAAAAAGTATTTAAAAGTGACATTATTTGAGACAATATGGTACCAGCATGAGAATTTACAAACAAAGAGGATTAAAGAGAGGGGCTGGTGCTGTAGCTCAGTTGTAGAGCACTTGCCTAGCATATATGAGGCACTGGGTTCAGTCCTCAGTACCACATATAAATAATAAATGAATAAAAGAAAGATCCATCAACAACTAAAAAAAAAAAAAGAGAGTGGATTAAAGGAAGGATGCACTTTCAGGTGCTTCATGGTTCAGGATTCAAGCAGTGTGAGTACTGCTTCTCAGCGAGGTGCTAGGAATATATAAGGACTCTACATGTATACAGGGTACAGAATCTGCTGCTGCCCAACCCAGCCAAGACAATGCACCTTACTCCAAACACAAATTAACCACACTTGAACTTCAGTGATACTTTGGTACAAAGAACAGAAGAGACAAAACCTCCAAACAACCAGGCCCCAAGTAGGAATGGCTAGGGGACACTCATGGACATTCACTCCTACAATAAAAAACAAAATTAACACAAAGGCTATGGATGCCACATGTACAATGGGTCTCAAGCTATATCACTCTAGGACACTTTGGCAAAAGAAGGCTATGTCCTAAAAAGACCCACACATGAGTGGAAGATAAATCCATCACAAGAGATGCATAAAATCCAACATAGTAACAAAAAACTGAAAAACAAGGTAACATGACATCTACTAATGTTTACAATTCATCAGGAGCTCACTTCAAAGATACTGAAGTGGATAAAATATCAGATAAAGAATTCAAAAGAATGATTATAAAAATGATCAATAAATTCCAAGAAAACCTATAAAAACAACTGAATGAAATAAGGAAGTCAGTATAAGATATAAATGAGAAATTCTATAAGGAAATGAAGATTTTTTAAAAAAGAAAACAAAGAGAAATCTTGGAAATGAAAGAAAAATCAAATGTTCTCTTCAAAGTATCTCTAACAGAATAGACCATGTTGAAAACTGAACATAGAATCTCAGAGCTAGAGACAAGGTGGTCATCCTTGAACATTCAGACAGTATGAAAGAAAATAAGTAACCATGACCAGAATATACAAGAACTCTGGACAACACTGAGACCAAATTTAAGAATCATTGGAATTGAAGAGGGCTGTGAGATATAGGATAATGACATAAATTATTCTTCAGGGAAATAATAACGGAAAAATTTCCAAACTTTAAGAGGTATCCCCAAAAAGTTCATGTGTGAGACAACACAAAAAAGTTTAGAGGAGAAATGTTGGATTCGCAAAAGCCTTAATCCAATCATCAAATCAATCCCCTGATAGGGATTAACTGAGTGGTAATGGGAAGGCAGGTAGGGTGTGTGCTGGAGAAGGTGGGTCCCTGGGGCTGTGGCCTTGGGGTATATGTTTTGTGTCTGGCAGTGGACTCTCTCTCTGCTTTCTGATCATCATGTGAGCTGCTTCCCTTTGCCAAACACTCTGACATGATTTTTAGCCTCACCTGGAACCCTGAGGAATGCAGCCTGCTGTCTATGGATTGAAACTGTGAGCCACCAAATAAACTTTTCCTCCTAAAATTGTTCTGATCAGATCTTTTAGTCACATCAGTGAAAAAGCTGACTTTTTCACTGGGAAAGCTGCAGGAATCATGCAGAGACAAGCCAACAGAAAGGCCACTTGGGCTGCAACCAACAAGCCCACAGGGGCGGAGTTGCACAAGCCCTCTGAAGAGAACATCACGATGCCATGTACTCTTGATACCAGACGTGGAGCTACAGGACATGTTTGTCCAGCTGGATTTTGGTCTTGCTTTGGTCCCATCCCTTCTTTCTATGCCCCTATTTTTGTTAATGGAAATGTTTATTCCATACAATTACATATTGGATAGGTTTAAATAGCTTTTGATTTTTACAGGAACTCACTATGCAAGCTTATCCTGAGTCTCAGAGGAGACTTTGGAATTGAACTTTTGGGCAATCTTAGAACTCTTGAGACTATGGGGACTCTTGGAGATGGATTAAATGTATTTTGCACTGTGAGATGGTCATAAACTTTTGGGGCTCAGGGGCAGAATGTTATGGTTTGGATGTGAGGTGTCTCCCAAAAGCTCATGTGTGAGACAATGCAAGAAGGTTTAGAGGAGAAATGATTGGATCATAAAAGCCTTCATCCAATCATTGACTCAATCCCCTGATGGGGATTAACTGAATGGTACCTAAAGGCAGGTAGGGTATGGCTGGAGGAGGTGAGTCCTGTGGCTTTGGGTTATATATTTTGTGTCTGATCTGTGGAATCTTTCTGCTTTCTGATCATCATGTGAGCTGCTTTCCTCTGCCACACACTCCGCCATGATGTTCAGCCTCACCTCAAGCCGAAGGAATATAGCCTGTTGTCCATGGACTGAGACCTCCAAAACTGTGAGCCCCCAAATAAACTTTTCCTTCCCTAAAATTGTTCTGGTCAGGTCTTTAGTCTCAGTGGAGAAAAAGGTAAAACATGCATGAATTATTCTTCAGAGAAATAATAGAAAAATTTCCAAATCTTGAGAATGAGATGGACGTCCAGATATAGGATGCATTCAGAACCCCAAAGAGACAAGATCAAAAAAGAACATCTCCACAACACAGAAAGTGCCTAACATTCAAAATCAGGATAGAATTTTAAAAGCCCACTGCTAAGCTAGTACTACAGGAAATACCTAAGTGGACAAATCTCATTTTAAGAGTAACTAAGCAAATGAGAAACAGAATCAAATTATACACTAGAAATAAATCAAAATGGCAGGAATTAATAAAAATCTCTCTATAATAACATTGACTATAAATGGTTTCAACTCTCCAATTAAAAAGACTTAGGGCCAGGCGCACACACCTGTAATCTCAGCAGCTTGGGAGGCTGAGATAGGGGGATCAAGAGTTCAAAGTCAGCCTCAGCAAAAGTGAGGGGCTAAACAACTCAGTGAGACCCTGTTTCTAAATATAGTACAAAATAGAGCTGGAGATGTGGCTCAGTGGTCCAGTACCCTGAAAGGATTAAAAGACAAGAATCAACTATATGTTGTTTGCAAGAGACTCACCTTATAGGCAAAGACAGTGAAAGGAGGGAATTTGATATATCATGCAAATGAAGCCCCAAAACAAGCAGGAGTAAGCCACTCTCATATCTGACAAAGTCTTCAAGCCAAAATTTATTAGAAGAGACAAAGAAGGTCACTTCATACAGGTAAAAGGAACAATCCAACAAAAAGGTACAATGGTAGTAAATATTTATGCCCCAAATGTTGATGCACCTAATTACATAAAACAGACACTACTTGAATTAAAAACTCAGATAGACCCCAGTACAATAATACTGGGCGATTTCAAAACGTCTCTCTCAATAACAGATAGATCATCCATACATAAACTCAGTAAAGACTATTCAGGCCTAAAAAATATTATAAATCAAATAGACTAAACAGACATCTATAGAACATGTCATCCAACAACAGCCAAATACACTTTCTTCTGGGTTGCTCATGGAACTTTCTCCAAAACAGACCATATCTTAGGCCATGAAGCAGTTCTTAGCAAGTACAAAAAAATTGATATAATATCATGCATCTTATCTGATCATAATGGAATGAAATTAGATACCAACACTAAAAAAATCTGCAAACTAAATAAACACGGGAAGATGAACAATACACTTTTGAACAGTGGATGGGTAATAGAAGAAATCAGGGGAGAATTTTAGAAATTCTTAGAATCAAATGAGACTAATGATACAACATACCAGAATATCCAGGATACTATGAAGGTGGTTCTAAGAGGAAAGTTTATGGCCATGAGTGCCTACGTAAGAATCAGAAAGATCCCAAATAAACAACCTAATGATACATTTCAAGTTCCTTGAAAAACAAGAATAAACCAATTCCAAAACCAGCAGAAGGAAAAGAATAATTAAGATCAAAACTGAAATCAATGAAATAGAGAATCAAAAAATAACACAAAGGATCAATGACATGAAGAGTGGTTTTTTGAAAAGATAAACAAAACAAAAACCAAAAAAATTTGGTCATAAACTTTATACCTGCATATAAAAAATTACCACAAAAAGTTAAAAGGGAAACTTCCAGCCAGAATAATAGCTATGATAACATGGAAAAGGATTAATATCTATTATTGTGAAAAATATTCAATATATCTATATTGAAAAGACCAATGAAAATAAATGAAAGTTGGGCAAAAGTTCACAGACAATTCACAAAGAAATAGACTATGACTATATATTTTATAAGTTCATCCTCAATAATTATGTCAATACTTTTTAGTTTTACTGACAGTTTGATGAAATAGTGATACTCATATATCCAATGGGAGTTTAATTTGACATAACTTTTCTGAAAAAGAATATATATATAGGTATAAATAAATACAGGTAAATATATTTAGGAATATATAAGCCTGAAAAGTATTTATCTTTTTGATATAATAATTTATGCTCTGACTAGTCTAAGAAAAAAAAAACTAGAAATAAAGATTTATGACCAAAAACGTTCATTGCAACATAAAATTAGAAACAAATGTTATAGCTGTACTACAGAATATGACACAATCATTGAAGTTATTTTTGAAGACTAATAACATAAGAAAATGTTCATCATATATTAAGTGAATAAAATCACTTTACTAGATTGTGTTCATCATTTAATATACAGTTTTGTGAGCATGACTTCTATGTCTTCATATAAGTCTTTGCTAAAAATATGAACAGATGGAGCCTGGAACAGGTGGGAAGTTCAGGCTAGTGAACTTCCCTCTTCTGGGTTAAGGGTAACCTTCTTCAGGCCTGATCACCCAACTGTCATTGTTCCATTAACTGAAACTTCATGTATCAATGGTTCTCAGAGGTTTCCTGGAGGAGGCTGTATTAGAAGCACTCTCAGAGAGCCTGCCTCACAGAGATTTTGGTTCAAGAGGTCTGAAAATGGACCCTCTAATCTTTCTTTGTAAAGGTCTCCAGGTGATTTGGTCTTCAGCCAGACTGAGGAACTCCAACTTTCTCATTCATAATTTCCCGGGTTTGAAAAATACACTGAATGCATTTTAGAAGTAAGCTTCTAGATGTGAGATAAGGAAGAGAATTTTATAATTAGCACCTGCCCCCCATTTCTCTTGACACCACTGCTACTTGCAGACAGATGATGCAATAAGTTGACAAGCAGCTGACCTCCAGGTCTGGCTGTGCTGACTGTGGTGGCCAACACAACACCCCAACCTGCCCTGCAACCTTCCCCATCCTCCTTCTCAGAAGTCCTGTCTCCTTAGTTCTTGAACACTAGCTGCTTACAGGCACTCTCTATCTCCTGCCCTGCCTTCCAGCCACTGTTAACGCTGAGTTCATGCTCATCTTTTAATCAAATCCACATAATGCCTGTGACCAGGACATGGTTCCTTCCCTCCAGTGCCAGTTGCTGAGGATTTTCTATATTTGATGCCTCACCTCCCACTCATTCCTTAACCCACCGCCATCTGGCTCTCATCACCACCACTTACAGACATGGCTCTTGCCAAGGTCACCCTGGCTCTTGGTCACTAATCCACTGGTTGTTTCAATCCACCCTTCTCCCCTTCTGTGGCTTTTGTGGGGCCATTTGCTGCTTTGCTTGACTTGCACCAACTTCTTTCTTAGGAAAAGCTTCTTGAGAAGCTGTCTTCCCTCATGCTTTGACCATGTGGTTTGGAGGCTGCACACCCTACGCCAGGCACTCCATCTCCTGCTCTAGGGATTAGTGCAGGGATGGGTTTATGGCCAGATGGAACCAGTGAGACTCAAATGTGAGACTTGCTTGAAACTGCTGGGGAAAAGGTTCCTTCCTCCCACTGGGGCTGCTAAGCTACAGAACATGAGCCTGTAACTGAAGATGGTCACCTGCACACCCCACAAGGGGCAACTGCCTGAGAAAGAGCCAATACACACAAGACACAGGGATGATAATGAGTCCTGATGGTGTCACTTGGAGTCCTGGGTGTGCCTGAAACTGGCACATCCTGGTCTGATCAGTCTTACGAAATTTTTTTCTCTCTTTACTTCAGCCATGTCCAGTTGGATTTCTGTCACTTGCATCCTGAAAAGTCCAATGGTAACTCTGAGCCACCATCTTCCCCTGGCGTTATTCCACCCCTCTGGTGACTTTCTCCCCAGAGTTTCCACAAGTTCTTCCTCCTCTCACTTTCAAATGCTAGTGTTCCTTACACTCCTAGGACTTCTAGACACTGGCTCCCAAATACTGATGCTCCCAAATCTATATAGTAGTTGAAATGCCTATATCAGCCCTCACAGACATCTCTACCTTAGTGTCCACTCAAATACAACAGGCTTGAATCTAAACGTGTAATTATGCCCATCCTTCCTCTTCTTGGGTCCCAATCTTAGTGAATAGCTCAACCGCCACTAGTTACCCCAGAAACTTGGGCTTCGTTGTTTACTCTCTCCCACTTTCACTTCCTTTCCCTTTTTGGGCAACTATTTCTTAATTAGTCCTCAGGGTTCAGCTTTAAGTTGTATCCTCAGGGAGGCCTTTTCCAGCCCCTAAACTTGAATGATGTGTCCTACCTGTGCCCCAGATCAGACTGTGCTTCTAGTATCATGGCCTTTGTTACCAAGAGTGACAATGGCCTGTTGATTCTTTTCCATATTACCCATGAATCTGAATTCTGTGATAGTTGTGCCAACCCCTAAAATCAATATTATTTGAACAAATGAACACCAGGACTGGTAGGTGTGATCTTATATGCTGCAAATAGTCTATTATTTTATAAAAATTAAATATCTCAACATTCTGTAGAGGGCATGGTATTTGAAACAGAAGACTAATTTTCATCTGGATAAGAGTGAGAACAACCAAATCAGGCCCTTAGTGTTTCTTTAATGGAATTTTTGTTTTTAATAAATGGATGCCACCAGGATGCCTCCTAATGAATCTTCACTTCCTTTCTCTTTACTCAGTCTAGAGGCTTGTCAATGGAATAAATTAGGGCTTTATTCCCTACTCAGAATCTATTCTCCCCTCTTTTTTGAAAATTAAGACATTGTTCTGCTTCCAATTTTCTGATACTTTGCATAGTCTTCATCATCTCTTCAAAATCACCAAACAGTTCCTTGAGCACAACTGCAAGTTCTTTCTATATAGTCTTCCCAGGTCTTTGCTGAACCTTGCCTGTGGCAGGCCCGGGACTGGGGTGGGTGGGGGTGTCAGGATTGCTCTTCCTAAACTGTTGGTTATTTTTGCAGGGGGGGGTGTGGTACTAGGAATTGTACCTGGGACCTCCTATATAGTAGGCAAGCGCTGTGCCATTGAGCTATATCCTCAGCCCTTTTTATTTTGTTTTGTTTTAATTTTGAGATAAAGTTTTGCTAAATTGCCCAGGCAGGCCTCAAATTTGGATCCTCCTGCCTTAGCTTCCCCAGTAGCTGGGATTATAGGTGTGCACTAGAGCCCCCAGATCTCCTTTGGGTTAATCCCTTCTCAAACAGGGTGAGGTTATAATAATGTTCAATGGGATATTTTCTTTAAGAAAAAAGAAGGAAGAGCCAGGCACAGTGGCGCACGCCTATAATACCAGCACTTTGGGAGGCTGAGACAGGAGGATTGCGAGTTCAAAGCCAGCTTCAGCAATAGTGAGGTGCTAAGCAACTCAGTGAGACCCTGTCTCTACATAAAACACAAAATAGGGCTGGGGATGTGGCTCAGTGGTTAAGTGCCTCTAAGTTCAATCCCCAGTACTGGGGAAGGAAGGAAGGAAGGAAGGAAGGAAGGAAGGAAGGGAGGGAGGGAGGGAGGGGAAGCAAAACAATAGCAGAGTAGTTCTTCTTTCTGTTGATGTTGCAGCAAGAGCCCTAGGCAATGGGCCTATCACTTCCTGATTCTTTGCCTTGTTCTAATCATACCTAAAAAGTCTTCTTTATTGTCCCAGGCATTTTCTGTACTTTTATCCCATTGCAGGTTTTGATTCTTTCTTTGTATTGTCCAGAAACCTTGTTTCTACCTTGCATGTGAGCCCCTGTCCCTTTTTCTGTATTAAACACCAAATTTAAGTGATAATATTTAAAGTTTTAAAACAACTATGTTATCAAGCCTTTGTATAAGAAAATATTGATCATACCTTGAGTTTACAAACCTGAGTGCCATGAATAATGAAAGGGTTTGTACACTGACAAACATATACAGGGGGAAAACCACAGAGAGGTTACATAGTGGCTACTTGTTCTCTCTCATGTTTACTCTTTAGTTCTTTTTGACCTTGTGTTCCTTTAGCTTCTTTCCACTTTGTTTTCTTTTTGGCATCCATTTTTCTTTTTAAATTACTGCACTGGCACTAATTACAGAATTGTGGAAAGTAAACAAATCAGAAGCCATGTAGTGTTGGAAGATTGAATTGTTTCTTTTTCAATTTTATTGAAATATAATTCATATACCAAAAAATTCACCCTAAAACGGTGTAGTCTTGGGCTGGGGATATATCTCAGAGGTACAGCACTTGCCCAGCATGAATGAGGCTCTAGGTTCCATCCCCAGCACTGTAAAACAAAACAAAATAAAACAAAACCCCTGCAAAGTTGTACAACCAATACACTATCCACTTTCAAAACATTTTCTTTTTCTTTTTTTTTTTAATATTTTTTTAGTGGTAGATGGACACAATGTCTTTATTTTTTTATTGCTTTGTATGTGGTGCTGAGGATCGAACCCAGGGCCCCACGCATGCGAGGCAAGCGCTCTACCGCTGAGCTACAATCCCAGCCCCTCAAAACATTTTCATCACTTCAAAAAGAAGCCTAGGGGCTGGGGCTATAGCTCAGTGGTAGAGCGCTCGCCTAGCATGCATGAGGCCCTGGGTTCAAACCTCAGCACCACATATAAATAATAAATGAATAAAAAAATCCATCAACAACTAAAAAAAAATTAAAATAAAAAAAAATTTTAAAAAAAAAGCAGCCCAGGGCTGAGGTTGTGGCTCAGTGGTAGAGCACTTGCCTAGCATATGTGAGGCACTGGGTTCGAGTCTCAGCACTACATAAAAATAAATAAAATAAAGGTCCATCAACAATTAAAAAAAAAAAAGAAAGAAAGAAAAAAGGAGCAGCAGCAGTCCAGTAATAGTCTTTCTTCATTCCTTTTGTAAGTTGGATATTCAATTATCCTAGCACCATTTGTTGAAAAGACTATTCTTTCCCCCAATGAATTGTCTTGGCATCCTTGTCAAAAATGAATTGACCAGAGGGGCTGGGATTGTAGCTCAGTGGTAGAGTGCTTGCCTCACATGCCTGAGGCCCTGAGTTCCATCCTCAGCACCACACACAAAGCAATAAAATAAAGACATTGTGTCCATCTACAACTAAAAAAATATTTAAAAAAAAAATGAATTGACCAGAAATGTGAAGGTTTGGTCTTGGACTTTCAATTCTATACCACTGGTCTACATGTCTATCCCTCTGCCAGTGTCACACTGTATTGTTTACATGGCTATACAGTAAGTTTTGAATCAGAAAGTGTGTCCACACTTTGTTATTTCAAGACTATTTTACTGTTTTGACTATCTTGGGTATGTAAGAATCATAGAATCAGCCTGTCAATTTCTGATCAAAAAACAATAACCAAAAAAATGAACTACATTCTTAATAGAAAATGTATTGAGACTATAAACCCATTCAGGGGAGTATTGCCATCTTAACAACATGTCTTCCAATCCAATGACACAGGATGTTTTGCCATTTATTTAGGTCTTCCTCATTTTGTTTCAATAACATTACATAGTTTTCAATGTAGAAATCCTGGTTGCTATTGTAAATGGAATTGTTTTCATTTCCCTTTGGGATTATTCATTGCTAATGTATAGAAAGCAATTAATTTTTGTATATTAATCTTGTATGCTGCCAACCCTTGCCAAAATTTTTTAAATTAATTAAAATTAAATTAATTTATTATTTTGGTACTCAGGATTGAACTCAGGGATACTGGACCACGGAGCCACATCCCCAGCCCTATTTTATGTTTTATGTAGAGACAGGGTCTCATTGAGTTGCTTAGTGCCTTGCAGATGCTAAGGTTGGCTTTGAACTCATAATCTTCCTGTTTCAGCCTCCCAAAGTGCTGGGATTACAAGCATGAGCCACCGTGCCCAGCTTATTTATTTTTATGTGGTGCTGCGGATTGAACCCATGCTTCACACATGCTAGGCAAGCACTCTACCATTGAGCCACAACTCCAGCCCCATTGCCAAACTTTTTGTTCTGATAGTTTTTAGTATATTACTTAGGATTTTTCTATATACAAAATTACATCATCTGCAAAAAATTTTACTTTTTTGTTCAATCTGAATGCCTTTGTCTCTTGCCTAATTTCTTTTCTTTTCTTCTTTCTTTTTTAGGAATCCCTAAAAAAATTAGAATTTGAGAATTTGAACCCAAGGATGCTTTCCCACTTAGCTACATCCCCAGTCCTTTCCTATTTTATAATTTACATTTGAGACAGCGTCTCACTAAGTTGCTGAGGCTGTCCTTTTGGTCCTCCTGCCACAGCCTCTGGAGTCACTAAGATTATAAGCATGCACCAGTGCACCTGGCCTCTTTACTAATTTCCTTTTCCCTGCCCTTTTAAAGTCTTGAGTGACTTTCTTTCTTTCTTTTTTTTTCCTGATTTGAATAACATTTCTAGGAGGTAAGGATTATAGAAGGAAGAGAGAAAGTAGAGGTCTTAAGTGTCAAAAGTTGCAATGTATAGTATGAATTAGTTTCAGATGGACTTCACATCCTCTCAGTGGAAATAGCCTTTTTCACAGCACCTAGGACAAGGGTTTTCTAGAAGAATCTGAAATCTGTTTTTCTCAAGCTTTGAGCACAAGCCTAACCAAGACCAACATCTACCCTTCCTTGACTGTTGCAGAGTCTATGATGACATGGTCACTTTGCCAGTGCCCATCTCTTCTTCCTTGGCTAATTCTTCTTGCTGGTCAGAGTTAGACCAGTCAACAGTTCCTACCAGGCATCCTATCTTCTGAGAAGTAAAACAGTGAGACAACAGGGCTAGCACCTGCTCTGCCTCTACCCCAAGGAGACTGACAAATCTGAAGCCTCGTTTTGGACCAGTACTGTAATTGGCAGGAAGGTCCTCCAACCTGCTCTTTCTATTCATCCTCTTCCCTGCACTTGGGCCTCTCCTGGAGGTGACCATCCATGCAGAATTGAGCACATTTTCTTGGTAACTCAGGCTCTTCATGCATCCTATCTAGGAGAACTTTCCATCATAAAAAGGCACACACTTAATTGCCTCACTCCTGATGAATGTCCTGACCTATCTTGTATTAGCAGGGTTCCCAGTTCTTCCCAGTCATGAGACTGGAGGGAACATTACTGTTTCATCAGAGGTATGGAATGCACACCAAAGGCTTTATTGATGGCTTTATATTGAGAAGTTTCCTCCCATATCAGTGCAGATCCTGTGTTATCAATTACTTTTTGGGTTGTGCAAGATGCTAGGTGGATAAGAATATACGTATAGATAGGTGCCCCCACAGACAAGTATGAGCTTCTAGTGTTCAACTGCTAGAAGTGAACCATCCAGGCCACTAACCAGGATCTAACTGAGGCAGAATCCAGGATAGTCAGCACCCTGTTCACCATTCCAAGTGCCCAAGTCTCCAGGATAGCTGCCCTTTTTGGGGGGGAGGGGAGTACCAGGGATCAAATTCAAGGGCACACAGCCACTAAGCCACATCCCCAGCCCTATTTTGTATTTTATTTAGAAATAGGGTCTCACCGAGTTCCTTAGCACCTTGCTGTTGCTGAAGTTGGCTTTGAATTCATGATCCTCCTGTCTTGGCCTCCTGAGCTACTGGGATTATAGGCATGCGCCACTGCGCCTGGAGGTAGCTGCCCTTTTGTTTGGAACTTTCTTCCCAGGAACTAATCACAAGCTCCTAGTCTACTCAGAAATTACACGCAACTCTATTTTTACAGTGCTGAAGACTGAACCCAGGTCCTGATGCATGCTAGGCAAGAGCTCCACCCCTCAGGTACATCTTCAGTCCCCCACTCTGAAATCAAATCCATGTATCCTGTGGCCTCACCATACTTCCTGTCCACACTGATTTTCTGAACCTCACAGGTCCACCTTATGTCCATTGCCTTAGGACAAAGCTATTTACCCAGGGAAGGTTTTAAGAACATTGGCTTCTTTTTAGGTGATTCTTCCCTCATCTAAGGGCTGCACAGGGCTCCAGGGCCTACAGAGTAGTAGTCAATTTGGGTGTGGTTGCTAGGAGTTAAATCTCAGAACCCTTCTTAAAACTATGTTTAGCTATTCCACAAAGCTTCCCCCAGATAATGAAACTCCTGTGAGAATATAATGAAATAGTAATTTTTGGGGAAAAAATTGATCCATGTTCCCATGAATTGAGTTGTGTTCTCCTACACCAGGTCTGCTTATTAGTCAGGCTGTGGAAGCAGAGAGGGCTGCATTGCCTCCAGGTTGGAACTCCCTAATTACACACAGGCACAATAACAGACAAACAGGAAGAAATGCCTGGGGTGCTGTAAACATGCCACCACTAAATTATACCAATGTTATACTCTTATTTACTGTATGCTCAAAAAAAAAAAAAAATCCTCTCCCCACTCTTGTACCACTTGGTTGTAACACTTTATTATCCCAAACTGATATTACTAAGACCTCAAATGCACCATCTGTTTATCATCTTTGGAAAAGCCAGTTACTGTAATATATTGATGGTTTATTCTGAGTGTCTAGGGTAACATATTTAATACTATTTTCACTTTACTAATAAGCACCAAATAAAACAATTTTAATATTATTTTCTTCAGTCTTCTTTCATATTCAATTTACTCTCTAAAATTAAATTCCAGTACATTGTGTATTTGCTTTGTGAATTCATTCACAGTGTATTTGCAGGCCTAGATTGAACATATTTCCTATAGTGACAACTACTTTATTTGTAGGAATTATTTAGGTCACTGGAGTGGAGAAAAAGAGGTCACTACTTAACAGAAATGGCATGTGTCCAAATATAGATGCAATTTTCTAAACACCTGTTGATCATCAAGTGATGAAGAGACTGTTACAATTTTCAAAACCCTGGACCCAAAGCTTAAATAATCAGTCACTTTGTTTCAATTGATATGGGGTTTGACCCAGAAAAACAAGCCTTAACCAAAAAAAAAAAAAAAAAAAAAAAGGAATCTTTAATATGCTGGCTGCTTTAGAAATAAAACGAATTTTAAAAGCCATCAGTTTCAATGTAAATTATTTCTCAGCAAGTCCCTCAAAGGAAGCTATATGATTTGAACCACAGGGCAGGCACAGAAATAGCTTCCGGAGACTCAGTAAACAGGACAAATATTTTCAGTCGTCAAGGGTGAGGGAGAAGGGATGATCCACCCAAGAAATGGAAACTAACAAATAGTAACTTGACACTCCCCCTTAGTTCCACAGGCTGCTACACACAGCTAACTTCCTACCATCAGGTAAAGAGGCTATATATGCAAAAGCTGAACGAAGGCTAGACTCTGTGGTGGTGGGACGTGTAAGGACTTCAGGGGACAGGGGCTTGGTCAATACCCTCCACTGTTGTATTCATTCATTCATTCATTCATTCAAGCTTTGAGTCAGGCACTGTGTTAGGAACTTACCTATCCAACTCTGACTCGACGGCTCATTCTGAACCCCACACTTCTGCTCCCATTTCCAGCCCTAAGTATCACTCCTTTATCAAGAAGTTGCTTATTACATCATTGCTCTCCTTCCCTTCCCTGGGCCCCCAGGCAAGGATGACAGAATAGAACCAGCCGGAGGAATGCCTTTTCAAGAGCAAGAAAGATGGACAGGCAGAGGACGGGATCCGGGGACACAGCCCGTGTGGGGAGAGTCAGCCCGGACGTCAGCGACCTCGCCCGGGGGTGGGGCTCCGAGGGGTACTGAGGGGTACTGAGGTCAGACCGATACCGAAGGGGGAAGCAGTGGCGAGGGGTGGGGAGAGGCACCACAGGTTGCCCGAGGGCTGTGGGAGGCTGGTGACCGCAGGCGCACGTGGGGTGGACCCGCCCAGGTTGTGGGGGAAGGGGCTCTGGCCGGGGCGAGGAGCGGGCGGGGAGGTTTACCTGATGAAGGTGGTCTTGCCGGTGCTGTACTGGCCCACCAGCAGGATCATGGGCTTGTTCTCGAAGTCTGCGTCCTCCAGCGCAGGCGAGTGGAACTCGTGGAAGCGGTACGCCTCCTCCAGGGGCAGCACCTTGCGCAGGTAGAGCGAGCGCAGGCCTCCAGTCACGGTCTGCACGGCGTCCGTGCCGCCCGAGCGCTCGCGCCCGCCGGCTTGCCGCCCCATCCAGCTGAACATCTTGTAGATCGTTCACGTTCCACGCTCCGACCCTGCTCGGGTTTAGACCCTCCTCGGCTCGCACTGAGCCTCCACAGCCGCACTCGCCGCCGCCCGAACCTGGCCCCGCCTCGCGCCTCCACGGCCAATCTCCGGGTGATACGTCACGGGCTCACGTTCATTATTCAGAAGAATTCTCTCAGGTCCTTCCTCATTGGGTCTCTGCCAGCGAGGGTGGAGGCACCAGCCAATGGGGAGGAGGCTCTTAATGAATTATTGATGACCGAATCCGTCTTGAGGGCTGGGCGGGGAGAGGGTGCCGCCTGGGCGGAGTTGCTCTGACGCGTCACCCGAAGGGCCTTCTCGGTGGCGGGGGCCACACCTCTGACCAGGTGGCGTCGGCTTCCGGGCAAATCTGAGCTGGCAAGAACTAGCCTCCCGAGACAGCTGTCTCCTGAGATGTTACTCATTCCAAGCTTGGTGCTGAGGACGAAAAATTCAGAAAGTTGATGAGCAGGGTTTTTACTTTCCGCTGGCTGATTAACCCTATTTTACTGGTGAAAATACCTAAGTTCACCTACATAATTGACAAAAATTGAAGAAGGGGAAGTGGACTTCAGTCTATTTTGGTATATGTTTCTTCTATTGCTCCACGCTGCCGCCGTCAATTGTGGGTCAACTAAGGCCCCTTTCCTTTAGTTTTATGTATTTGATTTTCTGTAAAACTGAAGGCACAGTCATCACCCATATGGTTACGTTTTCCTCATTCTTGCAATCTGATTTCCACATACTGACATACAAGACACTTTTGTCACTTCCTAGTTGTCTTTTCTATGTTAAAAGGACACTCAACTAAATAGGGATTAGGGAGAAATAATCAGTATTGTCTTTGATATCCTAGGTTATGTTTAAGAATATTTCTCAGTTGTTTTAGATGATTTCTCAAGTGTGATCAACAGGGCCGCCTATATAAGAATAATCCCAGAGGCTTGTTAAAATGCAGATTCCCAGTCCACAGTCCAAACCTACTGGGTTGAGGAGAGACAGAGCTCAACAAGTGCCCCAAACTATTCTGCTGTGCCTTAAATTTGGGAAAATATGATGCTCTGCATTACTCCCCGCCCCTGCCTCAATGGTGAGGATCAAACCCAGGGCCTTAGGCATAGCCAGGCAAGCACTCTACCATTGAGCTAGTCTCAGCTCCTACATTACTTCTTGAACTTGATAGAAATGCAGATTCAATAGGTATGGTGTAGAGCCTAAGACTGCATGTCCAACAAGCTCCCAGCATAAACATTTACAACAGCTTTATTCATAATTACCAAAACTTGGAAGCAACCAAGATATACTTCAGTAGGAGAATGAATAAATAAATTGTGATATATCTAGACAGAAAACTATTAGGGCTATTAAGCAAATTTGGCAAGATTTCTGGATTCAAGATACACATACAGCCAGGCATGGCTTAGAAGGCTGAGGCAGGAGGATTGTGAGTTCAAAGCCAGCCCCAGTAACTTAGCAAGGCCCTAAGCAGCTCAGCAAGACCCTGTCTCTAAATAAAATATTAGAAAGGGCTGTAGATATGGCTCAGTGGTTAAGCTCCCCTGGGTTCATTCCCTGGTACAAAAAAAAGAGTACACAAACTATCTGTATTTCTATATACTAGAAACAATTGGACGTTGAAATGAAAAATTGGTATCACTTGCAAAAACATCAAAAATGTGAAATACTTAGTAATAAGTCTAACAAAAACATCTATATACAGAGAACCATAAAACATTTCTGAAAGAAATAAAAAGGCCTAAATACATTATATTAAAGACTCAATATTGTTAAGATGTCAGTTTTAACCAAATTGATGTATAGATTCAGTGCAATCCTAATCAAATTCCCAGCAATTTTTAATTTAGTAGAAATTGACAAAATGATCATAAATCTCATATGTACATGCTAAGGACCTAGAACATGCAAAACAACTTTGAAAATAAAAAATAACGTAAGTAAAGGGCTTATACTATCTCATTTCAAGACTTACCACACAGCTACAGAAATCAAGATAGAAAGATAATCTAATATAGTCATGCACCACTAATGATGTTTTGGTCAACAACAGGCCACATATTACAACAGTGCTCTTATAATATTATATCATCTAGTGACAGCATAGTCATCTTAGTTTGTGTAAGTACACTCTATATGGTCACATAATATCCAACAATGCATTTCTCAGGACGTATCCTCATCATTAAGTGATGCATGATTGAATATCAGTAGAACAGAGTCCAGAATAGACCCATACATATATGGTCAATTAATATTTGACAAAGTGCAAAGAATAAGGAGATAAAAGAAAGTTTTTTGTTTTTTTTTTTTAACAAATAGTAGTTGAAGAGCTCTGGGTATATTTTAGTGGTATAGCACATGCTTAGCGTTTAAGAGGATTCCATTCCCAGCACCAAAACAAAACAAAAATATTGTTAGAACAATAGAATATCTGTATACAAAAATTCAAGTTTTTATCCGTACCTCACACCATAGGCAAAAATTAACTCAAAATGAACAGTAAGCCTAAATGTAAAATTTTTAAATCATAAAACTTTTTAAAGAAAACATGGGAGAAAACTTGTGTGACTTTGGGTCAGGGAAGAACATTTTAGGGGACTGAGGATATAGTTCAGTTGGTAGGGCACTTGCCTCATATGCTCAAAGCCCTGGATTTAGTCCCCAGCAACACACACACACACACACACACTCTCTCTCTCTCTCTCTCTTAGATAACACCCAAAGCACAATTCATAAAAAGAAAAAATTTAATAAATTGTACTTCATCAAAATTAAAAACTTCTAACCTTTGAAAGACAGTTAAGAGAATGGAAGGAGAAGGTGCAGAAAAGATGTAGACTTGGAGAATATATTTATAAATCACATATAAATCACATATCTGATTAATGATTTGTATCCAGAATATATAAAGAACCTTTAAAATTTAATAAGAAAACAATCCAATTTTTAAAATGGGAAAAAGATTTCAAGAGATACTTCACAAAAGAAGATATGTAGTGGGCAAAGAAGCTCATGAAAAGATGTTTAACATCACTAGTAATTAGGAAAATACAAAATAAGTGTGTATATATGTGTGTGTGTGTGTGTGTGTGTGTGTGTGTGTATACAAATACTTTGAAAAGGAAGGAAATGGTACAGCAGTTTGGCAGTTTCTTAAAAAGTTAAACACACACATACCACTTGACCCAGCAGGGTGGAACAAAAGGAAGGATTTCAAAGTGCATGAGAAAGCTTTTCTGGTCAAGGTTTTATTCATTACCTTGATTATGGTGATGGTTTCACAATTGTATACATGTCAGAATCCACCAGATTATGTACTTCAGATACACACAGTTGATTGTATGTCATTTAGACTTTTATTAATTGTTAAAAATGCTTATAATTTTTGACTCGAAAATTTATCCTGAAGAAATTTAGCTTGAGGAAGTAAGAAATGTAAAGCTTGGGGCTAGGGTCATGGCGCAGTGGTAGCGTGCTCGCCTAGCACGCGGGAGGCACTGGGTTCGATCCTCAGCACCACATAAAAATAAAATAAAGCTATTGTGTCCACCTACAACTAAAAAATAAATATTTTTTTTAAAAAGTGTAAAGCTTTATCTAAGAGGCTATTTATCAGCATATCATTTATAATAGTGACAAGCTGTAACTAGTTGTCTTCCATGGAGGATGAGTTAAGCAATGAAGAAATTCTATTCAGTCATTGAAAAGTGTGTTGTATGAGGAGAATATTAATAATCTGCAAAAATGTTCAGAGTATATTTTTAAGTAGAAGGTTAGATTACAAAAGTGAATGTATATGCAAATGCAATGGAAATAGTATGGTGGTGCCTCAAAAAATTTTAAATAGGGGGCTGGGGTTATGGCTCAGCGGTTGAGCGCTTGCCTCGCATACGTGAGGCACTGGGTTCGATCCTCAGCACCACATAAAATAAATAAAGATATTGTGTTCATCTACAACTAAACAAAATATTTTTTAAAAAAATTTTAAATAGAATTATTGTATGATCAAGCAATTCTACTTCTAGGTGTATATCCCAAAGAGTGGAAAGCAGGGTCTCAAGGAGGTGTTTGTGTACTCATGTATACAGCAGCATTATTCATAATAGTCAAAAGGTGGAAACAACCCACATGGCCCTCAAAATACGAATGGATAAACAAAATGTTACATATATATGTTATATTTATAAAAATGTATGTATTTATCAACTGCAGTTATATCTATATCTCTATATGAGTGATAAATGTATCAGTTATATATTTAGCTGATAAATATATAAAAGCTTTGAAAAGGGAGGAAATTCTTACACATACTACAACATGGGTGAAACTTTAGGACCTTATGGTAAGTGAAATAAACTGATTTTTAAAAGACAAATACTGAGTTGGGAGTGTAGCTTAGTGACTGAGCATGTACTTAGTGTGTTTGAAGACTTCGGTTAATCCCCAATATCAAAAGGAAAAGAAATACAAAAGACAAATACTGTGTGATTCTATTCACATGAGATTTCTAAAGTAGTCAAATTCATAGAAATAGTAGAGCTATTAGGGGTTGGAAGGAGGAGGAATGGGGAGTTATTTAATGGATACAGAGTTTCAGTTTTGCAAAATGAAAACGTTATGGAGGTCTGCTACATTACTGAAATGTGCACTTAATATGGTTATAATGGTAAATTTTGTGGGTTTTTTAACCATCATTTTTTAAAAAGTAAATTTAATGAGATTTATGGTTTTTTAAAATTTTATTTTACTTTTAAAATTTAAGGTATCCAAGAAGATGATAAGGATAAATCCCCAAGTAGTAATGATCTCTGAGTTTCAGAAAGATAAATGATTTTACTTCCCTCTTTATGTGTTTTAGTGTTTTTCAAAATTTACACAATAATCATGTTCTTATTTTATAAGCAGAAAAACATTGTAAGGAAAAACATTATTGCCTTTAACCCTTTAAAAAAGAGAAGAAAGAAAGAAAAAGAAAAGCGAAGCCAGGTATGTGGCACACACCTGCAATCCCAGAGACTTGGGAGGCTGAGGCAGGAGGATCACAATTTTGAGGCCAATTTGGGCAACTCTGGAGACCCTGTCTCAAACTTTTTAAAAAGGGCTGGGGATGTATCTCAGTGCAAGTGCACTTGCCTAGCATGTGAAAGGCAAAATACAAAAGGAAAGAAAAGTCCTGAAGCACCTGACCTAAGGAGATGCTCACCCATTGGTCTGATTTTCCTTCCTTCTCTTTCATGCAGCTGCCCCAGAAATAATTCTGGAAATGAGTATCCTACTAATAAGACTTATGACTCTCTGCGGAGCACAGTGGTACACGCCTGTAATCCCTGCTGCTTAGGAGGCTGAGTCAGGAGGATACCAAGTTCAAAGCCAACCTCAGCAATTCAGTGAGGCCCTAAGAAGCTTAATGAGGCCCTGTCTCTAAATAAAATACAAAAAGGGCTGGGGATGTGGCTCAGTGGTTATGTGCCCTTGGGTTCAATCCCCTGTAACACACACACAAAAAAAAGACTGATGACTGTCTTTGCTATATGGAAGTTTTATTATAATTCTAATGGTAGGATTCTCCCCTCCTTTGGTAATTTGATGGTTATAAGGTTTATGTTCAGTAGTTAGCTCTAGATGCTGACCAATTTCAGTATGTTACTCTGAAAACTAAATTGCAGAGTGGTTAAAGATCTGAGTAGAGGGGGTACTTTGGCCTGAGAGGGAGCACCCAGGTAAAAAGCAAAATTCCCCAGCCATCCTATAGGTAAGTGTGATCATGATACCAAGTTCTGGTTGGTGGTATGTTAGGTGAAGGATGTGTGGGACTTCCAGGAAGTTTCCTTAACAGGAAGGGAGTTAAGTCTTTTTTCTTTTTCTTCCTTTTTGCAGCCTGGAATATGGATATGATAACTGGAGCTTCAGAGCTCATTCTGGATCATGAAGCCAAGAATCATATAAGGGAAGGCAAAGCAAAGAACCAGAAGGAGCTGGGTATGGTGGTACATGCCTGTGATCCCAATGACTGGGGATGCTGAGGCAAGAGGTAACAAATTTGAGACCTATCTGGGTACCTTAGTGAGATCCTGTCTCAAATTAAAAAAAAAAAAAAAAAAAGTCTAAAGGAGCAGAGTCTTTAACTCATTGTGGAAATACTTTGGCCTGCCTCCCTGTGGCCATCTTTTGCATGAGTGTGTTTAAGCTACCATTTTTCAGAGATGAAAAAGCAATTCCTACCTAACAATTAATTTGTTACTAGAAATGGAGTCTTCTGTTACAGAACCTAAAATGTTAATGTTTGCTTAACAGATGGGGGACTGGTCACTCTTAAGGTTTCAAGTATTGCAGGCTGGGATTTAAAACATCACTACCCATTTTTTGACATGCCTGTCACTGGGAGGTGAGTTCTTTCAAGTTCTCCTTGAATCTGGGCTGGCTCGTGACTGCTTCCACCAACAGATGACTGTATAAGAGTGGACCATGCTGCTGCCACTGTGTAGCAACTCGCCCTGGGAACCCTGAGTGCCATTTAAGAAGACTGACCATGCTGGGGATGCCACATGAAGGTGCTCTGATTGACAGTCCTAGATGAACCCATCCTTCATCCATCCTGAATTTCCCAGCCCAAGCCCCAGCATACTCCCAGCAAGGGAGTCATCCTGGAAGTGGATCTGTTAGCCTCAGTCACTCCACATCCAGCCACTGGAGTCCTCTGCAGCAGCATGAGTCATTCCAGAAGAGACCCCAAACATGGAGTGGAGATAGGTCCTTGCTGTGACCTTTCTAGATTCCCAAACCACAGAAATCTGTGAGCATAATAAAAAAGCAATTATTTTATGCCCCTAGGATTCGAGGAGGTTTGTTGCTTAGGAATAGATAGCTGGAACAGCTGGTAACTCTTATCATCTTCAGATAAAAATTTAGTTCTGTTTCACAATAAAAGAAGTCCAGAAATAGGCAGTCTATGTCTGATTTGGTGATGTCATAGTCTGCAAAAACTGAGACCTCTTTATTCTCTCTGTTGCGTGGAATGCAAACATGATGGGTGGAGCTCCAGCCATGATGTTGGACCAGAAGGCAATCTTGAGGATGGCAAAAGAGAACTGAAAGAAGCCTGGGCCTTTGATATGAAATAGAGAAATAAATGTTTATCTTGCTTAAGCCACTAGAATTTTAGATCTTTAGGTTATATAGTGAAACTGATATTAATGAGTACAGAATTTGAATACATATATTTAGAATAACAGAGATTGGCTTGGCTGGAGCTAGAAGATTTAAAATTTTTGAAATAGTAGTTGAGGTCCTGGGTATAGCTGAGACTGCTAAGGAGAATATAGAGTAAGAAGTGGGAAGAGCTAAGGAACCTGTGGAATACCAGCAGTTAAAGGAAAATAGGGGAAGAGTAGCAGGAGGGGCTCCCACCTTGCAGTGGGCAGAAATCCAGGACAGAAGTTGGCAGGGCTCCAGGGAACCTGGCCCTTCCCTGCCTTGGTGATTGGGGTGGGAACCCCTGCTGTGTGCCCTTTTGTACATAACTCACATGGAGTTTCTTTGCATTAAGAGGTTCAGTTTTCATTTAGGCCTCTCACATGGGACCAGAAGGACACTCCTTGAAGTTTCAAGTCATTTTTGACTCCTTTTTATTGTCCCAGTACCTGCAACGGTAACTGGCAGGCAATAATTATTTGCAAGCTGAACTGAATAGAACTGCCATTGCTGCTGTTGACAAGGAAGTCATGGGATGGGAGGGTCTTAGGGAGGAGGGAGTGGTCTGCAGTGCCAAATGCTGAGAACATTCGTGTAAGTTAAAGGCCTGTGAAGGGCTGGTGGCATTTGGCTCCATGGGGGACACTGGGGAAACTTGGGGAGAAGTGTTTTCCTGGGGATGTAAAGGCAGAAAACATGTACTGAATGGGTGGGCTGCTGCTGGGTAGGAGATGGGGAGACAAGGAGCAAGGCATGCTGGGTTGGAGGGATTGTGTTTATGTTTTCTAGTTAATCGTGCTTCTAGGCAGAGAGCTAGGGACCTGAGAGAATGCATCCCGGACTTCCGCAGGACATTGTGCTTGCTCCTGTCAGAGTTGATAACACTTTTGTCATTTCAGTATCTAAGTCACTGTTTAATTTCTCATGTATTAAAATCTCTCCATGTTTCTCCCTACCCCAACTAACACCCAAGTACCAGGAATACAGAGACTGTTTACAGGCTGCCAGCACAAAGCAGGTGCTATGTCGATGCTAGCTGCCTTTTCTTCCCCTCAGTTTCCTGAAAAACATCTGGGCTTGAAGCAACCAGGGTCAGTGTGAGATGGCACTCCATTAGTGTATAACAGGGCTTCATGAGATCCCGCAAACAGAGATCTCACCACAAGAAGTGGGGGGACCCAGGTGTCGGTAACAAAGCCATCTTAGGTGGCACGGGGTGGAGACAGCCTGCTCTCTCTTCTAGCAGTGGTGGGGTCCTGGAGAGAGAAAAAGATTATGGGAGCCAGACCCAGGATGAGGGCAGGAGCTATGCCCATTTTGCATCCTCAGATAACGAACGCAGATGAATTAACAACCTTTACCGACATGGCCATTTTATTGTGTGTTCAAATAATACAATGATTTTTATTAACTTAATTTTATATGTTTGGAGGAATTCAAGGCATGACTGACTTCACCTTACAACAACCAGGTCCGTGCTTGGTGTATTCTGATGGCTGGGGAGCCTGTTCCCTATAGCTGGAAGGGAAGAGTTGGGGCAGCCACCTGCTCTGATGGAGGGAAGGGTGGTGACATTCCAGGTTAGCCTCACCTGGGTGCGGACCAGTTCTGCAGGTCTAGAAGCCCCGTTTATCAGTGGCTCAAGAAAGTCAATGGATTCATGCTTTTCAAGCTTATGGGAGAGAGTGGCATAAATCCACACCCCAAACTTTAACACACATAGGAATCTGGGCAGGGTGGGGGTGGAGCTGAGACTACTTGCAATGCAGGTTCCATTTCATGTGGCCAGGTGGGGCCTGTGAGTCTGCATTTCTAACTAATACTCCACCACGCTAACAAGGATGTAAATGGGAGCCCAGTTTTTTCTAAACTTTGGGTACCCGTCACCACTTATTTCCCAACAACCGGAGGACTGTTCAGCCCCGAAAGAGGGCTGTGCCTTCCAGGCTTGCTGGGCTTCACTTGGACCCATGTCTTTCTGCCCTCTGGCTTCACTTTCTATCAGCCTGGGCATCTCAGTGGCTCAGCTTGCACTTTTCTTCATGAAGTCCCTAGCCTGCAGATGTTACGTTGGTTGCATTGATTGAGCTTCTCCGTGTCCCAGGGCTTTTCCAGCAACTTGGTGGGAAGCCATCTCTCAGGATGTGTTCTCTCTCCTCACCTTTCCGAGCTCATCCTTGCTAGATTGGTTCTGAGTCAATCTCCAAGAACTAGGATGTCCTGATTGGGGTGTTTATATGATAAACAAGAGCAATCACACTTGGAAATAAATAATCCCATCTGGAAGCCAGAGTGATATGGTGGTAAGAGCTGAGAGGTGCTACTGGGGCAGGTTCATCAGTGAGCATCGGCTGCACTGGCCAGCATGGCCCACCTGGAGCGATTACCTATAGCCTGTCCAGACATCTCTGAACTGTATCTCAGATCCTCGTCTGTGAGCCTAGCTACAGATTTGACTTTGCCGGGCATTTCATTGGAGCTGGATGCTTTGCCTGGTATGGATCATGTGTATATCACTAGCCCAGGGCTCTGGGTGGCTGGACAGGTGCCACTGCCTCTTTGGCTTTGTTGCAGTGGAAACCAGGATATCTCTAGTGCTCCATCTAGAGATACCTGGCCCAGCTTCTAGCTTCGTATTAATATCCTGATTCATAAGAATAAAAAAAATCACAAAATATTATTGATGATAAAAATAATAAGAATGCAATTATTACTTTAAATTTTAAAAAGAGTTTTCCCAGAGAAACCCAGAGTACTTCTCAATCTTCCTGTGCATTCTCCTAGGCCTGCCATGGGAGGAGGAAGAAGGGTTAGAGAGGGGAGGGCTGCTGGACCTCCACCTCGGGCTCTGAGTCTGAAATTTCTTGGGAACCAGCCAGTTTCTGCTCTCCACACTCAAGGTATATGTGGGAGCCTGTGGCCACCAGATCCCCTTCCCTGTAGGAAAGTGGTAAAAGAAATTCCCAGGAGTATAAAAACCCCAATATGGCTCCTGGTTATTTTCATTTGTTTCTGTCCCCTTTTTAAAATGTTACTTTTTGATAGAAAGCCCAGACCAGTGTGCCTGCACCCCTGGCCAGAGAGCTGGGCTCCCTGCTGGGCTACAGAGTCTACGCCTCTGACAGTAGAAGCAGACACTGGATGGATGGGCTGGCTCCCTGGGGCTTAGGAAGGAAACTGGTTCTTCAGGCGTTTCTTCCTTTCTACTGCCAGCCTCAGAGCCTGAAGGAGCTTGTCTTTGTTATTCAGGATGTTGTACTCAGAGAGCTTCATCAGTTTGTCGAAGGCAGCCTCCGTGTAAGTCAGTTCCCTGGTGGCATAGGGGGAGTGGGGGCCATAAATGTCCACCTGGCCCAGCTCCAGCTCCTCGGGTTTCCTCTCCACACCTGAGGGCAGCGGAAGGACTCACTGTAGATTCTTATGTTAGTTTGTAAGGACTCGTGTCCATCTCCTTCCCCCTAGCCCACCCTGCACGCGATGACAGACACACCTGCATGAAAACACACATGCACGCACACAGGCACACCTGCTCCTCCGGACATGGGGTGCAGCTTTCCATTTTAGGACTCTCTTAGCACCAAACAGTGCCAGGCACATAGTTGGATGTCAATGAATGTTAAATGACTAAAAGAGTTGGAGATAACATTGCCAGCCCTCCAAGTGGGGAGCAGGATGGGAAGGGCTGTTTTCTTCCTTGCCAAAGCCAAGGTTGGCTCAGACTGGAGCCGAGATAGCCTTCTAGGTTAGCACTATCAGATGCTTCCACAAGTCTAAAGACAAGAGCCAGAAGGTGCTGGGGACAGAGTGTAAACAGAGGTAGCTTACCTGGTGCCTTGTACTTCTGAAAGGTGTCATTGATGAGTGGGAAGAAAGCCACGATGGGGGCATCGGGATCCTGGGGATGCTCCATCAGGTAGCACTCCTTGAGACTGTTGTCATCGTCCTGGATCTCATAGCCAGGGAAGGGGATGTTCTGTGCGGCACAATACTCGCAGGTTTGTTTCAGGGGCTGGAATATCACCGGAGGACATATTTGAGATTGGAGGGCTGGGGATGGACAAGACACACAGAGTCGGTAGATCCAGCTTCCCCTCTTCTCCAGCTAACAACTCCAGTCCCCAGTTGATTGCCCAGTTCGTGGTAATTTTAGAAAAAAAGTTAGGTCAGGACAAAAAGCCCGAGGCAGTAGGTGGTGCATGTGCAGCTGCAAGCTCCTTCCCCAGTTGAAATGGACAGAAGCCCTGTTGATGATGTTTTACCCACAGACCTGGATAGATGTGGGTGGGCATACTAAAGCTGGCCATGTACAGCTATGGCTGGCCAGGCTCCTGTGGACATGTGTGGATTTTAGAACTGACAAGTGTCACAGAGCTGGACTCTGAAAAGTGTCTTTAAAAATGTGACGCAATAGGGCTGAGGTTGTGGCTCAGTGGCAGAGCACTTGCCTCGCATGTGTTAGGCACTGGGTTCAATCCTTAGCACCACATAAAAATAAGTAAACAAAATAAAGACACTGTGTTCATGTATAACTAAAAAATACTTTTAAAAAACGTGATGCAACAGAAAGGGCACTGGACTTAGTTCTGCACCTGTTAAATGGCTCACTTTCTGTGTGACCTTGAGCAAGCCACGTACCCTCCCTGTGTCTCAGTTTCCTCATCTGTAACACTGGGATACAGCTGGATACACAGGTAGCAGCTGTGTCATCTACCTCAAAGAGCTATGTAAGGACCGGGTGAGATCATGCATAGGGAAGTACACTGTCACTTATTTACAAACTATTGAGGCCTCTGAGGCATGGCACTGCTTCCTGGGCCCCAGGGCTCAGGTGGGGCCCTGCTGGCTGCACTTGCCTTTGTCTGGGACCCTGCACAGTAGTTGAGGTGGATGATGAGGTCGATTTTCCTCTCTGGCCTGAGGAGGGGCGGGTAGCTGGAGTTGACAAAGAAAGCGGTGTCCAGCAGGCACAGGTGTTTTGCAAACTCTGTCAGTTGGTTTGGGAAGTGGTCCAGCACAGTGTCTGAAACACAAGCCCTCTGGTTATCAATATGACCGGTGCCCCAGTGTCAGCCAAGGGTGGGGCTTCTGGTGTGGACAGAGTGCCCTGCCTGGAGCCTCCAGCCTTCCCCCTTTTGACCATTGAGTCCCATGATTCCCCTGTTTGGATTGATAAAATGGGGATTTAGCAAATCTTGGTTATGCACAGAAAACCCACTATGGAGCTAGGGTTGTGGCTCAGTGGTAGAGCGCTTGCCAGGCATGTGTGAGGCACTGGGTTCCATTCTCAGCACCACATATACATAAATAAATAAAATAAGAACATTCATTGACAACTAAAAAAAACTTTAAAAAAATTTAAAATCCCACTATGATCAGTCACAGAGGTTGTGGGGTAGCAGGGACTTAAGACCATCCTATAAATCGAGGCTAACCCCGGGCCCGAGCCCACCGTCCCTTCTGCCCTAGACTGTAAGAACAAGGATTAACCTGCCAGACTCAAGCAGCCATTGTATTCCGTGGTCAAATAAAATACCAAAGAGGGTAGAAAGTCAACCTTGGGGCCTTCTAGGGGAAGGAGGTGCTGAGTCAAAGGTACCAGAGCATAGCTTAAGGTCTAGCTTTGCTACTTACTCTTGGGGCTTCTGAGTTGGGCCATACTTGCCCAACTCCAATGGGGCACCACTCACCCCAGAGCACAAGTGCAGAAAATAAGGGCCCATATTTCCTCATCTATACAATGGGTCCAGTTTCTGCTGCTGGGATAGTTACATAGATTTTGTACAGTTGTACAGTCAATTAATTAAATACCACACCACCCCCTGCTGGCACACACATACTCCATGCTGGGTGAAACTGCCAAAGGTGGACTTCCCCAAGCCAGGGTCACCTGTATTCTACCTGATGATAGTGGCCAGAGGAGTCTTATTCTTTCTCCATGGCAGCTTCAATATCCACTTTTCCCTCCTCCCAACAGACCCAGCCCTGGAGAAGCACCCAAGTGGGGGTACCTTTCCACTTGGAGAACTGGCTGTTCTGGAGGTAGTCAGTGTGTAGCTGTAGCCCAAACAGGAAGTTGTGGAACTCAGACACGAAAGGTCGATGGGTGAGGATGTCTCGGAAAGTATTGGATAGCCAAGACCCTGGAATCGCTACTGTGGTCTCCAGGATGTCAGCATCACATTTGGGGATTTCAGGCAAGAGTGGCTCATCTTCTATAGGGGGGAGGATGGAAAGCAGGTCACAAGAGTCGGTGTCCCCAGATTGTCCAGGCGAAGCACCACCTGGGCCTGGGGTGAATCACTATAAGTGCAGCTCACACACCTTCCTTACCCGGCACTCAAGGCTCTGGGCCCACAACCAGGAGGACCCAGCTGAGAGGCATGGAAAGGGGAGGGAGGGCAACCGTAAAGAGGTACCAGAGAGGACAGAGTCCAGAAGAGCAGCCTTTAACTGTGCTCACAGATCCCTACTCTCATCAGCTCTCCTGGGCACCAGAGGCGTCCTTCTGGACCTTGGCAGAGGTGTCACCTATAATCACCCTGACTGGAGGGTGACAATCTATTCCAGCTACCTTCTCTGGGTCATGGAGACAATGTGGAAACATGTGGCAGGCACATGATCCTCAGTTCATGGCCCATGTCCCCCTACCACCAATCTTAAGGGGAAGCCAGTGGGTCACCCACCAATATCATGCACCTTCTTCCTTGTCCACCTGTGGAAAAACTCCTCTGAAGTGTGGGACAGATTCCAGGCATCAAGAAGGTTCAGGGAGAAGATGCTGCTCCACAAACCTAGGGAAGCAGAGCATCTGTGAGCAGCTCTCTCCAGGATCCCTCATAGACCTGATGGTTCTGCTTTGGCCTTGATTACTCCTCAGGCCAGACTGCTCAGTGGGTAAGACAGACTTTGATTTCCTTCTGCCCTGGTACAGCTCCACATAGTGACCGATGGTCCCAGCCCTCAGCTCTTTTTCCCTCCCCTCAGTGCTGGCAGCAGCTGGGAAGATGTATAGGGTACAGCCCCAGCAGGGGCCGGACACTGACAAGTACAGCTTTGAGTTTAAGTCCAGATCCACTTCTTGGATCAGTTCACATAGCTAAAGCATTTAGGATATGATGAGCATTTGACATATGTAATGCTATTTCTTATTATTTAAGAAATATAACATTAATAAAACTTGTATTAAATTTCTCATATATATCGACCCATTAGGATCCTCTACAAAGTAGGTTTTACTTTTTTTTTTTTTGAGTACTAAGGATTGAACCCAGGACCTTGCACATACTAGGTAAGCATTCTACCACTAAGCCACATGCTGACCCTTTTTATTTTATTTTGAAACTGGGTCTCAATAAGCTGCCCAAGACTGGCCTCTACCTTGAAAGCTTCCCGCCTCAGCCTCCCAAGTAGCTGGGATTCTAGGCATCCACCACCATGCCTGGCTAGATAGGTTTTACTCTTAAACCCAATTCACAGATAAGAAAACTGAGGTTCAGAGAGGTTAGGTACTTTAGCCCATTTCACATAATCAATAAGTGAAGAACCAGAATTTAGCTGTAAGTGTTTTAACTACAGCTTTTGGAACCACATGACCAATAGCATAGATATTTAGGGGAAGAAGAAGCCACTGTGGGCTGGGGGCTTTTGGGTGGGCTTCACAGAAGAGATGGGACTTGAGTTGGACCCCGTCAGTCCTTCTGGGCCTAAAGGGCTGCGGGGACATTAAGGCAGTCCGGGAGGCTGGTGTGGGGATAGGTTCAGAAACCTCTCCTGGGATAAGGAAATGTCAGCAAACGCCACAAAGGCCACACGTTCAAGGGCTAACCAAGGGCTAACCAGGCCAATACTGAGGCAAGACCCTTCCTGTCATTCCTCTATTCAAAGGCAGGGCCTGCCCAACTAGGGGTCCGTGCCCAGGGGAGTCCCCCAGCCAGGAGTCACCTAGCATGTAGCATATCCTCGATTCAGGAATCCTCTTCATCAGCCGCCCCATAAAGAACTCTGAGCCGAAGAGCTCCGTGGGGATGAAGGCCCCGTACTTCTGCAGGCCCACCTCGTAGGGGGAGAACTCGAACCATTCTGCTCGTGAAGGGGCAGGGCTGGGTGTTAGTTTCAGGTTACGGAGCCACGCCCACATAGCCCAGCCCTCCCACCTGCCAGTCAGCCGTGGCTTCCAGGCCTTGCTGGAACTGGGAGGCTGCAGTTCTCCTATAGAGCACACGGGGGCGCCCGCGACCGGCCTATGCAGACGCGGCAAGGCTTCTTTATAAACTGCTCGGCCCTTTTGAAATTTTATTTTGAGACAGTCTGATTAAGTTGTCCAGGTTGGACTCCATTTTGTGCTCCTCCTGCTTCAGCCTCCAGAGTAGCTGGGAATAAAGGCAGGCACCACCACACCTGGCTTTCTGTTGTTACTCAAAGCTAGATAGAAGAGGACCAAAAGTGACCCTACTGCAGAGCAGTCTCCATGGCCTGTTCTTCTAGGTGGCTTAAGAAATGTCTAGGACTCCTTCCCTTCTCCTACCTACATTTTCCTCTGTCTCATCAAATGTACCCCAGTAAGCTAAGGGACTCTGCCCACCAGTCTCACCCACTGGCAGGACAGAGTGGGGGAGCTAAATTGATTTCTTCAGCTATGGGCACAATTTTTTTGATGTGGATTGGGAAGGTGTGCGTGGAGAAGTGCTTAGGGGGTGGACCTTGGAGGTGCTGGGTGCCTTTGCCAGCCAAGAAAGTACCCTTTCCTAAATCACTAGCCAACAGTGTTACCTCTGAAATCCTGGTTGCTTACATCATCCTTGACATTGATGGTGAGGTAGATGGGCAGGGGGTTCTGGCCCCGGCACAAAGCAGCACGCTGCTCTGACAGTTTGCAATCATTTCTCTGTGGGAAAATGAAATGGTTAAGAAGAAACAGCAGACAAGTAACCCCTCTCCACCCGACACACATACACTTGTTCCTGGATGAGATATCACTCAGCAGTCCTTTCCTGGATCCCAAATCCATCAGGCTGCTGTGTAAGCTGCAACTGACACCAGTCAAACCTGTTTGTGTGTGTGTGTGTGTGTGTGTGTGTGTGTGTATTTGTTTGTCTGTACTGGGGATTGACCTCAGGGGTGCTTTACCACTGAGCTACATCCCAGCTCTTTTTATTGTTTATTTTGAGATAAGGTCTTTCTGAGTTGTGAAGCTGGTCTCAAACTTGTGATTCTCCTGCCCTAGCCTCCCAAATTGCTGGGATTATAGGCCTGCAACATAGCACTGGCTCAAACCTGACTCAAATCTACTTGGGAACGTACCCCACCTCCTTGTGCTATCCACCAGCCCAGACTGCAGACAGGGAAGGGGCCAGATCTGCAGTTTAGGGATGTCCCTCAGAGCCCCAGGGTCCTCCTCTAGTCTCAGGGGCCAGAGGATGATGAAGTAAGGATGAGAGAGGACACCACTGTCCCTCTTCATTCTCACCATCTTCTACCTCACTGGAACCTGAAAACCTCCAGGTTCCTTTTTTGGTCAGCTTGGTATGTTGGGCTCTCTCATAAAATTTGGGAGAAAAAAAAATGTTTCTTTTCTTTTTTTTCTAAACAGAAGTCTTGGAAACCTGGGCAATACATGGTGGTCAAAGCCCTTTAAAGTTCTCAGAGCATTGTGCTGTATTAATCAGACTGACAAGCCCTGCAGATCAGCCAGGGCCACAGGGATGAGGCAAAGTTAAGGTCCTAGAGGCCCAGGCTCTGACCCCAAGCCAAGCAGCTGCCTGATCAATGACTGTCCCTGGGATGGCAACTACATGTGCGACCCAATGACTCTTGGGTCTCCTTAGAAGAGAAATGGAGTGCCTGTCACAATGAGGCATGTGGATCTGGGTGCCACAGAGCTACCTGTCCTGCAGACTCAGGGAAGATCCTAGTCCACTCTCATTGTCCAAAGGGCTGGAGGGAAAGGCGCTCTTACTTTGGCCAGAGTGGAAGAGCACAGCTCCCCCAACAGTGATTCTAGCCTTGCTTTCTGGAGGACCACAGCTCTTCTCTACCCTGAGCCTTCAAAATACTTAGATTTCTGGCCTTGAAAACTTTGGTGCTTTCCTCCTCATCTCACAGGTTACTAACTATTGTTAAAATATTAACCACTTAGTGATATAATCCCCCTTAAGGAACAGTGCAGAGCAAGGTCACATGCAATCCCAACTTGCCTGAATCCCAAAGTCAATGCCCTTAGTTTCTGCCTGTCCTGCTCCATCAGGAGGTCAGGTTAGATGAGGGGTTTTCAAAGGGGCAAGGGTAGGATCCATCAAAAGCTATGAGTTGGAAGCCATGTCTGATTCCTTTCTGAATCCCCAGTGGCCAGCACAATTCCTGGCATGCAGGAGGTAATAATTTAGTTGAAAGAATGAATGAAGGAATGAGTGAAAATTGAAGATGAAGGTCAAGTCATGCTCAGTTGGTCAAATTATATGGTTTTCTAGAAGAGAGGACCTATTAGAAATTAATTTGCTGCTTCTCCTTCTTCTGGAAAGTTCTGGTTTGAATTAAGAATTTCCCAGAAACCTTTGGGAGTGGGATTAAGAGCTGAGGACCTGGACAGAGGTTAGGTGGGAAGCTCTGCCTTGGGGCCAATCAACAGGCCAAAGGTAGTTTCTCCCTGGAGCCAGTGTAGCCTGAAGGGTCCAAGTATGAGTGGAGCTCACTCTGATGGACAGGATCACAACATCCCCTGGGGATCTGCCTGCTCTACCATTTCCCACATGATTCTCACAGCATTTGCATCCCAACACAAGCTCGTTCTCTTGTTGAGCACGTATTGCTCAGATCATTGTATCTCAGAGCAGGAAGGAACCTGGTTAGGCCCATTCTTCGTGTGGTGGCCATGAGAATGAGACCTGCATACCTCCAACTACTGACAGTGTTATTGGTGAAGGGCCCCAGTTGCTGTGCTCTGAAATCCAAGGCAGAGTTTGTGCTGAGACCATGCTTCCTCTGACCAAATACAGCAGGATATTGAGGCAGGCCCATTCTTAAGGATGCAGAATGCCACACACAGCCAACTTTGACTAAAAGGTCTTCTAAGGGATTTACTGAACATTTCTAGACCACTTGGCAGTCTGGGGTGCTTCTTCCTCTCTCCTCCACTGAGGGTCAAACTTCCATCACAGTTGGAAGCTCTCTATTCCTGCCCAGCTCCCTCCCCATTTTCTCCCACAAGTATTTTGGCATGGTTTTCAATATTCATGTTGCCTCAATGCAGGGTGCATATGACCTGCTCCCAACACAAGGGTCTCAATCACTCTCTAAAGAGGATGTGGGAAGATGATCCCACCACCTTCCACATGCTTTTTAGCACCTCGTGGTTCTTGCATTCTAAGAACACACCTGTAGGTCTGATCTAACCAGTGCAGAGGTGGAAGTCCAGACCCCCTGATAAAGAAAGAGAATCACACATTAGCCAGTGCAGGGTGGGGCCCAGTAGGAGCTGATTGCCTACCTCATCCCCAAGACAGGCCTCGATGAGCAGGCCCCAGAAGTCTGTAAAAGTGACCCTGTAGCCTTCCTGGCTGCGCTGCCGGAGTTCCTCCTGGAATCTGCAGAGCTGGTCTGGGAATAGGGAAGGCATCTTGTCTTTGACTGCATGTCTCCGGGCCTCGAAGACAGCAGGCTCCAGGTTTTTGGAGGACCACTCAGGGTCACGGTACAAAGTAGCCATGGTCCTGTAGAGAGACAGGCATGGCTGATAGAGCTGACCTGGCCCTGGTCTGATTGACCCTGGATCCGGGCAGGAGAGAAAATGGGCAGACCATTGAGAATCCCAAACCCGCCAGGAGAAGAGCCCGAAGGAAAGGGGTGAGTTAGGGCCTGGTGAAGGGAGGGAGGGAGAGTAAAAATTACTACTCATAATCACAGTTGCTTCAATCTCCCAAATGCCTACTGTGCGCTGGGTATAGCATATTGGTTGAGATGAGGATTTGGACCCAGATCTTCCTGGGTTCAAAACCAGGCTCTGCCACTCATTTGCTGTGTGATCTTAGACAAGCTACTTAACCAATTTCCACCTCGGTTTCCCTATCTGTGGAATGGGGAGAATTGTGATAATTGTGCCTAGCTCGTAGAGTTCTTGGGAAGATTGCATGAGTTAACACAGTGTAAATAGGAACAGTGGCTGGCACAAAGCAAGTGCTGGGAATAACATTTTTTTTTTTTTGGTACTGGGGATTGAACTCAGGGGTACTCGACCACTGAGCCACATCCCCAGCCCTATTTTGTGTTTTATGTAGAGACAGGGTCTCACTGAGTTGCTTAGCGCCTCGCCATTGCTGAGGCTGGCTTTGAACTTGCGATTCTCCTGTCTCAGCCTCCCAAAGTGCTGGGATTACAGGCTTGAGCCACCGCGCCTGGCTTTGGGAATAACATTTGAACCCAGGATTGGCTGATTCCAGAGCTCAGGTTCCTTCTGCTCTGCTGCATTTGTTACAATGATGATACTGGCTAACGTATTTACCCTTCTTCTTAATCTATGTGTGGGTCCTGGGGGACAACAAAACTAACAGCCTGGATCTGGCCTGTCTGCCCCTCTTGGCCTTGATCCAGTGTTTCTATGTAAGGACAGGAAATGGCCCCTGCTTATTCTGCACCTGAGAACTTTTCTGCTTGAGGTGGACCTTGTTTGCAGCTTCACAGTTATGTGAATGGTGGCCTCTTCCCTCACAGAACTTGTTTCAGGGAAGGTGGAAGTTGGTCACATTTCTTTGACAAAAATCATTCTGCGCCTGTAATCCCAGCACTTAGGGAGGCTGAGACAGGAGAATGGTGAGTTCAAAGCCAGCCTCAGCAATGGCGAGGTGCTAAGCAACTCAGTGAGACCCTGTCTCTACATAAAACACAAAGTAGGGCTGGGGATGTGGCTCAGTGGTGGAGTGCCCCTGAGTTCAATCCCCAGTACCAAAAAAAAAGAATGTGGGCTCCGGACGGGGTTCAAATTCTACGTCTACAATTTATGAGCTGAGTGACCTCAGGCAAATTGCTTTGTTTCTCACGCTGTAAAATAATGCTGAAAAATTATGGTTTGTTTTCTGTATCCACAGGTTCCTCATCTGCAGATTTAACAAACTGTGGATCAAAAATATTTGGAGAAAAATGCCTCCGTACTGAATCTATATGGATTTTTTTCCCGGTTGTCATTTTTCCCTAAATAAGAAACAACTCTTTACATTGCATTAGGTAGTATAAACAACCTAGAGATGATTTAAAGTACAGAGAAGATTGTGTAGTTTATATGCAAATACTATGCCATTTTATATAAGGGACTTGAACATCAGTTCCTCCTTGAATCTGTTGAGGGATTCTGGAGCGATGGGTCCTAAAACCAATCCCTCTGAGGGACCACCGTGCGTGGCACAGAAGCCATACTGATAACTATTAGCTGTGCCTTTTATTCCATCTGGGTTGAAGCCTTGAGTCCCTGATGAGAGGATACAGGGCCAGGAGAGCCCTTGATTTTCCCAGGGCCAGTTCACCTGCACTTGCTCAGGTGAGAGTTACCTGGAGCTCCTCCAGGATAAAAGGCACATAATGGGACCTCCCAGGCTCCCAGGATCACCAGTCACCCACAAAATAAGATGCATTCCGGGCTGGGGTTGTGGCGCAGTGGTAGCGTGCTCGCCTAGCATGCGTGAGGCACTGGGTTCAATCCTCAGCACCACATAAAAATAAAATAAAGATATTCTGTCTGCCTACAACTAAAAAATGAATATTAAAAAAAAAAAAAGATGCATTCCTGGCTGAGAGGACTTGGGTAGTCACAGTCCCCTGCCATCCTGAACCAGGGCCACATGATGACTTTGGTGGGCCCCTCCCACTACAAAAAAATATTAAAAAGCAAATGTTATGACTGTTGTTTAAAGACAAATATATTAATGTTATTTACTAAAACATTTTTATTTAACCTAGAAGTTCATTTTCCCTTCTTATTAAAAAACAAAACAAAACAAAACAAACAGCACATTGTTGTGGGTTCCTGATAGTTCTGTGGGTTCCAGGCACAGTGTCTCCTGAGTTAATCAGCCTGACATGCCTCCTGTTGGGGAGCCCAGTGTCACTCACCTTGCGTTCCATCAGAGATGGGGAGGTGAGAGTCTGTGGCAGGGCCCTGTCCTCCCCTCTCACATTGGTCAGAGGAATGGGTTGGGGGCGGGCTGAGGGGGTCTGGGCGGTAGGAAGCCATAGCAGCTGGGCCATCTCCACTCACCTTAGGAGACTTGGCACAGCACCAAGAGGGCAGCTGCATCTCCCATCAGGAAGGGAATGGTACCAGGGATTCACTCATCCTTGATCCTCATGTTCTTGGGCTCCTGCCACAGCCCCAGGCAAATAGAACTGCCAGTAATGGCCAGTTCTGTGTACTCAGTGGCTCTGTGTACTTAGTGCTGGGAGATCTTCTTGCCATAGCCCTGAGGTCGGTGCTATTGTTATGCCCACTTTACAGATACAGAAACGGAGCCTCTGAGGAGCTAAGCTGCATGCCCAAAGTCACACAGCTGCAGGAGGTAGTGCTTCCCTGGTGTCTTGAGTCACTTTTCTTTGGGGCAGGAGTGGGTAGAGCTTCACCAGAAATCCCAGGCCAGCCTGTTTGCTGCTTGCTCTGGGGTCCACTGGACAGTGGCTCCCAGCTCCTTACCAGGTGGCCCCAGACAGGCCGGTGATGTAACTTGCACAGTTCAGGAGGTTCAGCTTCTGCAGTCCCAGCAGGTGGCCATACATGGAGGTCATGGATCTCGCTCCACCTCCAGTGGCCATGATGGCTATCAGCGGTACCTGGGGACATAGAGGCAGCCTGCTAGGGAGGGCTCCAGGGGCAAAGCCAGCAGGAGAGGACTTGGAATGACAGATGGCAGCTTGAAAGAATGGTGGATGAGGGGATCTAGGGGTAGAAAGCCAGAGCAGGGGGCTGGGGCAGCAGTGAGAGGCCTGAAAATTGCCTTTCACAGTTGGGCCACGTGGTAGATCTAGAATTAGAAAGTAGTTCCAAACCCAGTGATGCCAGTAAAGGTCTCTGACACCTAAGTCATAGAAAGCCACCTCTGAAGAGGTCTTAGCACTCTTAATCCAGCCTTTAGTTAACGGCTGATAAAACTGGGGTCCAGGGTGGTGGGTATGATTCCTTAATGGTGATAAATCAAGATCTTCTGAAGGTGGATGTGATCTTAGGGCAGCAGGCCCTGGCTTGGTACATGGTCCATGCTTCCCATGTTTGTAAGAGCAAGAGGAATGCATGTCGATTGTCACAAGCAGTAAGGTGGCCACTTGTGGTTTGACTTGTGTTTGAGTTTCCTTTGGTGTGTCTTCCCTAAAGATGGGAAGAAGAAGGGACTTTGGGCCCAATCTCTGTTTTCATCTGGGCGGGGATTTTAAGATCCTCCAGTCAGCGAAGCCCAATCACAAGCCCTCCTTGTGCCCCATGTATTCTCCATATGCACCATAGTCAGTCTCAGAAGTCAGGCATTTGGAGAACTAACCAGCTACCCAGGACAGCGTGGGCCCTAGTCAACACGGGAGGTGATAGAAGACTCTGTCAAAGGCACCACTGTTCATGGGAGGAAGCAACTGGCCCTGGAAGTAACGTTGCTTATCTCCAATTTCCTACAGCTGTTATTTCTGGGAGGTGTCTGCATGTGTATATTTGGGCAAGGAGGTCATTTTATGGCTGTGTTAGTAAGGCACACATAAGCACCTCAGGATCCAGTGCATGGGAGGAGCAGAGCAGCTAGAGCCCTTTCCTTCTCTCTCTACTCTGCCCTCCCCTCCCCATGTGAACATACAACTGACGTATATCCAGCATGCTGTCCCTGGGCGCCAGAATCCCAGTCACAGGGGCAATGGTGAAGCAGAAGCAGTGTCCTAGCCCTCCTACAGCAGGGAAGAGCTGGGATGGCTGGTGGAGTATGAGGTTTGAAGGACCAGCTTAGCCCAGAGTGGCCCTGAGCCCAGGCCAGCAGCCTCTGCTTACCCACCTCGTCCTCAGGCAGGTCCTCCTCTAGCTGCAGCACCTGCTTCAGCGTCTCGGCCACCACCACCTTTCGCTTCTGCAGAAACTCCAGCTCTTCCTGGCACAGGCTGAAGCCCAGCCGCACATCCAGTGTGTCAGGGCTGTGAGAGAGAGGATCCTGGCTGAGGGGGCCTGTAGCCTCATCTTCAAGGGACTTTAGCCTTGAAGCCCCAGTCTGTCATCTACCACTTCTGTGAGCTTGTTTCCCTAATCTGTAAAATGGAGCTTAACTCTAAGCATTGACTTCAGCATTTAATGAGACAGTAAAGCCCCAAAGCCTTAGCTGGCATGCTATGAGCTGATACTTAACAAAAGATAAATGTTGGTACTTGTATTAGGGACTCTGAACACTCTGCCTCATTAGCAGCATGTGGGAAGTTCAGGAAGGCTTCCTGCAGGTGCCTACTATAGTTCAAGACCAGACATGGGTGACAGGGGGCCCTGAGATCCTTTTGGCAAGTACCCCTGGACAAGGCTCTATAGTGTGGACTCTTCTGAGCTCCATAAACAAGCTCCCTTTTCCTTCAGAGCTCACATTCTTCACTAAGCCCTTCCTGCTCACAGAAGCATTCTTTTCCTGTGTATTTGTATAACTGACAAAAACTCTTCACACCCCTGACCTCAGCAGGTCATCCCACAGGTCTTCTAGGCAGGTGGGGCAGGAGCTTCCGTGACATGCTCAATGCTTGCCCTCTGTGTCAGTGACATCCCTGCCCTGAGCCATCCCTATCTAGCCTCGTGTTCTAGCATCTAAGACCCTACCTGACCTGGCCAAGCTCAGCTTACGCTATCTGCCAAAAGGGGCCCATCAGGCTCTCAGAGGCTCGGGAACAGTTCATCTTCTAAGCCTTGGCCCTCACCAGAAGCATCCTCCCTTTGCCCACCTACCCCTTGCATCCACTGAGGACTAATGCCCCAGGGACTCAAGGTGAGTGGACCTTGGCAGTTTCCAACCCAAAACTAACAAGGTTGTTTCACTAACAAAGCCACATCTCCTTGAAGGCAGGGCTTGATAGCTCTCCTGTCACATCTCCTAGCATAGGCCTGCAGACACAGCTTCAAGGAAATAACTCTTTCAGTGGGCTCACAAGGAATATTGATAAGCTAATGATGATAATAGCAACAATAACATTAGTTGATATTTGCTAGCATTCCATTCAGCAGATAGATGAGTATTTCACATGTCCTAATTCACTGGATACACAAACTGATCAGATTTACAGATGAGGAAGACATAAGGAGGTCAAATAACAAATAGCTAATCAAACTATAAACTGAAATTATAGTCAGTTGCTTTTTTATTTTTATTTTCTTGCGGTACTGGGGAAATCAGAGCTTTGTATATATTAGGTAAGTGCTCTACCACTGAGGTACACCCGCAACCCCCTTTTATTTTTATTTTTGAGACAGGATCTTGCTAAGTGACCCAGCCTGGACTTGAACTTGTGACGCTTTTGTTTCAGCCTCCTGAGTAGCTGGGATTACAGGCATGTACCACTGTGCCCAGCTGGTCACTTGATTTTCAACAAGGTTGCCAAGGCAATTTAATGGGGGAAAGAATAATATTTTCAACAAAAGATGCTGGGACAACTGGATATCTGCATGCAAAAGAATGGAATTGGATTCCCTCATTCTATACACAAAAATTAACTAAAAATAGAGTGTAGACCTAGATATGAGAACTAAAACTGTAAAAGTCTTAAAAGAAAACAGAAGTAAGTCTTTTCGACCTTGATTAGGTAACAATTCTTATGTAGAATATCAAAGATAAAAGCAACAAAAGAGAAAATAAATGACTTCATCAAAATTAACATTATTTTTCAAAGGACATCATCAGATTGTGAAAAGAGTTAGGAATGGTGGTATATGCCTGTAGTCCTGGCTACTTAGGAGACTGAGACAGGAGGATCACAAGTTCAAGGCCAATCTGAGCAACTTACTGAGATCCTTTCTCAAAATAAAAATTAAAAAAGGGCGGCTAGTAGGATAGCTCAGTAGTAGAGTGCTTACCTAGTATACACAAGCCTTGGGTTCAATCTTCATTACCACAAAAGAAAAAAAGAATGTGAAAAGACAACCCACAGAATATACAAAGAATTTTCACAACTTAACAATAACATGACAAATAGTCCACCTAAAAAGTGGACAAAAGACTAGAATAGACAGGTCTCCAAAGAAGAGACACAGATGAACAATAAACCCATGAAAGATGTTCAATGTCATTAGCCATCAGGGAAATGCAAATGAAATAGCATTCTATACCTACTCTTATGAATAACTTAGAGGGAAGGACAGAAAGAAGGTACTCTACCAGGGTGTAGACTTCATGTGTAATTCACAATTCTCGTCCTGAGGAGCAAAAGATGAAAAGCTTGTCAGGGATGATGATGAAGAGCCCAGTGATCCCAGCCAAAGAGGTGGAGCCTCACATTGCCCATCCCTTGATTTGATTCAGCCCACATGCATGTGACATGTATGCACATACACACATGTACACACAGGTGCATGCTCTGTTCCCATTCCCCTCTTTTGGATGTGATCCTCCCCACTAACTTCACACACTCTGGCACCCACTGTGGCTTATCAACACTCCATAAGAACCCTCTGTCCTGCCTGAGACCACACATGTCACCTTCCCCCCATAGTGTCCTAGGATCTCTCCATTTCCTTGCTATAGGAGCTCCAGGCCGAGCCATCCAGGGGCCCCTTCCCATGCCTAAGCCCTCACCAAAGGCAGGGTCACGGTCTGGTCATTGGAAAAGCAATCAAGGGGCTGGCAGACAGGGCCATTTTCATGTGTGCAGCAGCAGCAGCAAAGCTGGAAGGATGGACAGGCTCTGTGAGGGGGCAGGGGCTCCTCTGGCAGCCCCCACCTGCCCCAGGCTCCTCCCTCCCCCCCATCCGGGCTGCCTTGTACCCCACAATTCCAGTGACTCTTGGGCACCTCCACGTGCAGCTGGGGCTGGAAATACTTGGGGTAATGAAAGTAGGCAGGGTTTGAGAAGCTGGGCTCCCGGTAGGGCAAGATGCGCTGGGTGTTCTCGAAGGATTCCATCACCTTCACCAGGAGGCCTTTCCCCAGGAGAGAGGACTAGAGGTGAGACCTTCAGAAGGTTTCCTATCAACCTCCTCTTGACCCAGCCAAAGGTCTATGTAGAGATGCCTAAGAAACTATGCCCCAGGGGCATTATAACCTATCTGGAATGCCCCATTCTCAGTCTGTCTGTGGGGCAGGAGCTGGAACTGCATTTTAACAAGGCTTATGAGTGATACTGACAAATATGGTCTCCAGAAAACCCTTCGAAGTGCTGAGAGAATCCTCGGGGCTAGTTTGCTCGTTTCTGCTTTGCCAGAAGATCTCCCAGGGTCACCAGCCCACTGCAGAGAACGCAGGCCCTCATTACACTGTCAGCTTGGGTGCAAAGGCTCACTACCACCACCACTCCGACGCAATGCATCTCTCTCTCTCTCTCTGCATCTGAGGGGCTGCTGTCTTCTGGGACAGGATAGAAGACTTGCAAGGGCAGGATGAGGTGGGGTGGAGAACCATACTGGTGGATCTGTCAGGTCCCTTCCAACTCCAAAATGTTATGAACTGTCACTTGGCTAGAGGAGGGGGCACAGCTAGAGGGGTCCTGAGGGTTGTCCATAGCTGCCCACCCCAGGTGCTGACCACCGTACCAGACCTAGGTACAGAGGGCAGCATTGTGACTCAGGCCTAGGACATTTGGCAGGCCTAGGGACTCCCAGGATCATGGGGACACCCTTTATAGAGCAGGCTGGGGAAGGGAGGGGTTCATGGCCCTGAGGGTGAGAGTGCAATGATTTTGAGGAGTGTTGGCCAAACTGGTTCAAGCCCAGGGGAACCCTGGACCAGGCTAGTTGTTGACCAGGCTTAAAAGCAGCCCTCCTTCTTCCCCAGCAGGCAGGGCAGCCAAAACACTCACTTTTCTTACTCTTCCTCCGCCTCCTGGATTCTGCCTGAACCTCCAGGCAGGAGACTTGCCGAGACTGAAACAAAGCAAGGAAGTTCACTAGGACTCTGAGCACAAGCCACCTCCTGGCTCTCTCAGATAAAGATGGAGATGAAGACCAAGAAGATAAAAGTTGTGCTGGTTGACCTCAGGCTGGGAATGCTGGGTGTGCTGACCACAAATTTTTTTTGGGGGGGTGGTACTGAGTCACATCTCCATCCCTTTTTATTTTTTAATTTGAGATAGAATCTTTCTAAGTTGCTGAGGCCAGCCTGGAACTTGCCATCCTCCTGCCTCAGCCTCCCAAATTGCTGGAATCACAGGCATATGCCCCTGCAACCAGATGCTACCTGCATTTTTGAACCCAATTAAGACGTGCCTTCTCACTGAGAGAGAGGATATTTGAAATGAAGTTGTCCTATAAACTCTAGGATGCTTGGTCACAGTTTACTAGGGGCCATGTTCTGAGGGGCTGGTCAGGATCTGATCTGAGGCAATGTTAAGCTCTGGGCTTTGAAAGTGAGAACTTCAAATGAAACAGCTTTTGCAAGAGGTAGAGAGAGGCTGAATTCTTTTTACCAAAAATTCCCAAAGACTCTGGTTTTTGAAGGAGAAGTCTCCTTGAACCCTGGGGTATTGGACACATTTAATTAAAATATTTATACCCACAGCTGAATTATGAAAAAAAATTCATACTGAAATTATGCTTGCAGAGGTTTTGGGGATTGTGGGGGGAAAGACAGGGCTGAATGTGAGAGAAAGCTGCCTTTACTTGGCTTTTTTTGGGAGGAGATCCCAATTGGGGTTATCTCTTTGAGATGTGGGATGATGGGCCAGGATGATACCCTAGCTACTCCTCCCTGGATGCAGGAGCCCAAACCACCTCCCCACCTCTCCCTGTACCCCATTTGGCTGGCTCATTTAGCCTGACTCCTCCAGGGCTTAGGATGGGACAAAGACCTCAGTGTCCTCTATCCCAAGAGCAGCAGCCAGATATGGCCTCTAGAGCTATGGGAACTCAGAAGGATAATTACCACCAGCACGCCATTGGTGATAAGGGTCTCAGGTGGAGAGAGGCTGAAAAACAAAATGAGAACACCTGGTCAGTTCCATCATTCTTGACTGATTTCTCATGAAGCTGACAAGAATATGAGAAGGATAATAGCAGAGCCTTCTTGGTTCTCATGCAAAATATTGATTTGAAAAACCTTAAGGGGGCTGGGGTTGTGGCTCAGTGGTAGAGTGCTTGCCTAGCATGTGTGAGGCACTGGGTTTAATTCTCAGCAATGCATATAAATAAGTAAAATGATAAAGATCCATCAACAACTAAAAATATATATATTAAAAAAGAAAGAAAGAAACCTTAGGGGCTGGGCTGTAGCTCAGTGGTAGAGTGCTTCCTGACATTTGTGACGCATGGTCCTCAGCACCACATATAAATAAATGAGTAAAACAAAGATCCTTCAACAACTAAAAAAAAAATATTAAAAAAAATGTTAATCTCATCTCAAAACCTCACTGTGGAAATATTAAAAAAAAAAAAAACACACCTCTTAGATCTGTGGGATGTCGAGGAGGAAACTGGCATACATTTTTCATAGAATGTCCAGGAAAAAATAAAGATTTACAGGTTAGAAGCAGTAGAACTGTTTTTTTATGTCCAACCAGATGTGACTGCATGGAGTTATACAATTAATATTTTATAAAATATGGCTGTAGTCACCAACTAGAGCAGATGGAAACAATTTTGGTAGCAAAAATTATTCTCCATTCTGTGCTTTAATGTATGCATTTAACAGATAGGGGCTGCCCTAGCCAGCCAGGGGCTTAGTGGATATTTAATGTCCTTGTTTTATGAAGTTGAGAATATAAACCTCCAAGGTTGCAATTAGCCTAGTGGAGTCCACAGCCTCCCTCACCAAAATCAAGCTCCAAATTGTTGGAGGCCACATATGAATTATGGCATTGTTTGAGCCAGTAAGGCAGGGAAGCTGCTTTTCTGGGAACTCCTGGGTAAAATCCCCTGGTTTGAGAAAGCCCAGATCATGCTGGCACCCTGCCTTAGCTCACAGCCTTAGGATCAAACACAACTGTCCTGAGATGGGTGTAACTTGCCAAGCACAAGCAACCTGTTTACCCCCATTCTTATCCTGTTCCCCCTGAAGGAGTTCCCTATCCATCCCCTTTGGTCTATACCGCTATAAATAAAGCAAGCGCAGGTTTTTAGTTTGTTAGAGCCAGACCCATCTGGTCTGCTCAATCTGTCACGCCCTCACTTTGAAATCATATATTTCTTGCCTTTTGTCTTTATTCTTTAATACATTATTTTTCTAGCTTTTATTTTGCAGCCAGCCCACACCTCCAACGGTTACCCACTTTCTTGCCCACTCAGGATGCTGGCAGAACCAAATGACTTGTCTTCAGACCAACTCTTATCACTAGTCTTGACATATTTCATTTGGAAAGCTACCTTCCAATTCAGCCAAAGATTCCTACCCCTCAAAAGTCCTGTCACATCAAGAACTGAAGGAGATTAGATTGGAAAGATTCGATTTTCTTTAGTGTGAAATAAAGCTGATTTTAATTTGGCAGTCAGCTGTCAATGGGAAATGTGTCCCTCAGTTAGTTCCAAGGTCCCCTAGGCAGAGGATTCTCTGAAAGGGGGACTTGAAAAGCCCTCTTGTCCTATCTCACATCTCTCTCCTCCTCCTGTCCCCAGGATGACCACAAGAATAAGGGGCTCAGCCCTGCCGGGGTTAAGGAGAGTGAAGGAGTGGGTTATACCATCACAAGGAAAGCTGTTCTCTTGGGTTGGGGCTTTGTCCTCTCTGGGCTGGGGGCCTTGCTGTCTGCCTTCCTCCTTTCCTTTGTCCTCTTCTCCTTCCTGTACTCCAGCCCTGTACGTCCCCAGCATGGACATACCTCCAGGGTCCTGGGTCATTTCCCTAATTGAAAATGACTAAAAACAATCCTACATGTCAGACCTGAGCCTTCTGCCTGACTTGGTTCCAGGGTTGGCTCCAGAGGGAGATGGCTTCAACTTTAGGCCAAGGTTTGGGGGTGTTTGTTCTAACAGTCTGGGTCAAGGAGGAGACCCCTTGGTCCTGACCCCTTTCTCAGCTGGGCCTCAACAAGGACTTCACACATGGTCCTTGAAGTCCTGGAAGAATCCAGGAATTCTTTCTAGAAGCCACCCTCAGGAGTGTGGGGGATTGAGGCAGAGGATTCTTTCAAGAAATGCTGACACTGGAGGAGGGGTGGGGTCCAGGCACCTGCACCAAGGGACCTGAGACTCACTGAGGAGTCCCAGGTGAGGGCCAGGAGTGAGACCAGAAGAGGGGAAGGTGGCAAAAATGCAGACCCAGCTCAGAAAGCCATTTGAAGGTCAGGACCTTGGTTGATCCTGTAGATTGGGATGGGAGACAGAGGCCTACTCACCTCTCTGCCAGCAGGAACTCCACCTCCAGCTCTTCCATGCCCTGGTGGGGGAGGGAGGAAAGGCAGCTGTGAACTGTGTCTGCACATCTCTGCTGGCAGGACCCTCTGCTGGCCCTGCAGACTTGCCCTGTTCTTCCACACACAGCCCCGCCACCATGGAGTGAGGGCAGCTGCTCCCAGCTCTTGTTGACCCTTCTACCTTTCTCTGTCTCCAAGTCTTTGAATGACAACCCAGGAAAGGCTCAGGATATGGAATGGACCCTCGTGCCCCAGAATATCCCCTTTTCATCTCTACCCCCAGCTCCCACTGCTCTCCTGCCTTCCCAGGGAGGCTCAGGACTTGGGCAAGGGAACCTTGAAACAGCACCCCCAGAAAGCCCAACTCTGACAGGGAGGCCCTCCCTTCACCTATTCCTTCATGCTTCTTGTATAACTTGAGGCAAGCCATGACCTCACTGGACCTCAGTTTCCCCACTGGAATGTACACAAGCTGAGGACAGGGATGTGTGTTCCCGGATGTGCACCCAGAATCTGGCACAGAGCCTGGCCCACAGCAGGCACTCAGGCATTTTCTGAGTGACTGAATCTAGAACAACCTGGTCCTCTCCAGCTCTGACCTTCTCTGATTTGCAGATTTTTCCTTCTTTCCCCTCATCTGTACTCTGTTCCCTCTGGAATCCCAGAAACAGGTTTCTAATGCAAGAAAAAGGGGGAGGGAAACCAACACTTATGTCTTCATTTTGTACCATGAACACTGGCTGCTGGGTGCCTTGATTATGTTTTCTCATTTAAGTCTTACAACAACCCTGCCCAGTAATTTTATACATAAGGAAATAGAAACTCAGAAGAGTTAACTAATTTTCACACAGCCATGTGACTAGTAAGCAGTAGTGCTGGGATTTGAACCCAATTGCCCCTCTTCTCCTGACTTGGCTGTGGAGCCAATGCAATGTGAATAGACAGCTGCTCCAGGCAGGAGCTGAGGGCCTGGGCCCTTGCACTCACCTCCGGGTTGAGTGGAAACTTCACATGAGTTTTCTTGCGGAAGCAGAGCTTGGCAAGGTCATAGAGAACTGTCAAGAGGTGGTCATCTGGTGTCACTGTGTCTTCATCACAGACGCTCAGCTCTAGCACATTCTAGAAAAGAGAGGGTGCAAGTCAGGTTACCCTGGTTGCATTGACCCATTCCTAGGACAAGAGGCCTGACCTCAGTCCTAGCATGGAAGTAGGTCTGACAAATGGAGGACACACAGAGGTCCCTTTTCAGGTGTGAGAGACATTTGGAAGAAAATGAATTAAGGAAGGAAAATATCTATTAACTGCTTTCCAACTCTGAAGGCTTGCTACTCCTCTGCTGACTCCATGAGAATTTTGCCTTTTTACAAGCTTAGCAGAAAGCTGTGAAGGGTGGAGGGCTTCCAGCTCACTTGGGGGAGAATGGAAGGAGTAGAGCAAGCAAAATCACTGCCAAGATAGAGAATGTTCCCAAGCATTGAGCCCTGGGAGCAAAGACAGCCTCTTCTGTGCTAGAAAAGCCAGACCAGGGAAGTAACATTTTACCACTTCAGGGGAGTGATGGAGCAAGGATTATGTGGGTTCTGATGATTGGCAGGGTTGGAATGAGATTCATGAACTCCATTCTTTGGCACATCAGCTCCTAATAAGGTCTCATGGATGATCCCAAAGCAGCAGGTTAAGAGTCAAGCAGCTACCCTGTCAAGCAACTGAACTTAATGGTCTCAGGTGGCCTAACTAGTCTCTGAGTGACTAGGATCTTATTTCAAGCATCCTGTGAGATGTGGACTGAGGTCAGGGTTGCCTCTTATGTCTTTATCTAGTAGATATAAGTGTGATTCTGGGGAGTTCCCAACTAGATAAAATATGCTGACCTTGTAATTATTAGAAAACTAAGCATGTTCAGAACCAACCTAGAAGCTCCATACTTCTTAAATCAAAGGAAGCACAAATTCTGATTTTAAGATGCAGACTGAGCCTATGTAGAGATCCTCCTCCCTCACCAAAACAATATATGATAGAAAAATAGATTTTCAAAATAATAACTATAAAGACCTTCCTGAAAACCAAAAGAACTCCTTGTGAACTAGAAATGGAGAAGCATCTTTAAAAAATTGAAAGTAATAATCTGGAGCTACCTCAGGACTGAAGCTGATACCTCCATGATGATGTCAAATTTGTTGTTAGGGCTGTGTGTTGAGGCTGTCACAACTTGGAGAGCTCAAGGGAGAATTCTACAAGAGATGTGAATTTGACTTAGAGCCTCCACATATCTGAAGACCAACACTATGAAACAAAAACTCAACAAATGAAGAAATACACCCCAAAGGAAACAGAAATAATAAAGCAAGCCGGGTGTGGTGGCTCAAGCCTGTAATCCCAGCACTTTGGGAGGCTGAGACAGGAGAATCGTGAGTTCAAAGCCAGCTTCAGCAACGGCGAGGTGCTAAGCAACTCAGTGAGACACTGTCTCTACATAAAACACAAAATAGGGCTGGGGATGTGGCTCAGTGGTCGAGTGCCCCTGAGTTCAATCCCCTGTACCAAAAAAAAAAAAAAAAAAGAAAGAAAGAAAAAAAAGAAAAAGAAATAATAAAGCAATCAGAAAAGGATTTAAGAGAGAGAAAAACCCCTTGACTGGATTTGTCTTGACCTATTTATTAGAATGGCTTTCTCCTTCTGTGTGTTCTCCTGCTTGGAGCATGCTGTGGAAGGTACTGGAAACACAATCTGTTCTGGAGTGAGGGACGCTCAGTACCAGTAATATTTAGATAGAAGGACAAGAGAGACCAGAAAAAGGTAGAAAGATAAATAGACTCAGAGAGAGGGAAACTTGAGGTAGGCAGAAGGAAGTAGTGAGTGAGAGGAGACGTGTCAGAAGGACAAGAAGTTGGTAGAAATGAAAACAAAAATGCTTAAGAAGGACATGTAAGCAAAGAGAAGGACAAGTAGGACAAACATGCAGGCAGGGCAGAAGGTGCAGACAGTTCTCCATGTCTCACCTTCACTTGGGTCTGGATCTGGAAGCTGAAGGTTTCATTCCACTCTGGGTTTGGGCAGTTGGAGATGGTCCTCGTCCTCAGCTTCTCCTGAGAGGCAGTAGGCAGCCAGAGGCTTACAAAGCAGTCTGTCTGGCTCACTGTCCAACAAAAACAAGGGTGGGAGAGAAGGGAGACAAACCAAAAGTTCATAGAGGTGAGAATGTGGAGTCTAAGTCTCTTTTGGAGCAAGGCCTCCTGTCAGCTTCAGGTTCTCCTCTGACTCAGGGTCTAACTCTCCAGAGATGGTTGTCCTAGGACCCCAAGGTCATAGACTGAAGGCTATACGTTTTACAGAGGGGGTCAGGTCCCACTGACCATTCACATGGACACAGATGACCTGAGGCAGAAGCATCCAGTCTCTGAGCAAATGTCTGTTGGTTTGAGATGAGTTATGGCCACAGAATATTCCCCCTGTCAGGGAAAGATCTGGAAGATCAATCCCCAAAAGTCTGGTTTACTTCTTGCTTTAGCACAAGAGAAACCAAAGTAGAGTTGAGCTCTTCCTCTGAACTGAGGAGAAAAAGTGAGCATGAGAAGGGAACATAGTCTACTGTGAGTTGGCCAATAGGGGACCTGGTGGGCTTGGTCAGAACAAGCTATTCAGCAGAATCTCGGGGCCAGGACCACCATCTCCATATGGCCTAATACCTCAACTGCACCCAGCCAGGCTCTTCATACTTAACCTAGTCTCCCAGCATGAGGTTTATGACCCAAGAAACCCTCTTATTTGTGGACAAGTATTTTTTTTCATTCTCTCCCTGTATTTTTTCATTTTTTATATACCTCAGAGAAGAGACAAAGGCTTTGACTCCAACAACCCTCCAAAATGGAAGAAGTCCTCCTACATCTTCTGGTCAGAGTAATAGAAAGGCTATGTCAAAGAATAGCAGTCCAGCCTGGTTCCCTTGCTCCGTTTTGTCTGGGAGAGGGTAGGAAGAGTATTGTGATTGTTTTTGTCATTCTCCTGGCAACTGTGTCTCAGGAACACACCAGACACATAGAAAATGGTAAAAGTCAATCGATTCCCAGTGTCAGGAGTCCTCTGGATGGTAAAGCTGGTTAAGATGGGAGTCCTGTGCGACAGAGGGGAGGGGTCAGGGAAAGGGGAATGGGTACAGTAAAGATGGTTGATTGAGATCGTCATCACTACTCTTGGTGCATGTATGAAAATACAAATGGTGTGACTTTATCTGGTTTGCAACCAGAGAATTGGAAAAAACTGAGCTCTATATATGTACTATGACTTGAAATGCAACTAAATAAACAAATTAAAAAAAAAAAAGATGGGAGTCCTGTCTGATAGGACTGACCCAAACTAGTTCGTAATGTTGTTATTAAATGCTGGTTAGAGTAGGATCAGTGCTGTCTCCCTGGGCTGATTTAGTCCCACATTATCACTACATTTGAATGCTTTCAGTGTCAGTTGCCACATTTTGCATCCCAAGCATTCCTGGCTTCTGATTTCGCTCCTGATATCTGGTTCATCTTGAGAGCTCACCAGTCTGTGAATAGGAACTCCCAGGCATCCTTTAATTGAATAGAGGTGAGATGACACTCTCCTTTAGATGTCATCATAATCATTTAATTCAGGCAGAAAGAATGACCAAACCTTGACAGAATCAGAAGAGAATGGTGACCTCATCATTCCAGCCACCCCATGCCCAACCTGCTCCTCTCATCATCAACTCAGATGCCCAGGCCAGAAACCAAGTGTCCTCTTCGATTCTCACACTGAATCCATTTAACTCTTCACATCTCTTGAACTCCACCCTTCCCCTCATCTGTACTGCCACTGTCTTGGTGCAGGCCACCATCATCTCTGGGGCCATTTTCCAACTGGGATCCCTGCTTCCAGACTTGTCCTATGCTAGTATTTTCTCCCAAGAGAAGTCAGAGGGATCTTTTTAAATATGACCATGCTACTCCCTAGTTAAGATCCTTTAATGGCTCCTATTTGTCTTCAGGAAGGAACTCATTCCCTGCCCACTTCCCCAGCCTCAGCCTCATGTTTCAACCCTCTCTAACACCCACACCCATCATGCACGCACACGTGTGCACACACAAACACACACTTTTATACTCTAGGCTCTAGCCAAATTCAGTCACTCTTAGGTATTTAAAGGTATGGTTCTGTCTCATCTTCTTCCAGCCTTTGTCAGTGATACTGCTTCTGCCTGGAACACCTTCTCTTCTACTTTCACCCATCCTTTTCCTGGCTAGCTGCTTCAGCTTTCAAAAGGAACCTCCTGAAAACCCAGAGCACCTAAATCTGTTCCTCTCCTGGCAGAGCATTGCTATACTGTGCTATGATGGCAGATCCTGATTGTCTCCATCACACTGTGAGTACCATGAGGGCTGGGAGTTTGTGTGTCTCCACCCTTTGGAATAAGGCTAGAATAAATGAATGAACGAAACAGCTCAACTTCCTGTTGTATCAGTTTCCAAGAAATTCTGGGCTGAGTCACTGCAGATCCAGGTAAGCAGGTCAGCATGTCTAATTGCTCTGTCCATAGGGATATTCACCAGGGGCCTGCTCGGCCAATTTGGACCCCTCTGGCTTTTCCTGAACATTTGCCCTTCTTCCTGGGCCTGGAAATTCTCCTTAGGTCTGCCTTCTGTATGGTGGGAGCCTGCAGTCAGTGACTGACCAGTGCTGTACCTACTGGCTCTCAAAGGTCTACTCAGCATTTGTGACTTGATGGGCACTATAAAGGCCTTTTTCCCTCTGCAGTTGCTTCCTTCTTGTGCCTACAATTGAGTCCATGCCAAAAATTCTCCCCTTAAATCCATTAAATAAAATCTCAGTATTTTGGCCTAAGGCTTAAATCTCTAGTTAAGACAAAAATACTCCTTGAATAGAATACATTGATCAGATATCCACCCTTTAAACATTAATTTGTTTTTCAGTTCTTTTGCAGAAAGTTTCTTCTCCCGTCAAATATACCAGAGGTTGGAAATACAGAGAGCATGGTGCAAGGATAAAGTAATCCTGGAAAGAGGATGGTGGCGGGGAAGATCAGCTGGGCCCAGTGATGATCAGGCAGGCACCATTAGCTGACTGTAAGGACAGTGACCATTGTGTTGGTCATGAGGAATGATAAAGCAGTGGTAACGCAATCTGAGAATTTCAGGGACTGCAGTGGACTTCCTACTTCCTAGGCAAAGACAGATTCCAATCCTTGCTCCTGGTGGGGTGACAGAAGTCTTGGTTATATGAATAACTTGTCTCCTTTCCTGGCTTGTGGGTGTCAGAGATGACTCAGTTATCTTCATAGACATTCAGAACATTGTCTCCCCAGTACCTTTAGAGACATCTACCTGATGCCTGAGTGTTGGTTTGGGTTTTTTGTTTGTTTGTTTGTTTGTTTTACAATTTTTTAGTTGTCAATAGACCTTCATTTTATTTATTTACATGTGGTGCTGAGAATTGAACCCAGTGCTTCACACGTGCTAAGCAAGCATTCTACCATTGAGCCACAACCCCAGCCTTTGGGTTTTAATTTACTTTCCCAAGAGGAACAAAATCTCCTGATGGCTGGGAAGTTTTGGGGCCTGGCTGTCTCCCAGTGCCAGCCCAGGGCTGGGCTGAGTGCTCTTTCAGTTCTTGGTGAAGTGGTCATCTCTGAATCTGTGTATATTCCCTGCCATTACCCTCTCTGGAATCTGGGGAAACATGGCACACATTAGAGGGCTAAATCAGAGAGCTGTTCATTTTAGATGAAAGCTAGAAGGGACAATTTCAAGCAAGAGTGACCCAGGACTTGAAAGCCATTGGGATAGTCTCCAACCTAACTAGAGAAAGATGGTTCAGTCATGACAACTGTAGAGTCCAGATCTGACATGACTGGGCTAGATACTCAGATGCCACACATGCCCTCCAGTTCTTTAGGGTAATATAAACAACAAAGTGGTTCCCAAAGAGGACCCCCAAAGGCAGACTGTGTACCAGATGGGTGTGTGGAGAAAGGGAAGAGGAGGCTGGCGGAGCCTCCCCACTGGCTGCCAGCCCCTGTGTGACAAGTAAGGCAAGGATAAGACAGAAAAAAGGGCCCCGGACAATGGGAAGGTCTAGCATGCAGGTGCAGGCACGCAGAATGAGAATGTGCAGCCAGAGTGACTGGAGGGGCTGGGATAGACACACCTCAGGAGGAGTCAGAGGAAGGCAAGTGCCGCTGCTGTGGGCATGTGGAAACTAGGGCTGTTCCTGAGGGAGGGTGACATCTGCCCAAGAGGGAGTAAAGTAAGTAGAGGTCCACTTTCATGGCATGGGCAGGAAAGGAAAAAGAGGGAACCACTGCCCTGGCCCAGGGGACACTTTCTGGCTTCTCAGATCACCCACTGGTGGGCTGAGAAAGCCCCGAGAAACCCTAGGAGAGGTCCCTGGCCATCTGGCAGGTCACTTGGCAGATGCAGGCCCAAGCTTGAGCTTTGTTCTAACTGCTCCTGCTGGCATAGGCTCAGACATCACACCCTCCAGAGGTTCAGTCTGAATCCTGTTTGGCCCCTTTGCTATCTCTGGGGCCGCAGGTTTCTCCCTCCTCCACTCTCCACCCTCATCCCTGCATTGCAGGTTGTCAGCCTCTCACACCTGTGCTCCAGCATAATCTGCATATGATCTCTCAGGGAGTCATGCAATCTCTTCTGCAAAACTCAGGCACCCCATCAATTCTTCTGCCTGGCTTCTGGGGCCCCAGCCTCCCTCTCATTTCCTCCCCAGCTTTCTAGACCTGGGATCAAACACTACTTCTGCCTTAGGCTATCATTAATTCTCACTGGCAAAATGGACATCCCAGGACTACTACTCAGGTTGTTGAGAGGATCAAATGGTGTTTGGACATCGGGCAGGTGCTCAGGAAACAGGACCCTCCCTCAGGGCAGCCTCTCCACCTGCCAGGCTCCCAGGTCTCTGGATGCTTACACCTGAGTCCTTTCATGGCCCTTCCAGTTCTCAGTATCCTCTGGCTGTATGTTCTACTGTGATGAGACTGGAATGCCATCTTCTATTATTCTGTAACTACTTTGGACAAGGCTGCCTTCCTTTGTTAAAATGCATGCTCAGTATTTCAGCTCTGTGCTTCTCTGTCCCCTCAGGCCCTCACTAGCCCTTGGGGAATCTTGTGGACCTCCAGCCATTCCTGTGTGGTCACTAGTGAGTGGGACACCTCCATAGCCATGGGTCCTCGATGCAGAGCTTTCTCTCCTAGTGTGGGTCAGTCAAGCTTCCTCTCTGGATGGGGCAAGGTGAGAGCAGCATGGGGAGGGGCTGGTCTTTTGGAAAGCCTCCCAAAGACAGGTGCAGGAAGTATCCTGCCCACTCAAATGCCTTTGTATTTTCCTGCAACAGAGGACTTCCTGGGTGCTCATAGCCTGGGATGCAGTAAGAACCAGGATGAAGGGGAAGTTAAGCTGCCAGAAAACACTATCAGCCCTGGTAAGTCAGACCACATCCAGAAAGCTGGACTGTGGAGCTGGTCTCAACAGGGCCTGCAGAGCCCAGTTTGAGATCCTTATCCTGAGAAAGGGCTCTGGAAGGGGCTGGCATAAATGCCTAAGGACCTCTCCTTCTGCTTCACCCCAACAGTTCCTAAACTCATGGAAGAGCAAGGAGTGTAGGAAGCTGGTGCTCCTGGAAACGGACACTAGAAGTGAGTGGGGAAGAGAGTGGGAAGAAGAGGTGCAGGGAAGACCGTGGGGGTTGGCAAGAGTGAGGGTCTTAGAAAATGACATAAACCCCAGATCTGCAATACAACCAGAGAACACATGTGTGCACATGTATGCATGCACGTGCGCACGCGTACACACACACACACACACACACACACACAAACATGAGAGACAGAGAGAGAGAGAGAGATGCTTGACCATTTCTCCAGCCAGGGCCTCTCTCCATCCAGGTCCCACAAGCAAAGAAGGAGCTGGGGAGAGAAGGATACTCACCCAAATCAGCTCGCCGGACATTTTTCATCCGGATGACCCTCACTGTCAATAGGTGGCACGGTGACAGCCCATCCTGCAGATTGAAAGGACAGTGGCCTCATTATTCAAGCATCACCCCAAGGCCAGTGGCCCTGGGTGACTTCCCCACCATGCCTGCCTGCCCCTGGCCCACTCACATTACAACAGCCTCCATGCTGTTTTGTCATTTGCTTAGAATCTGTCTTTTCTCAGGTTCTGAAAGCTCCTAGACCCTGGAACCCTGTCTGGGATTTCATCTTTGTACCTCCAGTACTTGTAACATGCTGATATATAGAAGGTGCTCAATAAATGTTTGTTAGATGGGTGAATGAACTAACAAATATTCTGGCCCCAAACACAGAAGGAACATTATTGCAAGGGAGTCCTGAGGTGTTTCCATGCTCCTTCATTGAATAAATTCTTATTCCCACCCCACAAAGAGTAAAATTTCCCTTGCTTAGGACTAAGCTTGGTTAGGAGGATGCACGGTGTAACTGGGAGGGGTGATTGACACTGGCCATACCTGGACACCTACTGGGGATCCCCAGGCTAGGTGCCTACCACCATCTTGATGCTTAGCTCCAGTCCAGGGTATTTGCATCTCCCTTGACCCTCAGGCCCCCCACTTCCACCCAGAGCATCTTCCCCCAAGTCTTTCTGGTCATTGATCTCTTCCTCCCAGTAAATGACGGTCCCTTTCTTCTTCCCTGTGTCTTACCATTAATATTTAAGTTTCGGCTGATCTGTGATAACCTGTCTTTCATATGACAGGTTATCATATGGCAAGAGCTCAAGTAATCTTGATTTGATGACAGATATCTATCTGATGACTCTGTAGGTATCATTAACCCCAGGGGCCTACTTCCCACCAATGGCTGGGGAGACACACCCTGAGCCCTGCTCATTTGGAGTTGATGTGTCTTCTATCCTACTCTTTTTCTGATCATTTTCAGGGAGCTCAGCCATCATCTCAAGCTCAAGCTCTTCAGTAAGCCACAACCCAGTAATGTGGGCAGAAGGTGTGGCTCCCTAGTCCTGCCCACCTTCCTCTCCAGCTGTCTTTGCCATCTGTGAATGACACAACAGTCCTTGGTCCACTTTTGTCCTTCTCAGGCCCTGTTACTTTCTGCTTCTTAGATGCCCTGAAACCACTTATCCCAGTCTCACTAGTTTCTCTTTATCTTGCAGCTGCAAAGTGTCCCTGAATCCTCTTTTCTGCCTACCCAGGGACCACAGCTGTCCTCTCCTCTCAGTCCTCCTCTGCCTGTGGTTCCCTGCCTCAGGTTTCAAGACCGTGTTTCATCCCTCTCAGCCTCTATAGTGGCGGTTTCCAGAACTCAGGGCCACATGCTGCCTCTGTTGCACTTGGGGTGTCCCCTCCAATTGTTTCTCTGCAAGGACGAATCATCTTCTCAGTCCTTGACTTCCAGGCATTATTATTGAGTACCTTCTGTGGGTCAGGCCCTGTCTTAGAGGCTGAGAGTTAGGATGAATCCGAGGCAGAGGAGAGTGAAGGGCAAGGACAGCAGGAGCTTGAGCAGGTCAAGCTGGCCATAGGCTCCTGCTGCCCAAGCGTGTGATCTTGGTTCCAGAAGCCTCCCCACAGTCCATCATGTTTCTGGACTTGGGAAGACTCTTCTGGTCTCCTGAGGCCTAACGCTGCTGAGGCGAGAGGCTTTCCTCCTCGCCTGGCTCTGAGCCGGTGCACCAAGGAAGCTTCCTGCTTGTTTCTCTTCAGGTGTCCCAGCTTTTTCTTTGCAGTTCCTGCAGTTCCTGTTTGAACCTCAGACTTGAATTTCCCTGAGAGTTTTATCCAGGCTAAGATCAATGTCTCTTACTATCCACTGCCAGTCAGAGCCCACAGCCAATACCCCTGAATCCTGACTCCTGCCTACCAATGTCTGCTTGTAGAGGCTTTTGTACTAGAACCCATGACTTATCGCCCAGCATATGCTCCTCTGTGCTGCTAGAACCACATTGTGCCTCCCCCCCTGTAAACTTCTTCTTCTTTTTGTAAATAGCAGAATGCATTTCAATTCACAGTATACACATGGAGCACAATTTTTCATTTTTCTGGTTGTACATAAAGTTGAGTCACACCGTTTGTGTCTTCATACATGTACTTAGGAGAATGATGGCCATCTCATTCCACCATCTTTCCTACTTTCATGGCCCTCTTTAAATAGTACTGAGATTTGTGGGAAAAAATGAAGTTTGAAAAAAACAAGAGTTCCCAGTCAAGGTGTGGTAGTGCATACCTATAATCCCAGCTACTCAGGAGGCCACTTGCAGGAAGATTACAAGTTCAAGTCCAGCCTAGGCAAATTATTGAGACCCTGTCTCAAATAAAAATATAAAAGGGGCTAGGGATGTAGCTCAGTGGTAAAGAGCCCATGGGTTTAGTCCCCAATACCCCCGGCACACGCACAGAGTTCCCATAACCATACCACTCAGAGACAATCAGCATTATTACTTTTCTGTCTGTCCTTCCAGATTTTTCTGGGGCTTAATTCTTTGGTTGCAGTGCTGGAGATCAAACCCAGGGCCTTAAACCTTCTAGGCAAGTGCTCTGCTCTGAGCCATATCACCAGCCCTCTGGGGCTTAATTCTAACCAGCAACAATAGAATGATGACTCTGGGAAAGCCAAGTTATTTAGATCCTGAGATAGACATGTCTTTTCCTCTCCTCAACAGCTGCTTCAAAACCAAAACAAAAGTCAAAGTGAGGGTCTCATATAAGTCCAAGGATTCCTTTTGTGAGATTGATTCTGAAATATTGACTATTTTCTTGGAGAATAATGTTCTCTATCAGCTTTCTGTTGTGAGCATTGTGACTTGAGCCAAAGGCCACTCACGCTGCCTCTCTTCTGGTTCTGGAAACACACAAGCCCTCTGAGTACTGTGGGCTCCTCATTTCTCACTCCCACCCGGGAAGAGTAGGTCCTGGTCTGTCTTGGTAAAGAGGCAGGAGTTGACTTGCAGCAAGAGTATGGTCCTGGCAAGTCTGGTCCCACTGCCTGCTTTTTCAGAGGGCACCTGGTGTCCAGGTGTAAAGCTGTGAAGGTCTCACCCTAGCAGGGCTCAGTCCTTGTTGATACTTCCTGACATTGCAGGACTCTGAACACAGGGCCCACAGTTCTTTCAGCCATCATAGCCCTTCCTCTGCCTCCAGGAGGGGCTGCTGGTGGCCCAAACTGGCTCCTTGAGCTGTAGAGGAAGAAGGCTCCGCTGCTTCTCTAGGGACCTCACCCAAAGCCTCCTGCCTTCCAGGAAACATTCTTGCCTATTATCTGCCAATAAGGTCGACCTTTTCTTTCTACTCTAACTCTGCAACAATTATAGTGACGTAAGTGGCCCTCTGCTGAGGATCTACCATATGCCACGTGCTGTGCACCTATTCTTTATAGACTATCTTGCCAAAACCTTATGATCACACTGTGGAGCAGTTCTTACTAGCCTCACTTTACAGATGGAGAATCTGGAACTAAGTCCTTTGACACAAGCTCTGACATAGAGCTAGAATCAGGGGAACCTGACTTTGAATACAACTCCAACTCTCAAGGCCATGTTCAGGACCACTGCTGTACTCTCACCTTACTAAAAGTGTCCCTTGGTGATCACAAAGCACATGCTGCTTGTGTCCATCTCCTCTCCTTGGTCTTCTCCCAGAACCAGTTTTTCTTACAGACTACTGTTTATCACGAATCCCCACCAAAGCCCAAAAATAACGTCTAAACTTGGCAGACTTTCTACTGGCTGTGTTTTTACTAACATTTCTACTGACACATTGCATGATCATTCTCTTTTGGTGAACAATCAGAGGACATCACAACTATCAGAGTCCTTGGAGAAGTTACCATTTTCTAGTAGGCACAGAGGACTCCCCAGTGGTCTACTTGCACCTCAGATCACACCTTCTAGTTCAGGAATTTTCAGGAGAGACTGAATTTCAAGGTATTCCAAAAAGTGCTCTTACTTTTTGCCAGCTACAGATAGAGCCTGAAGGGGTTTGAGAGACACCACAGAGGGACCATGCTGGGGGGATGGGACTTGAGTCTGGGCCCAGGTGAATTCCAGGAAATTGGCCAATGTAAAATGAAAGAATGTACACAGTTTGTTCCTGATAAAACAACTCAGCAGGATTGATATTTCAGGTGATCCAAAATTCATGGCCCCAGAGGTAATTGATCTATAGTAGTAAGATGCAAAAGAACACAGCCTGGGGCTGGGATTGTGGCTCAGCGGTAGAGCGCTTGCCTCGCATGCGTGAGGCCCTGGGTTCGATCCTCAGCACCACATACAAAGCAATAAAATAAAGACATTGTGTCCATCCACAACTAAAAAAATATTTAAAAAAAAAAAAAAGAACACAGCCTGGTGTCTATGAATATGCAGATGGAAACCAGAAACCAGTGGAAAACAAGCTTATGGAGTCATTTGTGGTGTGGTAAAACTTTAGAGACTTAGATAAGACCATCCCTGAAAGAGGATGCCTTGTTTGGGATTGGGTATCAAGGTGAAAGTAAAACTATTTAACAACAGGCATGGTCAGGCCCCAGGCCATGGAGCTGCAGCTTTGGGTTAGAGATGGACAAAATCCTTCCATTCACAGGGCATGGGGCAGACTCTGGGATGATGAGTAGGAAACACCAGGGGCTTGGAGGTCAAGGCAGGGACTATTCAGCAATTAGCAGAGAGGTGTATTCAGCCCCTTCAACAAACAGCACAGCTGTGCCAGGGAAGACAGGCTTCTTAACAGTTTCTGGAAGCCATGTAGGGGAGAGAACCCTACTTCCCAGACTTCAGATACATACAACCCTGTCCTCCTTCCCAGTCTTGACCTCTAGGTTTGATCTTGCCAGGACTCCCACTTTCCCCTTGAGACCTAGTCAGGACAAGGGACCTGACCAGCTCATATAGAAAGGAGCTAAATCTCAGAATTGGTTTTATGCATTCCAATGCTGCCTCCCTTCCCGCCCCTATTTTTATAGATATGACTTTTGGTGGGGGTGGAGAACAAAATGTATTACCGTCCCCTGGAAGCACAACCCTCTAGCCTGCCTCCTAAGATGGTATCATTATCCCTGCGACACAGAGGAAAAGCCTGAGTTTAAAGGAGATTACATCTTACATAGGCTCGTACTGTCTACAGGTGGCAGAGCCAGGACCCAGGACCCACCACATCTATCTGCCTTTCTGGTGCACTTTCCATCTACCTGGACTATTGGCTCTCACCATGCATGAGCAACACTGGCCAAGAACCTGTTCTAGGTCATATACTAGGCTAGTGACTAGTAGAGGCTGGAGTAAAACTTCAGCTCTTAAATTGGAGCTCCCCCTATACCCAAGGGTCTAGCTGTTACCACAAATCAGTCAAAAGAATATTTAGTAATAGATGGTCTTCTAGGTGGAGGTGAGGATGAGGGAGGGTCTGACCACCAGGTTTCAGATGTGGTGGGTCTGAGGCCCATCTAAGCCAGGCATCTCCTCATAGACCACCCCACATGGTGTGGGTGCCTGGAGAAAGGAAGACAGCTACCCTCCCCAGGGCATCTCAGGGCAGGTTTGGAAGGTGATGCCATCACCTCCTCCTTAGGTAGCTGGGTGTAGTCATTTGTTCCCTGTAATATACTGTGTCAGCGCTCAGACCAGCCTGGGGATAATTTCCAGGATACAAGGGCCCTTTCCAATAAGAAATCATTGGGATGGGTACATTTGGGACCCCAGAACAGATTGTAGATGGTCTGAACAATATTCTAGACTAGAGGTCACCCCAGAGAAGCCACATGGCTGTTTCCCTTCTTATCATCCAGGTTAGGTGACTGTTCAGGGCAAGAAGTCCTAGCACTGAGGGACATGGACCAGAAAAGGACAAGTGTGGCTTGCAGAGGCGGATCCACGCTCTGAGCCCTCAGATCTCAACTGTTTCATGTTCCCCTCAAGGTAATCTCTGTCTCTTCTGGAGACAATGTCCAGGTGGCAATGTCCATCCTAGTCAGGGCAGCAGGGCCCCAGTCACCATGCAGCATGGAGCTCCCTTCCTTCGGCTCCTTGGAGACTGAGCAGAGTCTCCATATCCCACCCTAAAGGAACAAAAACCCTTTCAGAGCATCGTTCATCTCCAATGATTCAGTGTGAGCAGGACGAGGAGCCTTGGGAGAGTGAGGAAGAAGCTGCCTGCCTCGAGGAGTTAGTTAGCTATCCTGCCCGTGGGGTGGCTGTGGTAAACTGGGAAACTGAAGTCAACTCCCTGTTGCCTAGACAGCAAAATCAATACAGAGTTGGTCTCAAGTGCTAGCAACCTGATCTGTGAGCCCAGCAGTCGCCCTGGGAGACCGTGGAGTTGGCTGGACTCAGGAGCCCCCACTGTAAACCAGGTGGGCAACTTTGTAACTGATGGCAACAAACTGGTGATGCCACTGACTCTGGCCACAATTACACCACACCACACACCACACAGCACAGAAGTTTAGGATGTCCACTGGATTAATATCCAGTCACCACCAGGACAGGACAATTGTGGATTCCACCTGGCAATGAGGATGGCCCTGAGCCACCGCATGTAGCCTTGTAAAGCTGTGGGTACTCTCACCTGGGCCATCCATCCAGGAGTCCAATTGGGCCAAACCTTTTCCCTCAGGAGCTAGGAAAAGGCTCTAAGTCAAGGTCTCTAAAGGGTATAATGGCCCTTACTCCTCCCTGGGGCCTGTCTTCTCCCCTCAGCCCCCAGCCCCAGCCCCTCATCTCCTGGCCATGCCTCTCATGAGGGCAGTGCCCTCAGCCACTGGCCCCATCCCCCCAGCACTGCACCCTCACCTTTAAGGCACAGGTGGCCAAATGCCTGTCATCTTCTGCTTGGCATGGGTCTGGCAGAGAGTGGGAGACCCAGGCAGGTACCTGACTCTGTGGCATCTCGATGGTTCTCCAGCTGGGTGGCAAGGGCAGGAACTTATATTCTGACTCAGAGCTCCACCCTACCAGATGCGTCTTGGCAGTGGCTGGGATTGGCTAAGGAGTGGTTAAGGGGAGGTAGACAGATAGAGTGCCTGCCTGATCCTGGGTCCCTCAGTGCTAAAGGAACCATAGGTCTTTAGATCTCAGAAATTCAGGGACCCTCAGGGGCTTTGGATGTTGGGTTCAGCTATTGGCCACCATAACTGCTTAGAATGACCAGTCTGTCTAAGGTACAGGGGGTGCTAAAGTCAAGAGGCTAGACTCTCTTGACTTTAGGATTGGCCCAGCTATGACTTGTGAAATCCTTATCTCTCCAGTTCATGGTGGTTTTGGCTCAAAGATACTCCTCAAAGGCTGATGGTGTCTTCCCTCTTAACTCTACTCCAGTGCCATGGCTTGGTGATTGCGCGCGCTGCCACCCCCACACCCCACCCCCGCCCCACCACAGGAACTGTGGACAGGTGGTCAGGGACCTCATAAAAGACAGGGACCAGATCAGGGTCCCTATATTAGAGGATGAAGAAAGAAGACTTGTTGAGTAGAGGGTCAGAGGCAGCACCCCTTCCCTACCCTCTGGGAGGCCAGGTGGAGAGGGTGTGCCCAGCCCTTGCTGGTCTCAGGCAACTTGGAGGATGCGCCTACCCCACCCAGATGATTCTTATCTCCAGCTTGGTAGTTGGCTCACTCTGACCTGACAAGGGCTGCTTCACCTGCTCAACTGCCAGCTGTGTACACTGGGAGTTTCCTGTCCAAACTCTTGCCTGAGGTCCCACAACCGGCTTTTCTGGCCCATAGATAGGAATGATGTGAGATCTGAACACATGGCAGAATGGGCCCAAATGCCAGGATGGGACCCAGTCAATGGTATATGGAAACCTGTTCATGTGCCTGACCCTCCAGAGAGAGGACGGGGCCTTAGCCTGCTGACCTGGAAGCTTCCCTCCTGTGCTGCCATCTACTCACTGCCAAGGACACAAGTGCAGCGCCCACATCCCTCAGCAGATTCCACAAAGTCAACCTCTTTCGCGCACATAATGAGCACTTCCTATGTATGTGCTACTAAGAGAGGAAATCATAGCCTTAAAGTTGCTGAAGTCCAGCTGGGGAGCGAGATGCATCCGATCCCTCAGAGGGTCTGAGGTCTTGGGCTCCCTATAGTGACAAGAGGTTTAGTAGGAGGATCAATATAAATCCTTCACGTTTGTAAAAAATGGTGGTTTACAGAATTCTATCACACAACCAACAACTGTCTGGGGAGCACAGAAGACAGAAAATGGATTCTAGTTGGGAAGGGAAAGAGTGACTCCAAGAAGCCTCCATAGAGGAGGTGACATCTGAACTGGGCCTTAGAGGATGGGTAGGATTTCACCAGCATCCTAGGAGGAAGGAATAGCATGAGCAAAGGCAGGGAGGCCAGAAAGCAGGATATGCTTAGATATGCAAATGACCCAGTGTATGAGCAGTGAGTTGTGTGGGAGGAGACATGTAGGGTGGAGAGTGAGACCCAGGAGTAGTGGAAATTGGGCAGAGAGAAAGCAGGGTTTGTGAAGGAACAAATCTGGAAATATAAAATAATCCATCTAGTCACACCTTTCCAAGGCCATGCTTTAGATTTGGACTTAACCTCTAGGCCGTGGACAGTCACTGTTGGTTTCTGAGCAGGACAGTGATATGATCAAAGCTGAACTTTAAGAAGAAAAGGCTGTTGGTGTTAAAATTGGCTCAATTAGGAGGTGAGGTGGCAACCATGTAGGGGAAATAGGGTGGGAGGCTAGGAAATGAAGGGGGAGATGGAGGCCAAAACAGTAGGAGGTGAATCCTGGAGTTGCTGTGGCAGCCTGACCCATAGCACTACACTGTCCTGCAAGTGATGAGGTCCCACTGGTCCTCCATTCCCTCCACTCCCTCACCCTTCCCTCTAGTTAGGCCTAGGCCAAGCCCCAAACTCCAGAACTTTCTTGAAGCCCTAGCATTTGGTCCTCTTCTTATTCAAGGAGCCCAGCCAAAACCATGAACCCCACCCTGTCCATTCTAGTCACTGCATGAAAAACCTGGGTCTCCAACCCTGTATGTTCTCACTGTCCATCTCAAGAGCATAGCTTCATTTACTCATTATATTTGGATTAAATCAAGTTGAATAGGAGGCGAAAGGGAGATGGGGTGGAACGTTCTTCCTCCACACCCTTCCTGGTGGCTCTGACTGAGGTGGAGCCCATGCAACCTCTCACTGAATGGACGGATCCACCAGTAAGCATTTACTGCCTGCCTACCTCTGTGGTGACTGCTCAGGCAGACCGGAAGGCAACAGCGAAGAAGTTATCATCCAGGGAGAGGAGAGGCAAGGGCTGAATTAAAGGATCAATTGTCAAGTGTGGACTCAAGTGGCACAGGGGGAAGCTGAGGACTCTGGGGAAGGCAGAAGTGGCTTGGGGAGGTGACTAAGGAGCACCAGAAAAAGAGGCAATGTCAACACAACAGAGTGATAGTGAGGGCTGCACAAACCCCTTCTCCTATCCAACGTGTCTCCAGATGAGCAAAAGGTGGAGGCTGAACTAGCACTCTGAGTATGCAACAGCCGTTCCGAGTCACGTCCCCCAGCTGCTCCTTCCCCAGAGTTCCTTCTGTGTGGAAATCCTGATGCCAGCTCTGCAAACAGATGAAGGGATTGAGCTCTTTTCTTTTCTTAGAGAATTCACAAGAAAGGATGTGAATGTAAAAATGGACCAAAGATTTGTTTCTGCAACTTACAGGAGGGAAAACCTAAAAAGCTAATGGGCGTTGCAGGAGATGCTCAGACTCGGGGCCCTGCACTACAAATCAACAGGAAAAGAATAGACTGCTTGACTGATGGCATGGGAAAAAGGATTTTCTTTGTGGAGTAAAATAAGTCAGTATCCTCCAGTAATGCTGTTTAGATCAGTTAGCAGGTTGCAGTGGCACGCGCCTTTAATCTCAGTGACTAGGGAAGCTGAGGCAGGAGGATCACAAGTTCAAGGCTAGTCTCGGCAACTGAGCGAGACCCTATCTCAAAATAGAAAAATAAGGGATGTAGCTCAATGGTAGAAGTACCCCTGTTCCATTTCTAGTGCCCCCCAAAAGCTATAAAAGGGAACGACACAGGCAAAACCCAAGGAAATGCATTAAAACACTGAGATTTCACTAAGCTATTAATTGGAAAACAATGAGAAAGTTGGATAATGGCAAGTGTTGGTGGGATATGGGGACCGAAGCACCATCATGCTCCTCTGTGGAAGAGCTAATGCTACAGTCAATTTGTCATCACTTAGTTAAAGTAAGAATGTTCATAGGGCAATTTGGGTTCAGGTACTCAGGGGATGCCCCGACCTGCGGGGCAGCAACGGGGACACGCGGGAACCGCCTAAGAGAATGAAACAAGGGGCGCGAAGAATGGCAGCAAGACAGGATTCTGATCAAGCCTCTAAATTTTATTTAAGAACAGTGGTATATATGTATGCTCAGGAGGGGAGGGGAGGGGAAGGAGCTGTCGCAGGACGATTGGCTGGGTGCAATCAGGCGGTATCAAAAGGGGGAGGTTCACGGCATTGGCGCGCGGATAAGTTTAAGTTTTGGCGAGCGTGGGTATTTCTGTGCTCTTGCTTAACCAGGAAGTGGAGCTGATCAGGAAATGACTCAGGGCTTTTTTGCTCCCAACAAGGGGAAGTCTCTTAAAGCCCATAGAAAGGTATATTTGAGAGTATATACTCCACATCACCTGTGGTTTCAGAAATTTGGAAGTAAATTGTGTGCCCAACAGAGGACGAGGTGAAGGGTACACAAGCTGGAATATGACACAGTGACATATGACAGATCAGATGGACGCACAGTGCATGAATGGATTTGGACACCTCAGTGTTGAGAGGAAAAACGAAAACTGTGGAAGCTCCATCAAGTGCACGACAAAAACTAAGCTGTGGTTAGATAACATATTCAAATAAAATACCTGTGGAATATACTCAAACAGTAGCCTTTCTTTAGGGAGTGAACCATTAAGATTGTGTGGTATAGGGAAAGAGCATTTAATCAAGAAATCCAGAGTGGGCCGATGATGCTAACAGGCCATGTCCTGAAGTATAGGATTGATTCAGGCCTATGAGCTGTGGTGCAATTTTGCTTCCCCCAACTTTTTCCCAGTTGTTACTGCCACTTCTCTGGTCCAAGCCACTATGTTTACTCATCTCAACTCCTGCATTGGCTTAATGAGTCTGCCTGATTCCATCTCTGCCTTCCTGTAAGCCATTCTCTTTGTAAGAGCTGATCTACAGATATAAATCAGATTATGTAACTGCCCTGATTAACACCTGGCCACAGCTTCTGGTCACTCTGATGTCTTGCCATGGCTCTGCAGGGTCTTGTGTAGTCTGTCTGTCCAGGTTCATTCTGCTTCTTCCATCACTCCCAGATTCCCAGCTCCAGGGACCTTCCATGCTCTGATCCTGCCACGTTCTTTCCCATGTCAGGGATTCTGTGCTTACAGTTCCCTGGCCGGAAGCCCTTGCCCCCAACTTCCTGCATAGCCAGCCCTTTCTCATCTGTCATGGCTTTACTCAAATGTCATTTTCTCTAGCATCCTTTCCTTGACCACATACACTACGTGATCTGTGTGCCTCTGCTCACTTACTTGTTTCCATGTCACTGTGGTTATTAGTTTAATTTAATGTACCATATCTTGGATGATCTTGTTTATTTATCCTTTTTGCCTCTTTCCACCAGACCATAACCCTCTCCAGGACATGGACATTGCTTATCTTTTTCATCAGTGGGAAACACCTAACACCTGTGAGTAAGGGGGTGGTAAAATTCTTTGTGGCATGTTCTTTCACTGGGGTACCATCGAGACATCAACAAGAACAAAGTGGCTCACATTTATTGAATGTTTACAAAGTGACTGGGATCGTTCTAGGTATTTTATATTACCTGTGAAGTAATATTATTATCTCACTTTAAAGAAGAAGAATTAAGACACAGAGAGGATAAGTAACTTGCTCAAAGTCACAATGGCGGTGACAGAGCTGTGACACAAGTCTGTCTGGCCCCAGAACTTCTGGCTTTAACCACCTCTCGGGAGATGCACAGATACCATGTAGAAAGCTCCTGTCCTGGACAACCAAGATTCTGTGTTGTGGTTTTTAAAGGCTTCTTCTACGCTCTTACATTTTAATTTCCTAAAACAAATGTGTAATGACTAAAATATAATTTTCACAACAAAAAGTAAGACAAGCATTATAATCCTTCTGGAGTAGTAGTAGATTTAAATACATTAACTATTAAAGTTAATATGTTGGCTCAGAACTTCTGGCTAATAAATGAGATGTGATTCTATTTCATGTTGACAAGATACAAAATTAAGTGCAAATATGATGAGAAAGAAGCCTCACCCTATTGTGGGCAAGGTTGACATTCTTAGTGTCATCCATGCATCTGGCTCATGAATATTTGTTGTCCTTTATTTTTATAGCAATGTGTTAAGAGCCAGCTCAGTGCTCTGCATTCTTACACCTGTGTCCACAGCTCAGCATTTCCCAATCTCATGAAGTCTCCACTATTAAAACCTGTGGCCTCTGATTTCAACTAGATTATAGGCTTTATTTTTCTGCTCCTGACTCTCTTGCTCACATAGCAAGACTGCCAAGAGCCTTTCGTATGTCAAGTTTATTCTTTGTCGCTGGTCTCCATAGTGAGGAAAACATAGTCCTTGTCTCAATGTTGACCAAGCATGGTTTAGTAGTGGTAGAATCTAGGTTCTGTTATATATTGGCTATGTGAACTTGGGTAAGTGTATCCCTCTAAATCTGAGTGTCTCCATCAAATGGTTCCTGCCTCAGAAAGTGGTTCTCCAGACTGGATGAGATAAAATACTGAGCATGTGGCTGACCCTCAGTGATGAACTGAGTGGTATGATACATAGGACAGTAACTTCAGAGATGCAGGGACATCATCCCTGCCCCAAGGATCTCAGCCCAAGTTGGGTAAGATGGGAAATTCATACAAAATTTTCTCAGGATAATTGTGTCACATGTAGGAAGAGAGATTAAAATAAGCTGCTCTGAGGGCTGGGGTTGTGGCTCAGTGATTGAGCACTGCCTAGCATGTGTGAGGCACTAGCTCGAGTCTCAGCACCGCAAATAAATAAATGAATAAAATAAAGGTCCATCAACAACTAAAAATAATTAAAAATAATAATAAGCTGCTCAAAGAGTGTAACCACTCAGGGCTGGGAAGATGGGGACAGACTACCTGAAGGAGGAAGAACTTGAACTTGCCCTTGAAGGAACAATAGGGATCCAGTTAATGAAGAGGAGGGGAAAGGGCACTTTTGTCACGCCAGGCAGCATCAGCAAAGGAATGAAGGTTTGGGAAGGAAATTGAAGAGACTCTTGGACACTGAATGAAAGAATCATGATCTTGCTTATGGTGGCAGTGGGATTCATGGAAGGTTATTGAGCATTTTAGAAAGAGCAAGTCCTACTCGTACAGGAGGACAGGTGACTATCAGCACCATATGATCTGAGTGAGATGGAAGGTAGGTGTGCCTTCTGCACCAGCCAGGATGGCTCCATGGGGCAAGCTGTGGCCTGCAATAGGCTCCTGGACAAACACCTCTCCCTCTTTACTTATGGAAAAAGACCTCTGAGTATAATGCTCTTTAAATATAGCTGGCTTTCAGAGCTGGCTTCCAGAGAAGGGCAGACTTTGCCTCAGATTCTTAGCTGTGTCTCTGGGCCAGAGGGGATAGGGTTCAATAAAGAGATCTGTGTGTCTCTGGAGGAGGAGAGGAATCTGGAGCAAGGCCTGTGTCAGAGGGATATAGTGGGAGGCTGGGCTTGTAGGCATTATTAATTTCTTACTTTGCCTCTGGCCATCTCCTGCCAGACAGAGCAGAGTCCTGCTCTGTCTGTGCTTAGGTTGCCTCAAAGTCCCTTGGAGTCAATCCTTCCCCTTCTCCCGTTGGCCCCAGGTAACCACTCACCTAATCTATCACTGCAGATTAGATGTGTATCTTCTAGTTTCACATAAATGGAGTCATGTAGTGTTTGCTCTTGTGGCTGGCTTCTTTTGTTCAGCATAAGGGTTTCGAGATTCATCCAGGTGGTTGTGTGTGTCAAGAGTTCATTCTTTTTCACTGCTATGTAATATTTCATTGTGAAATTACAATTTGCTTATGCATCAGTTGAGGGCAAAGTCATTTCCTATGGTTAGCAGTTATGAATAAAGATGCTATAAACATTTATATACAGGTTTTATGTAAATATACATTTTTAGTTCTTTTGGCTAAGTACCTATGAGTGAAATGGCTAGGTCTGACTGATTTTTTTTACAGTGATGCCATGTCTGGACTCACATGATGATTCTAGCCCCCTTTCCTTTCCATTCTCCCTCTATTCTCTCATTTTCCATTCTTTCTTTCCTCCATCCCCTTCTTTTTCCTGTTGGATTCCCTTTTGCTTTTATCCCACGCACCTCTCCTGCCACATTCTGCGTTTTTCCTGAAGAGATCCCAGGCGTCCCCCAGTCTTGCTTGGTCCAGGGCCAGCAGACTAAGCACCCCCCACCACCAAGACTCTAGCCTGTCTCCTAACCTCAGGTCCCCAGCCAGGGATCCTCACCAGATTCCCCAGAGAGAAGGATGGGCAGGCCTCCTAGCAAGTTCAGCTCTGGGGTAATTTGGCAGGGCTGGGTTTGTCTTGACTCCATTGTATTAAAAACTGGCTCAGATGGTTGCAATCTGTTCCATTTACTGGTGCTCTGTCTATTGACTTAATTTGGTTTCAGCCAAATTGTAACAGAGGAAAATAATTCCCCACTTGTACCATTTGGTTCAAGTCCCTAAGCCAAGGTTCTGTGGTCACTTCCTGAGAGCCCTTCCCCGCCATATTGCATGGCAGGGAAATGGGAACAGGGCAATATTCCTGGGAGGGCCCTGGAGCAGGATATGCCTTCACATCAAGTCCAGAGTCTGACAGGGACAGCAGGGCAGAGGCATGTCACGGCTCCCTATTGTTTTTGTTTTGGTTCTGGAGGTTGAACTCAGGGGCACTCGACCACTGAGCCACATCCCCAGCCCTATTCTGTGTTTTATGTAGAGACAGGGTCTCACTGAATTGCTTAGCGCCTCGCCGTTGCTGAGGCTGGCTTTGAACTTGAGATTCTCCTCTCTCAGCCTCCCAAAGTGCTGGGATTACAGGCTTGCACCACTGTGCCCGGCTTCCCTATTGGTTTTGAGGCCAGTGTCCGTTTGTGTTTAGGAAGGCCATCTGGTGGTCTGGGAGCAGGAGTCATGGGCTGCAGTTGCAGCTCTGCCTTGTGATATGAAATGAATGGCTCCCTGTCTTTGGGCCTTTCTTGGACCAGATCAGTCCAGACCTCCAGGAATGGGGCCTGGCCTCTGTGTATTTTCATCATTTCAGGTGAGTCTGAGACATGGCCGTGATTCAGACCCTCAGCCAGAGGGCCTTGGAGCCCTTTCTTGCTGCTAACTTCTGGAATTGGACTTGTCCCTTGCTGCCCAGTGAGGCCACACTATGCTTAGGCATCAGCATAGAATGAAAATAAGATGAGGATTGACAGGATCCTTCTGAATAAGGTACAATAAAGATACCAAACTGTAAAAACTGTTTGAATCATGAAAGGAGGAACAGCCAAGGATATGGTCGAGAAAGAACTAAAAGTCACTAAAAATGGCTGATATTTAATAATGCTCACTGAAACCTTATGGACACATGAAACAAGAATTTTGTGGTCTGTCCTCAGCAGGGGCCAGGGCTGGTGACTTCTTCTACCCCCCACCCACAATGTGTGTGTTGTGTATGTCAGAATGTGGTTGTTGGTATGTGTTGTGTGTCTGTGTATGAGTGTGAATTTTGTATGTTGTGAGTGTGTGTCTGAGAATAGGAAGAATAGAATGAAAAGAAGGAGAAAGAGCACTTTAGTCATGCCAGGCAGCATCAGCAAAGGAATGAAGGTTTGGAAAGTAGATTGAAGAGACTCTTGGACACTTAGTGATCTTTCTTCTGTTGGCAGTGGGGACTCATGGAAGGTTTTTTTAAGAATTTTTAAAAAATTGTCAGTGGACCTTTATTTTATTCATTTATTTATATGTGGTGCTGAGAATCGAACACAGTGCCTCACGCATGCTAGGCAAGCGCTCTACCACTGAGCCACATCCCAGCCCCTCATGGAAGGTTTTTGAGTTAGAATCAGTTACTCTGCTTCTACTGGTGGGTAGGGTCTGTGTAAGCTGCAGGCCTCTGTAGCTGAGAAAGCCTGTTGTAGTGTTAGCAGCTAATCAAGGCAGGTGATACATGCTAGAATCACCTCTGAGGGCTATAGCCAGCAACACCTGATTTATTTTCATTACCATTGAGTGGTGTGTTGTAGCTCTTAATGGCTCTTTTTTTTAAAAAAATACTTTTTTAGTTGTAGATGGACACAATGTCTTTATTTTATTGCTTTGTATGTGGTGCTGAGGATCGAACCCAGAGCCTCACGCATGCGAGGCAAGCGCTCTACCGCTGAGCTACAATCCCAGCCCCTCTTAATGGCTCTTAATGCCCTCCAGTGTTGCTGCAGACCCCAGAAGCTCATTGACAACTTCTTCTCAGGTTCTTATTTGGGGTATTCAAAAAATGAAATTCACAAATGAGGAAGAGTGAATACAAAAGAGTAGGATTTATTTATTTATTTATTTCATGTGAGAAGAAAGAGACAGGGCTCTCTCAGGGCAAGAAGGAACCCAATAGGATACGGGTTGGAAAAGAAGTCAAACTATCTGTTTGCCAATGACATGATCCTATATCTAGAAGACCCAACAACTCCACCTACAGCTTTTAAGTGAGTTCTGAAAAGTAGCAGGATACAAAATCAACACCCATAAATCAATAGCTTTTCTATACTCCCACAATAATTCAGCTAAGAAAGAAATCAGGAAACTCATTTCATTCACAATAACCTCAAAAAAACATTGGGGAATTAATCTAACCTAGGAGGTAAAAGAGCTCTACAATGAAAATTAGAGAATACTGAAGAAAGAAATTGAAGAAGGCCTTAGAATAATGAAAGATTTTCATGTTCTTGGATAGGCAGAATTAGTATTGTCAAAATGGTCATACTACCAAAAGCAACATACAGATTCAATGCAATCCCCATCAAAATACCAATCACAGTCTTCACAGAATTTGGAAAAAAAAAATTCTTAAATTCATTTGGAAGAATAAGAGCCTCAGAATAGCCAAAGCAATACTGAGCATGAAAAATGAAGCAGGAAGTATCATAATACCTGATCTGAAATTATACCACAGAGCTGTAGAAACAAAACCAGCATGACATTGACATAAAAATAGACATGAAGAGCTGGGCGCGGTGGCGCATGCCTATAATCCCAGCACTTTGGGAGGCTGAGACAGGAGAATCGTGAGTTCAAAGCCAGCCTCAGCAATGGTGAGACGCTAAGCAACTCAGTGAGACCCTGTCTCTACATAAAACACAAAATAGGGCTGGGGAGGTGGCTCAGTGGTCGAGTGCCCCTGAGTTCAATCTCCAGACCAAAAAAAAAAAAGACACGAAGACCAATGGAACAGAATAGACAACACAGACACAAATCCACATACCTACAGCCATCTAACACTTGACACTGGTGCCAAAAATATATTTTAGAGAAAAGACAGCCCTTTTAACAAATGGTGCTGGGAAAATTGGACAGCTACATGCTGAGAAGTGAAACTAGATTCTTATCTTTCGGCCTGCACAAAACTCAAATTAAAATAGATCAAATATCTAGGCATTGGACCAGAAACCATAGAACTGCTAGAAGAAAACGTAGATTCAATACTTTATCATACTGGTGCTTAATTTCCTTAAGACACACATCTAATCTGCAGTGATAGGAAGCAGATAAGGGAGGGTGGGAGGGAAAATGGGGGGAATCATGAACTGAAATCTGTTTCCATGCATGTATGAGTTTGTCAAGATGAACTCAGCTGCTATGTGGAACTATAAAGCTCTAATTTTTAAGTACATGGAGAGTACTTGAAACCAAGTGTGGACAGGATTTCCCTAGGGAGAGAACAATTAAGCTCAAATCTCAAATTTACAAATTTATTTGTAACCCAGTTACTTTAAACTTTGTTCTCCTCCTCCATAAAATGGCAATAATATCTACCTCATCTGGCTGTAGCAAGAGTGATAGCCAGCATGAGCCTTGGGTTATACCTTTGAGTCAACCAGCCTGCACTGAAAGGGCAACTGTACCACTGTATGTCTTTGGGAAGGTTATTTTACAACAGCATGTTGAATTCCTCATCAATAAAATTGAAGATAACTGCTGGAATTAGACCAGAAACTTTACAACTCCTAGAAGAAAACATAGGTTCAACACTCCATCGTATAGTTACTGGCACTGACTTCCTTAACAAGACCTCCAAAGCACAAGAAATAAAACCGAGAATCAACAAGTAGGATGCTGTTAGTCTAAAAAGCTTCTGCACAACAAAGGAAACAATTAAGACTGTGAAGAGGGAACCTGCAGAATGGGAGAAAACCTTGGCCAGCTACTCCTCTGATAAGGGATTAATATCCAGAATATACGAAGAATTCAAAAAACTTCACACCAAAAAAGCAAATAACTCAGTCAATAAATGGGCATAAGAACTAAACAGAAATTTCTCAAAGGAAGAAACACAAATGGCCATAAATATATGAAAAAAATAGTCAACATCTCTAGCCATCAGGGAAATGCAAATCAAAGCTACACTAAGATTTCATTCTTACTCCATTCAGAATGGCAATGAATACAAACAACAATAAATGCTGGTGAGGTAGGAGGGGGTGGGAAGGTGCACTTGTACATTGTTGGTGGGACGACCGACTACTACAACCACTCTGGAAAGTGATATTAAGATTCCTCAAAAAACTAGGGATGGAACCACTATATGACCCAGCTATTTCGCTCCTTGGTATTTCCCCAAATATTAAAATTGGCATACTATAGCAATACAGTCACCTCAATAGGGCTGGGGATGTGGCTCAGTGGTCGAGTGCCCCTGAGTCCAGACCAAAAAAAAAGACACAAAGACCAATGGAACAGAATAGATGACACAGACACAAATCCACATACCTACAGCCATCTAATCAACACTTGACACTGGTGCCACTTGACACCGTTTATAGCAGCACAATTCACAACAGATAAATTATGAAATCAACCCAGGTGCTTGTCAACAGATGTATGTATTAAGAAATTGTGGTATATATAAACAATGGAGTTCTACTCAGACATAAAGAAGAATGAAATTATGGCATTTGCCAGTAAATGGATGGAAACGGAGAATAGCATGTAAGTGAAAGAAACTAAACTCAGAAACTCAACAGTGGAATATTTTCTCTCATATGTGGAAGCTACAGTAAAATAAAGGAAAGGGGGAGGGAAGGATAAGATATCATAAAGGGAAGATCGGGAATGTAGAAAAAGACTGAGGCAGAGTGGTGGGATGGGTAAGGAGAGGCGAAGCAGAATGAATTCTTCACAAATCATGTTATGTGCATATATAAATATACCACAGGGAATTTCACCTTTATGTATAAGCAAAAAGAACCAATTGAATATAAATAAATAGATGAGTAAAAGGAAGTCTAGTAGAATAGAGAAAGGAGAACGGGTGAAAGGAGGGAGGACATGAGGCAAAGGGGGGAATCATGAACTGAAATCAAATTCTATGTCTGAGTTTGTCAGGATGAAGTCATCTACATGTGTAATTATAAAGCTCTAATTAAAAAAATAAAAAAAGGAAGAAAAAGGGACCCAACAGGGGTACCTGCTTGAGTGTGCTAGTCTAGGGATTTACATAGTACTTGGGTTAATACATTGGTTCAAATTTAGGCTACTCAGAATATGGAAAAGTACCGTTAGCCCTGCAACCCCATTCAGGTCTGCCCCACTTCTGTTTTCCTGCAGGGTCATCATAAGGGGGAGGTTGAGGTCATAGGATTGTGGATATTCAGGGTTCCCAGCCTTGGCGCTGTGTGGAGCAGGCTTCTGCCCCAGGCCAGGGCCAGGCTGCTGCTGGTGGATCAGGTTGGCACACCCTGGCTTGCCCTGGTCCTGGCCCCCTGTACCGCAGGCCCTCACGGGCACGGTGGGCTCCCTCGCTTGCGCCAATGCTCCAGCCCACCTGGGCTGCCATTGCAGCGCTCTGCTCCACTGCTGCTTCTCAGTGGGGATTAGTGGGCTGGCTGCACAACTGAGCAGTCGGGGAGTCATGTCAGTGTGTTGTCTGTCATGTGACTATGTTGTGTGAGTGTGTGTAAATGGAAAGGGAACGTTGTGCTCTTTCCTGGAGTGCAGACCTTTGGGAAAAAGAGGCACCTGTGCTGTCACTGGGGAATAAACTCCTGTTCCACCAAACTGAGTCAGAGTGGTCAGCTTGTGGAACTAGGAATGTGGCCCAGTAGGCCCATTTCTGTCTCCACAAGCCTCAGCCCAGCTTGCCCTGCAAGTCTCAGGATGAATGGGATGAGAGTAATTCTTACAACTGGTCCAGGCAAAACACCCTGAGGATTTTTTAGTGATTTTTAGTTGATTTTAATTTTCCAGTAAATTTGTACCGAGGAACTGGAGGAGTGGCTGAGTTGGCTCTTACGATGCATCAAGTCCTTCCTAAAGGGACCCATCCCACCTGGCTGCCAGCCCCCTTCCTGTCCTGCCCAGCCTTTTATGCAACTGGCTGCTGACTGTGGGCCCCAAGGCCTGGCTGCAGTGAGCTAAGTGACTGGGCCTGAAAGGCAGAGATGCCAAGATGCATTGGTGGCAAAGGGCAGTGGGACAAAGGGCATCCCGGAAGAGGTGGGTGGGTGGGGCTGGCCCTTCCAGCTAACTGTGATCCAGGTTGCTGTAATCCTAGGTGGGGCCAAAGATGGGGGGTGGGGGCGCTTTGCACAGGAGGCACAAGGAGGGCCTCTGGTCTTCCAGGAGCAGGGGAGGAAGAAGAACCATCACCTGGGGCCTTCCTGTTGTCTCCAGGTAGTCTTTTGGGAACAATGGGCAAGAACTCTTCCAAGTCTCCTCTCTCATCTGTCCCAATCCTCCCCCCACCCCATTTCAAGAATCTGCTCCAGTCTCTCACTTATCCCTCACTCTGGAAATCCATACTATCATAGTCCACCCACCACTCACACCTGACTATGTTTGTGACATTCCCAGCATAGGGAAAGCCTCTCCCAGTCATGGAAGGCCCAACCCTCACCTGAATCATCCATTACAACATGGTTAACTGGGATAGAGAAGGAGCATTACCTGCTCTCCCTGTTCAGAGCTCAGGGCATGGGGTTGGGGGGACTCACTGCTCCCCTGCGGGGGGTGGAAAAGGCAGCCACTGTCTCCCGGTAACAAAGGCTGAGTTGAGGGGAGGGAAAGCAGGCAGGATGGGACAAAGCTTAGGAAGAGGCAGGTATCAGACCAGCCACAGGATAGATAAGTCATGACCTGTGTGAGTTGGGATAGGAATTCACAAAAGCCTCATAAATATGTACAAGCACCATGTGTCAATTTAAAAAATATATTATAAAATATAAAACAAAGCCAGGCATGGTGGCACATTCCTGTAATCCTAGCTACTTGGGAGGCGGAAGTTTGAGGCCAGCCTGGGCGACCTAGAAAGACGCTGTATCAAAATAAAATAAAAAGGGCTTGGAGATGTAGTTCAGTGGTAGAGTGCTTACCTAACATGCATGAGGTCCTGAGTTCAATTCCCAGTACTGGGGGCAGAGGGGTGATATATATATATAATCCTAGAAAAACATACCTTCCCTGTTTATCTTCTAATCTGAATTCTTCCTTTTTAAAAAGTATGAATCAGTATTTATGTATACAGAAAGCATACAGAATAATCAAGCAAATACCCATGAATTCATTACCCAGCTTTAAAAATATTGGTAACTGTCGAAGCCTTCTCACTCAATCACTCCCCTATCTTTCTTCCTAGGGCTAGGCCCTAACCTGCATTCTTATCTATCATTGCACGTATTTCTTACGACTTTTTTGTTTGTTTGTTTTTGGTTTTATTTATTTATTTTTGTAGTGCTGGGATTGAACCAGAGCCTTACTCATGTAGGGTAAGTGCTCTTCCCTTGAGCTGCCTCTCTAGCCCACCTGTGCATTTCTTTATTCTTTCTCTACATATGTATGTATTCCCAAGCTATATTTGGTATTATTGTGCATGCTTTAAAACTACTCAGCTATAAACGTATTTTTTCTCCATTCAACATTATATTTGTAAGATTCACCTATGTTGATAAATATAGATCTAGTTTATCCATTTTCATAGCTGTGAACTATACCACAATTATTCATTTGGTTTTCTGTAATGGACTAAATGGTTTTATGTAATGGTCTAAATTTTTGTTATTATTATATTTCACCAATTCAAAGGCATGCTTTTTTTTCCCTATTTTGAAATCTCTGGGGCTGGGGCTATAGCTTGGCGGTAGAGCACTTGCCTAGCATGTGTGAAGTACTGGGTTCGAGTCTTAGCACCACATAAAAATAAACAAATAAAATAAAGGCATTCTGTCCATCTACAACTACAAAAAGAATTTTTTAAAAAATCTCTGAAATAAAAAATACTTTAAAAATTATGGTGTATAATATTTTGATTATTAGTGTTTTTTCCTTAGTGAGTGATGTTTCTTAGATTAAAATGACAAATGGTACAAACAATGCTACTGGAAACTTCCTTACACATGTGTTTATTTAGTGTGTATACCCTTGGAAGAATAAATGGCTGGCTGGGGTTATGGCGCAGTGGTAGCGTGCTCGCCTAGCACGCGGGAGGCACTGGGTTCGATCCTCAGCACCACATAAAGATAAAATAAAAATATTGTGTCCACCTACAACTAAAAAATAAATATTTAAAAAAAAAGAATAAATGGCTGGGCTATGAGGTATGTTATCACCAATTTTACTGCATATTGTCAAATTATTGCCCAAAATAGCTTTTCCTGATTTCACGTCCACCACTATATAAGAGGGTTCCCTTGGGGTATTCCAAGGGTATAATATGACTTTTTGAGTTTTGCCAGTTCAGTGGGTATCAAATGGTATTTCATGGTACCTTTAATATACAATTTCCTGATTATTAATGATCCTGGACTTGTCTTCAAGAACTTTTACTTTCTCCAACCTATATTCATTGACCCTTTCCTGCTCCAAGTCTCTTATCTTCCTTTACCATAGTCAAATCTAATGACTCTCAATACTTATAAACAGCAGGGGTCATCAATAGCTACATAATTATTTATGCCCAAGTTATTCCATATTTTGGAACTCACATCCAGGGGAAAATGCTACATGGTTAAAAATGTTAATTTTAATCATGGTGAATCATGGTTAATGTTAATCATGGTGAAGAACTGGAAATCACTGAAATGCTAAATATTGGTAGAAATATTAATAAATTATGACTTCTGTGATTGAATCCTATGCAGTGTTGAAAAAGGACTATAAAGAGAATATATCAATACAGAAAAATACTTTTTTTGTTCTTTTCTGGTAAAGGAGATTAACGCAGGGTTGCTCTACTACTGAGCTACATTTTTATTATTATTATTTAGTATTTTTATCTCAGCCCTTTTTATTTTTTATTTTGAGACAGAGTCTTGATAAATTGCAAGGCTGACCTCAAACTTGCAATTTTTCTGCCTCGGCCTCCTGAGTCTCTGGGATTACAGGCATGCTCCACCGGGCACAGCTAAGAAAAATACTTTTATTTGCTGTGTGGTACTGGTGTAAAACTTAGCAGACTGGTCATGGAATAGAATAAATATCTCCAAACAGAACCAAATATATATAGTAATATATATGTGTGCATATGTGTATACACATACATATACATACTAGAATTTAGAATATAATAAAGATGCTGATTATAAAATAAACAAAAATCATTAATTTTCTTATGAAACTCAGAAATGCGAGAGAAAACAAGATCCTGTACAAAATAACAGTGAAAAATAAAATAAGCAAACCTGAGGAAAAATAAGGAAATTTACAGAGGTTATGTAGAAAGTTATAAAACTCCTAAGAGATATAAAACTTGACAAATGGAGAGAAACATCTTATACTCGAATGGGAAAATAAAACTGCCAGTGCTTTCTAAATTAAACCATAAATTCAGTACAATAACCAATCAAATTTCCAACTAGAAGTTTTTGGAAAACTTGATCTGCATAAAATTTATGCAGAAGAATAAAAATGAAACATATTTAGTGAACTTGTAAGATGCCTACAATTAAGGAGAAAAAACTAATCCTGCCCTAAATGTATTTTAAAGCTACAGTATGTGAAGCTGAGGGAGTCCAGAAACAAATCCATGAGCATACAGGAAATTTACATTTAAAAATGATGGCATTTCGGATTAATAAAGATGTGTTATATAAATTATGTTAGCCGGGCGTGGTGGCGCAAGCCTGTAATCCCAGCACTTAGGGAGGCTAAGACAGGAGAATTGCGAGTTCAAAGCCAGCCTCAGCAATGGCGAGGCGCTAAGCAACTCAGTGAGACCTTGTCTCTACATAAAAAACACAAAATACAGCTGGGGATGTGGCTCAGTCGTCAAGTGTTCCTGAGTTCAATCTCCAGTACCAAAAAATTAAAAATAAAACAATAAATTATGTTAGAAAAATAACCATAACCACTTTCTGAAAAGTAATAACCATTTTGAAACTGGGGAAAAATAAGTTGGATCCATATCTCACTACTTAAATTAAAATAAATTTCAGATGCAAATATAATCTAATTGGTTATTGTTTTATCCTTATTAGTGAAGAAGTAAGATACAAAAATGAAATGCAATGAAGAAAATAAATGGGTAATTCCGCCTACGTGTATGTTAGGCTTCAGTGTCAAAGCCAACATGCAAGGGCTAGGCGCAATGGCACACACCTGTAATTCCAGCAGCTCAGAGGCTGAAGCAAGAGGATCACAAGTTCAAAGCCAGCCTCTGCAACTTAGCAAGGCCTTAAGCAACTTAGTGAGATATTGTCTCTAAATAAAAAATGAAAAAGGCTAGGGATGTGGCTCAGTGGTTAAATGCTCCTGGGTTCAATTCCTAGTAAACACACACACACACACACACACACACACACACACACACACAAAATGCACGGTAAGAAAAAGACTGCTATACAGGAATATTTTACAAAAGTATGTGTCAAACTTATGATGAAGGCTTAATTTTCCAAATGAATAAAAATATTTTTCAAATAAATACTAAAAAGCTGGGCACAGTGGCCTATAATCCCAGCAACTCAAAAGGCTGCCCAGACAGGAGGATCACAAGTTCAAGACCAACCTCAGCAATTTAGTGAGGCCCTAAGCAATTTAGTGAGACTCTGTCTCAAAAAACAAAACAAATCAAATAGATACTAAAAATAAATAAATAAAAATCAAAATAAAAAATAAAATAACAAAAATCAAATAACTGAAAAAAGATGGAGTTCATTAATAGTAGTAGCATTCTGTCAGCAGTTCTCAAACTTTGCTTACTATTGGAATCACCTGGAGACCTTTAAAAAAATATTGATGCCTGTCTCCCAGAAACTCTGATATAATTGGTAGGGTGTATGTCTGAGGCATTGGGATTTTTAAAAGCTCTACTGATGATCCTACTGTTCAACTAAGTTTAGGAATAAATGGATTATGCTATAAGCCTATAAAATTATTACAAATAATTTAAAGAGTCTAAATAAAAACATCAAAGCTGTCATTTTCTATCGGGCATGGTGGCATACACCTGTTATCCCAGTCACTTGGGATGCTGAGGCAGGAGAATCACAAGTTCGAAGCCAGCCTCAGCAATTTTAGCAAGGCTCTAAGCAACTTTGTGAATCCCTCAGCAACTTATTGAGACCAAGTCTGAAAATAAAAAATAAAAAGGATGGGATATATCTCAGTGGTAAAGTGCCCCTGAGTTAAAAAAAAATGTCATTTTTTCATTATCATTATCAGAGTGGCAAGGATAAAAGGTTGGTAAGACTCAGTGGTGGTGAGGGTGTGAGGAAGAGTCAGCAAAACAATACTAGAATGTAAATGAAGCAAAATTTTGGGGAGGGCCATTTGGCAATCTTATTAATATGTAAACCTTACATGGCCTTAACCCAGCAATTCTATTTCTAGGAATTAATTATACATGAATTTTAACACAAACCCTCACAGGGGTTCAATGTAGCATTATTCTTGTAACTTTTCTTTTTTGCATGGTACTGGGATTCAAACCCAGGGCTTCACACATGCTAGGCATGCTTCCTACCACTGAGCTCTACCTCCAGCCCCTTATTCTTGTAATTTTTTAAAAAATATTTTATTTAGTTATAGATGAGCACAATACCTTTGTTTATTTTATGTGGTGCTGAGGATCGAACCCAGTGCCTCACACATACGAGGCAAGCGCTCTACCGCTGAGCCACAACCCCAGCCCCTATTCTTGCAATTTTTGATGTTTGTTCTTGTTTGTCAGTTTGGCTTAGGCTATGATTTAGAAGTTGCTGGTGAAAGGCAGTGGCAATCATCCCCCCTCCCTAATGTATCCATTGGCCTTGGGCATCTCTGAAGGGAGCAGGACAGCACTTTCCCTTAGGAATCTAATCGCATCTATAAAGTTACAAAGGGGCAGAGAAGCCTCCTGGGAGGAAAAGGGTGGGACTCTGACCCCTTCCTTTTGAAGCGGGGATTCAAGCTATTGCAATGTGTATGATAAACTAAAAAGATCCCCGACACACACAGAGACTCACTGAGAGCAGATGACAACGGGAGTCCCGGAAAGGAAAGGTGCCATAAGGGTGAGGGAAAGTTGAACAGTGTTCTGGCCTTAATATTAGGGCTTAGTTTATTGGAAGCTGCAGCACAGGGATAATGCTGAACCTCCTTTATATTATTCATCTTGCTACTGAGTATCTGTTTGGGGGGAACTGGGCCCTGCATGTGTGGATGGAGAAACCTGCATCATTATCAGTTGATATTTGCTATCTTAGTCGATTTTCTTTTTAACAACTGAGACTGAGTGATTTGTAAAGAAAAGACTTTATTTTGGCTCACAGTTCTGAAGGCTGGGAAGTTTAAGATCCCACAGTTGGATCTTAGTGAGGCCTTTTAGTAACCAATCCAGTTCCAGGAGAGTGAAAAGCACCCACTCCCTGGAAAATGCATTAATAGCTCCTGATGACCTTATCACCTCTTAAAGGGCCCAATGCCTCTCAACACCATCACATGAAGGGTCAAATCTTAACATGAGTTTTGGTGGAGATAAACTACACTCAAACTATAGCATGTGGTAAGCAAGTCACTTCACTTGGGGACTCTCCTCACTGAGGTCTTAGGGCAAATGCAGTCCTTAGGCTGGGCAAATCAACAGAGATGCTTCATTGGAGAATTCTAGAGTCTGCAGACAAGGATGGGGGTCTGTATCACAGACAGGGACAACAGCCTTGTAAGTTCTCTTGGCTATTTGGAGGGAAATCTTGGATTCTCTGCCAACTTGGCCAGGAGGAAAGAAAAATCATTGTAATGTAGATATTATTGACATGTTTCCTGGGCCTTTGAATAATATTCATATTATTATAAATTTAAAGTCTATGCGATAATATGGCATATTATGTAGCCATTTAAATTTTTTTATTTTTTTATTTTTTTATTTATTATTTTTTTAAATATTTATTTATTTATTTATTAGTTTTAGGTGGACACAATAGCTTTATTTTATTTTTATGTGGTGCTGAGGATCGAACCCAGTGCCTCACGCGTGCTAGGCGAGCACGCTACCACTGCGCCACAATCCCAGCCCCTTTTTATTTTTTTAATGGTAGAGGAAAACATTAACTATTTACTGTTAGTAGACATTTAATTTTGCATATATAAATATATGTATAGTGAAACCAAAATTGATTTCTATGAATATATGTGCCTAGAAAAAAAAGACTAGAAGAAAATAAAATTAAGGGTTCAAGTGGTTAACTCTAAATGATATTATTAGGAATGTTTCTTTTCTTTTTTTTCCCCTTTTTTTTTAAAGGGGGGAGTACTGGGAATTGAACTCAGGGACACTTAACCACTGAGCCACATCCCCAGCCCTATTTTGTATTTTTTATTTAGAGATAGGGTCTCACTGAGTTGCTTAATGCCTTGCTTTTGCTGAGGTTGGCTTTGAACTGGCAATCCTCCTGTTTCAGCCTCCTGAGCTCTTGGGATTACAGGTATATGCCATCACACCCAGCTGGGAATGTTTATTTTCTTTATTAAACTTATTCTTTTTCTGATGTCTACTCTGAAAATATATTGCATATTATTTACAGACATAAAAACAAATTATTTTTAGAAAGGAAAAATTATTTTATGTTAAATACATAAAGCACAAAGTACATATTTAGAGATGAGCAAAAAAACTTTACTTTTTTTTTTTCATGGCTACTATTTATATATGTTAACTGTAAAAAGTACATAAGCAGCTGGGTATGGTGGTGAAGGTCTGTAATCCCAAATATTTGGGCAGCTGAGGCAGGAGTGCATGTTTGAGGCCAAACTCGGTAACCTAGTGAGACTCTATCTCAAAACAAAAATATAAGGGATTAGAGATGTAGCTCAGTGCTTGCCTAGCAGGTGTGAGGTCCTGAGTTTGATTGACAGTAACACACACACAGGCACACAGAAGTGCAAGCACACACACACGTGAATAGAGACACACACCTACAGTCATCTTCTGTCATGCCCATCCTCTGAGAGTAGCAGGAGGCATTGTTCCTACTATGGAGACAGGCAGGTCCACCTAGGGAAGGAATTCTTCCTCAAAGGCCGGGAGGCCCTCTCTTCTCCTACCAAGCAGCTGGACCACTGTCCACCATCTTGGTCCCGCTCTTTCCCCAACTAAAATATCTATCTAGTGTGTGAGGAAGGGGCAAAGCCAGTGCTGGAGCTCAGGACAGTGGGATCTTAAAACTATCTAATATGGAAGCCAACTTCAGGTATGAAAAGGGCCATCAAGTCCAGAAAAGGATTAGACTGATATTGTGTCATACCTGATGGTGGAAATAGAGCCTTTGTGGGTGGGTAGATTGACCTTACTGTAAGAAAGACTTTAGTCACTTGGGAAGCAATAAGCTTCCCCTCTTGGAATTATGCAAGGATACCAGTCTGGGAGATAGAGAAGAGAATCCTATGCTGAGCAAGGAGTTGCCCTAGAATCTAGATAATCTGATTCAGCTTTTAGATTCTGTTTCTCCCTATCTTGCCATGCCTTGAATCTAGGGCACAATTTGCTAATCCCTTTAGCTGCTTGAAGCACCTGTGAGAGGCCTTCTGGAAGCCAGGTCAACCTGGCTTGTTGCCTAACAATGGAGATGTCACTGGGCAGTGAACAGAGGACAGGACAGGGCCAATCTGGCCTGGAGGGGGAGTTATTTGGAGAAGACAGGCTTTTGGGCCCCAATAAGTCAAGATCCGTAGGTGGCCAGTCTCTCTCCCTCTCTCAGAATCAGTCGTGAAACTCATCTCTTGGGGTAGTTTTGATGAAAGCATGGAACATTTTGTTCTGCATGACTCTCACCAGGTGGCTGACACACCCTCACGAATGACACAAATGATATTTAGGGAGCACCTGCCGTGTGGAGGTAGAGGACTCCAATAAACACAAATCAAAGCAGCCACTGACAAAAACAACAAAATTCACAGACTTGGAGAGACAAGACCCACACCAACAAAGGCAGAGGAAAGAATATGAGATTTGGAGACAGAGAGACCTCAATTTGTTTCTTGGCTCTGGTATTTTCCAGCTAGGTAGAATCAAACAATTATTTTATTTCTTTCATACTTAATTTTCCCATCCACAAAATTCAATTAATGGTATCTATTTCAAAGGATTGTTGTAAAGATACACACACACATACACACACACACACACACACACATATTTAATTATATGACTGGCATGCAGAGTTTGGTCTTTAATAAGCCTTAATAAATTGTAGCTATTGCTGTTTCGTTTTGTTTTGCTACAGGATAAATAAAAGAGGAAAAACTAATTGTAAGGGAATGGAGGAGCCAAAGAACCTAAAGGTCAGTGTGGCTGGGGAAGTGAGGGAAAGCTTTTTTCATTGGTGAAAAAGACATTCGAATGTCTTCTAAATGCTAGAAACTATGCTATAGGTTCTGAGTATCAAAATTAACATGGTACCTGCTCATGTATAACTTCTAGTAGTTTTCTTTCCTCTTTCTTTTCTTTTCTTTCTTTCTTTCTTTTTTTTTTTTTTTTTTTGTGCTGGGGGATTGAACCCAGAGGTACTTTATTCCTCCCCAACCCTTTTTATTTTGAGACAGGGTCTTGCTAAGTTGCTTAGGGCCTTCAGCCTTCCAAATTGCTGGGATTACAGGTATGAGCCACTGCACCTGGTTTAGTAAAGTAGATTTGATAGATGATACACAAATAAATACAGTGTATCATTCTCAGCTGTATAATCCTACCAAGGAGAAGAACAGAGTGTGAAAGACAATAACAGGTGAGTTGATTCTGCTTCCATGTTTAAGAAACCGAGGAACAGTGAGCAAGAAGTGGCAAAGTGGGCTGGGGCTGGGGCTCAGTGGTAGAGCACTTGCCTCACATGCATGAGTCACTGGGTTCAATCCTCAGCACCACCTAAAAAAATAAATAAATAAAATAAAGATATTGCATCCATCTACAACTAAAAAAATAAATTAAAAAAAAGAAGAAGTGGTAAAGTGAGAAGTGTCTGAGAAGGTGGGTCACAGTGGCCTTGGAAACCATGGTGAAGATCTGGCTTTTTATTTTAGGGCATGGATGCCATTGAAGTGTATTAAGGAGAGAAGTGATGTGAATAAGATCACTCTGGCAGTTGGGTGGACAGGACTGTGCAGGACTGGAGGTAGAAGAGAAGCAGTAGTGGCTTGGGTGGGAAATAAATGGTCACTTTGGCCAGGGTGAGGGAGGGAGATGGAGAGAAGAGATGGAGTGGGAGAGGTGTTTCCAGGAAAACACCTTCACGGTATGGCAATGGCCTGGTGGACAGGGCAGTAACACAGAAGAAAACACAGAGGCGTTGTCCTGAAGGCAAGTCTGTCAAGTATCAAAATGGAGGCAGATGGTGCAACAGGGGAGCTGAGCCCTGAGCTGAGTCTTGAAATGGTGATAAGGTTCTGAGAGGCAGCAGAGGGACAGAAGGAAGAGCACTCTAGGAGGGGAAGCAGCAGAATCCAGAGGAGGCAGGAACAGGCTTGCCTCACGCCACACAGGAAGCACAGAGGAGGGCCAGCCCTGCCGGGAGGGAAGGGTGTGCACAGTGGGCCACAGGGTGTGAACTGGGAGGGTGGGGGCTTGGGTGAGGCCCCTGGAGCCAGGTGGTGTCAACCTTGATGTCAGAGATAGTGGGAAGCTGTTAGCTTCTTAGGCCAGCAGCCAGCCAGTCAAGTATTCACCCCTCATGCAACCAGGTCTGTGTCAGGGGATGGAAAGTCACATGCAAGCAGCCACACAGCGTGTGCTTCCTGAAAATATTTCCTGACCACCTACTTTGATCTCAGAAAGATAATAGTGTGGAATGTGGATAGAAGGAGTCTCTTGGCTGCCAGGTCACCCCTTTCTCATTGTTTGCTTCCAACTTCATTGGCTCTTCCTTCTTAGTTCCCTCTAATGTCCCTTCTTTGGAGAGCACAGACCTCTGAACCCCCTCTTCTCTCCATTTGCCCTTTCCTCTGGAGAGCTCATCCAGCTCTGTGGCTTTAAAAGCCCTCTATGTTCTGCCTTATGTATTCACAGAGGTGATCTCACCAACTGTCTCCTCTGTTTCAGACTTGAATTCCCAACTGCCCACCTGACATTTCCACTTGGATATTAAAAGTGTCTAAGACAGAGGCTGGGGGTAAGTCAGTGGTAGCACACTTCCTTGCCTAGCACATGTGAGACCCTGAGTTTGATCCCCAGAACCATCAAAATAAATAAATAAATAAAAGTAAAATGACCCCAAACCTCCTGCCCCTTTCACCATAACCCATTTCTACCTGAGTATTCCCCAGTTGAGTAAGGGGGTACTTCCCAGTTATGAAAGCAGAAACCCAGGAAGCATCTGTGATTTCTCACTCCATTTTTAATCTGTTCACAAGTCCTGTCCATTTCTACCATCCATTGCTACCACCCCTGGTCAAACTACCACCATTTCTTTTGGGCTACAATAAAAGCCTCCTCAGTGTCTGCTGTTTCTCCTCTGTTCGCCATTCTCCACAGACCAGCCAGTGATATATGTAGAAGACAAACAGACGAAGTGGATCCGCAGATTGAAACCTTCCAGTGGCTCTCATGTGCTTCCGAACAGTCAAAACTGCTTTTTTTTTTTTTTGGTACTGGGAATTGAACTCAGTAGTACTCAACCCCTGAGCCACATCCCCAGCCCTATTAGAGACCCTGTCTCACTGAGTCTCACTGAGTTGCTTAGCACCTCGCCGTAGCTGAGGCTGGCTTTGAACTCGTGATTCTTCTGTCTCAGCCTCCCTAAGTGCTAGGATTACAGGCTTGCGCTACTGTGCCCGGCTTCAAAACTGCTTTCTGTATCATCTGGCCCAGCGTAAGGCCTGGACCTCATCTTTGACTATTGACTTCTTCCTCTCTCATCTTGCCCTCTGCTCGCTAGACACCTGGTTTTCTCTATGTCTAGAACCAACAAACCTGAGGGACTTTGTGCCCACCTGAGGGACTTTGCACTTGGAATTTACTCTCTCAGGGCACTTTTCCATCAATCTTCTCATCCTTAAATCTTAGTTCAAAGTTACCACCTATCTGATGTTCGCTCCCTGCTGTCAGTCACTATCACATGTTTTGTTTTTGATATCAGAAAGAGTCCTATTATTTACTTATTGTATGCCTCCCCCATTAGAGTGTAGGTTTCATGAGGTCTAATCTAGTCTGACCTGCTCAGTGCTGCCATGCACTCTCAGAACAATACTAGGTGCATAGTGGGAGCTCAATAAATATTCGTTCAATGAATGAAAGAAACAATGCTTTAGATGTGCTTCCTGGTATTCTCCGGAGAGTGTGGCAACATGAAGAAGAGCTACCTAAGAATACAGGGCAGGAAGTGATAACTCCACAGAGTGAGGCCAGCTAATCGAGCTGTTTGCTGCAGTGCTACTAGATGGCAATATGCTGCCCAGTAATAGCAGCCTCCGAATGATCCTGGAAGAGAAAGGCAGAATCCACAGATGATCCTGGAGGGAAACTTCAAGGGCCAAAACAGAGGGCTTCTGAGAAAGTATCTGAAGATCAGGTGGTCATTCCCTCAAAAGCTGCCAGGTAAGTAATGGAGGACTCCATCGTTACTGAATGTCACACATTCCCCTGTCCTCCATGCCAGCCATACATGCATACACTCTTTCCCACGGAGCTGACTGTGACTCTTGGAACTTAGACATTTTGCAATGGCCTTAGGGGAATGACCAACTTACCAGTCTCTGAGAAATTCTATGAAAATTTATAAAACTAAAGCACCTATAAAAACTCTTGACAACTCACCAGAACGCCTAATAAATTATGGCACATATATATACTGGATTGAATATTATCCAGCCTCTGAAATGACAGTTATGATGTTTAGGCTGCAAACTATAAAATTTTTAGTTAAAAAACTCCTTGGCGGGCTGGGATTGTGGCTCAGTGGTAGAGCGCTTGCCTCGCATGCGTGAGGCACTGGGTTCGATCCTCAGCACCACATAAAAATAAAGATATTATGTCCATCTACAACTAAAAAATATATTTAAAAAAAAACTCCTTGGCATAGATATGTATAAATATTATACATATACATATATTATAGATACTATTTAAGGAGAAAAAGGTTGAAAGGGAAGAGTTATATTATGGCAGATTTGCTCTTTGTGTTTTTCAAACATTTTTATAAATTATTTTTATAGATAATAAAATGAAAAACTATTAGAGACTAGAATATTGGTTCCCAAAATATTGGAAGGATGTGAGAGAGAGGAGAGGGAGAGAGGATGGTTAATGGGTACCAGGGTACAGATGGACAGGAGGAATAAAATAAAACTTCTAATGTTATGTAGCACAGTAAGGTAACAATGGTTGACAACAATTAATGAAATATTTTAAAAAGGCCTAGTGGAGGATTTTGTTCACATGAATAAATGATAAATGTCTGTGGTAACAGATATACTAATTACCATGTATTGAAATATCACACTGTACCCCAAAAGTACATACAACATGTTAACTAAAAATGAAAATATATTTTTAAAAAGAAGCTATTAAAGGGCTGGGATTGTGGCGCAGTGGTAGCGTGCTCGCCTAGCATGCGTGGGGCACTGGGTTCGATCCTCAGCACCACATAAAAAAATAAAATAAAGATATTCTGTCCACCTGCAACTAAAAAAATAAATAAATATTTTTTTAAAAAAAGAAGCTATTAAAATTAAATTTAAATATAAAGTTAAATTAATGTTAAATATAAATGTCTTTCTGTGGTTGTCTACGTCCCAGCTATGAGGCCTTTCTGCTCTCCAGTTGCTGAAAAAGACAAGAGGTATATAATGTATTTTTTCACTTTTGGGGATTCTTTTTGTATAACTTCAATAAAGATTGTAAGCAAAAAAAAAAAAAAAAAAAAAAAGACAAGAGGGCCCCAGGCACCACCTCATTCCTACCCTGCAATAGGCACGGAGATGATGGGGTAGAGGGAAGAAATACTAACGACAATGGTCCACGCTGCTCCACCTTCGTATGCTCCAGCACTATGCAAAGCATGTTATCATCTCCTCACATCATTGTTTCCCCATAGATGAAGAAACTGGAGATTGAAGAGGTTTAAGGAAGTGGTCTGAAGAAACAGGGCTGACAGATGACAGAGCAAGAGCCCCAACCTCGCCTGCTTCCAAAGCCCACGCCCTTAACCATTCTAAGGTTAAGGACAACGCTTTTTTCAAATATTGAACCATTGCATTTCAATTGCTGCCCTAAGCTCTCAGCTGCCACCTCTAAGTGTGAGTAGGAAGGCTTGGAGGCCTGTGCAGGCAAAGGCAGGCCCTTGACCTCTTTAGCAAGGCAACGGGAAGAGAGGCTGTCCCAATTCCCACCTCCCCTTTCAGCGTATCAGGAGAAGGCCTGTCTGAGGGGATGTGGAAGAAGGTAGCAGAGGGAAGAGGAAAAGAAAGGCCTGCCTGGTGTCTGGGGCTCTGTGGGTAGAGGTGTTCTTGGGAATGGTGGGCCTGAGAACTTGAGGGAAACACTGGGGGCTCTAGACTACTCAAATGTCTCTGAGAAGGGTCACCAGAAGAGGCCCCACACCTCCGTGGAGCAGTCATCCCTGTTAAGGAGTGGCGTGGTGTTCCCAGGAGGGCCAGGTCGTCCCCCAAGTGGCCCTCTGTTACCTAGCATGGTAGATGCTGGGATGCAGATATGAAGTGGATTTTCTGGAGCCAGAAAATATGACCCCATGGTCAAAGCTCAGGATGGACCTGCCAGGCCAGGCGCCAAGACACCAGAGGGGCCCTAGGAGGTGAGGGGCCCTGGTCATTGCTTCCCGTGAGTGAGGCCTACCCAGCAGAAGGAAGTGAGGCTCATCCCTGGAGAGCTCAGCCAGAGGGACACAGGAATGCTGTCCCCTCCCTAGATCTGTGAGAGCCTACAGGAGGAGGAGCTGGGAGAGGCAGATCTGGGGCAACTGATGGTTATCTAAAGACACTGTTTGGTTTTTGCAGCCTACTAAATTATCAGATGGTAATTCTTAAAGGTGTTCTCTTCACTACACAGTAGGTGGGATTTGTGAGGAAAGCCAAATCTATGTGCTACTCCTCTGAGTTGCATGTGACTACATGTATGACCTTCCTGTGCACCTGTTATGTGCCAGGCACTCTGCTGGGTCCTCCATATGCATGGTATTATTCACTCTTCTCATTATCATAGCAAGAGAAAAATCTGCCATCTCAGATTGCCCATTAAGACTAACTGTGTGGGGCTGGGATTGTAGCTCAGTGATAGAGTGCTTGCCTCGCATGCCTGAGGCCCTGGGTTCGATCCTTGGTACCACATACAAAGCAATAAAATAAAGACACTGTGTCCATCTATAACTAAAAAAATATTAAAAAAAAAAAAGACTGACTGTGTGACCTTCGAAAAGTTCCTTAACCTCTCTGAGCCTCAGTTTCTTTACCAAATACAGATACTAATCCCTGCCTAGCAGAGTATCAGGCACTTAGAATGCATTAATAAAAAGTCACCACTGTCATGAAGGTCTTCTGAACACAGAGGGAGGTATAGACAGGTAGGTGATGGGGAGGAGGTGAAGGGACTCTTCTGGAAAAGAAAAGAATGATTGAAAAACACAATCTCTTAACTGTGGCAATGCAAGATATTCTGTCAGGAAGGTAGGGGTCAAAGTTAAGGGGTCAGGAGCCCTCCCTTAGGAACACACACATACCTGAGAGCAGCCAGGAGCCACAGGGAGTAAAGGTGGGAGGTGAGGAGTTTCCAGGTGCTGTGGATGTTTACCCTCACTGAAACATCTTCCAGACCTGCTGTCTTCTTCATCTCCTTGGGGGCTCTGCCAGACAAATGTGTTAGTTCCCAGGCCAGGACCGTCGGCCAAGGCCTGGAGAGTCATTCCAGCCATGTCCTCCACTCTGGGGCTTGGACCGGCTGTGTAGAGTGGGGAATGCTCCTTAACAGCAAGGCGTCCTCATTGAGGGTCGTTCCCTGGGAATTTGAAGGGAGTTTTGTAAGAAAGTGAAAGTGATGCCATCAGGATCCTCCTGAAGACAAGCCAAATGAATTATTGAGGAGGTGAAGAAAGTCTCTCTGGGAATATTTCAAATGACCAGGACCTACGTAGGTAGAGAAACAATTCTCAAGCTGCACAGAGGGTAATTGCGGAGCTAGAATTGAGCTCGCAGAGGCAACCTGAAGTCAAGGGAGGCACACATTTTAGGACTGGGGTCCAGGCTCAAGTCCCAGGTTCTTACTGCTCACAGGCTATTTTTAAATGTGTGAAACTCAATATGTTGGTGGGGAGGGAAGAGAGAGAGGGTGGGAGGTAAAGGGCTGAGGCCTGTCCCCTAGAGGGCTGAGGCCTGTCCTAGGAAGTGAAATCACACACTTGGCTCTTGCTGGACACCCCAGAACTCTATTTTGAGCCTTGAAAATAAATACTCACCTGCGTTCAGAGCTAATGATGGAGGCCCTGGGCCAGAATAGATTTTGATAATTTACTCTGCCTCTCATTTTAGCCCTTTCTTTGGTTTGACGGATGCCATGTCTGGCAGCTTAAAGAGAACAAATCATACTCTATGTTAAAAATAAAAACCAAAAAACCCACAAAAATAAAAACAAAAGAAACGCATCTTTGTATTCTGTTTGAAACTGTTTTTAAAACTACGTTCAAAATGAGCATTTTTCTGACTCTGAGTTATCCAGCATCTTCTCTAACGGGGAACCTCTCCATCATCCCCGACACCCTGTTGCAAACCTCTTTTCTGAGGCTGTACCTGCCCAGCAGACTGTCCCTGGCCTAAACAACCCATCAGAAACCAAGCAACAACCAGACCACAGCCAGACTGACCAGAGTCATGTGTTTGGGTAGGAGATGTGTGTAAAGTGTCATTTTTTTGTTTGTGTTTTTTTTTTTTAGGGGAAAGTAGTTTGAATGATAGCACTAACAATGATAAATGGAGTTGATCCTTTTAAAAGCACACAACTGGTCCCCTTACAAATCAAAAGCAGTTTGAGAGTGACCTGAATAGTTGCCACTTCTCCTAACAGTGTGGCTTTAGCAGTTCACAAAGCATGCTTATGTATGTTTTCCATTTCTTAGAGGCCTCATTTCTGGAGATCTTCATTAGAAGCCAGTGCTGGCCAATAAGGAAACTGCTCATGGAGTCAGTGTGTAAATGCCAGATGTGGCTATAATATTTTACTTTTTATTTAACTATAAGGAAGAGAAGCAGATTGAAATTGGAAGAAGAAAGCTCTGTGGATGGAGGTATCTAATCTACAAGGGCATTTGAAACCAGGTTTCCTTTGTGAGCATGCTTTGTAAATTGCTACTCTAGCCCATACTCTGGGGCTTCTGCAAGGCAAGAACTGCAGTGAGGGGACAGAGGAGGTGAGAGAGGGACCCCCTTCCTGTAATAGAACTCAGATCTGCAACAAAGCTGAGGCAGCCACGGAGGCCCCCTCTTCACCAGTCCATGCCATCACACCAGAAAGATTTCAGACATGTAGCTCAGAGCAGCAAGCGTGAGTTTACTATAGGAATAGGAAAAGGGAAAGGGGGACACTCTTGAGGGAGAGAGTGTGGGTCCTCTCAGAGAGGAGAGGACAGCGTGCCCCTCCTGCTCTCTAGCTTTATTGAGGTGTTATGGGCCAAACTATATGTGCCTTGACCAGACAAACTCCATTTTACCCTAAGACTCCATTTCATATAAGAAATACTTCTCCCATGAGAAAACCCACCTCTGCCATCCATCCTGCTTAGCAAATCCTACTTAGAAATGCATGACAGTTGGAAAATGTTTCTGTTATTCATATATAGTGTATTGTTATGTTTTCTTTTTGGTTCCCATTTTTCTTGGGCTGTACTGGGTCATTCTGATCCACTCCCTACGTTGCTATGGTTTTGACTCACTGGTAGCTTGTGGTTTGGGGCTATAAAGAGTGTACCCTACCTTCTGCAGGTTGTCAAAGGTTGCAGAGGTGACTTGCCTGCTGCCCTTCTGATCCGCTGGTGGATAAAATTTCATGTCTTGCTCCAAGACTGACCCCGTGATTTATTTCAAATGCGCCACAACAGGGGGTCCCAGGGAAGTTTCCAGAGAGTCCTGCTGAGATCCACCTTTTGACTGACAGCATAGGAAATACATAGACAACCTTGAAGAAAGGATGGTGTGGTGTTCACAGAGTTGGAATTTTTTTTTTTTTTTTGGTACCAGGGATTGAAGTCAGAGGTATTGGACCACTGAGCCACATCTCCAGCCCTATTTTGTATTTTATTTAGAGACAGGGTCCCAATGAGCTGCTGAGCGTCTCGCTGTTGCTGAGGCTGGCTTTGAACTTGTGATCTTCCTGCCTCAGCCTCCCAAGTGGCTGGGATTACAGATGTGCGCCACTGTGCCCAGCCAGAGATGGGGTTTTTAAAGAAACGGAGTCCCTCTGTTTTTGCCTCAGTTTCCTTCCCCTTTAATGGGTTCATTGCCCTTCAAATAGGCCTCTACAAGCTTTCTTTGTGAGGGTCTTGATGTTTTGGTTGCCTGGGTGATTAGGGGTTGTGATAGTTTGGGTGATGTGGGAGGGTCCAGACCACCTGGTAGAGTGTGACATGATCTTGAAACATGTCTAAAGGGATATAACCATGGCTGGAGGAGGTCTTAACAATCCAGGCCCCCCTCTTCCAGGTGCTTCTCTGTCAGATAAGGCTCCCTGTGGCCCTTCATGGTCCTTCCCCAGCTCACCCATTCATGGCTGACCAGCTACTAACACTCCTATCTGCAGACCCTCAGAGGCTTAGAGTAAGGGGCTCCCACCTGTGGGCAGACGGGAAGCCAAGATGAGCCCTCATGTCATTTCCAGATGTAGTCCCAGAAACTTTGAATGTAATTATCCTTTAAGAACATATGTAAGAGGCATCTCCAGGCTTCATCTAGCTCGCTCCCCTGTAAAACTCACCTCCTACATAATAAAAATAAAGCCAATCAAAAGAATATTACCCTGGGCTGGGATTGTAGCTCAGCGGTAGAGCGCTTGCCTCGCATGCGTGAGGCCCTGGGTTCGATCCTCAGCACCACATACAAAGCAATAAAATAAAGACATTGTGTTCATCTACAACTAAAAAAAAAATCTTAAAAAAAAAAAAAAAGAATATTATCCTGAGCCAAAACAATGCCAGTGAATGTTCTGGCACCAAGCATCACATGATCAGAACCATCCCTATCTCCCCCAGGGCACCTGGCCCCTGGTCTCCAAAAAGGCCTCATTCCAGCCTGACTGGGCACAGCTAGGCACTGGGAGGCAACACAGTTGTCACTCCTGGGGTGACTCCACACGATTCTTAGTAATGCTGGCCTCGGATGGGTTGAATCAACACTGTTCCTAATGGAAAGTGTGTTCTGCACTTAAGTGCATACATTATTAAATATTCATAATGGCTCCACACTCCCTTGCCTAGAGGGCTCACCTGGCTGTGCTCATTTCTGCTTGTGTGTCCTCTTTCTCTCTCTCTCTGCGGCAGGGACTGTGTTTGAGCTAAGTGCCTGACACGTGATAAGGGATTGGGAAAAGGAGGGGAAAGAGAAAAGCAAGCAAAGGCATGAGGTGATTGGCAGAAGAGACAGCAACAGGAGAGGATATGGAGGAAAAGGAACACTGTTACACTGTTGGTGGGACTGTAAATTGGCACAGCCACTATGGAAATCAGTATGGAGGTTCCTCAAAAGACTAGGCCTGGAACCACCATATCCAGCTATACCACTTCTTGGTATTTATCCCAAAGAATTAAATCATCTTACTATAGTGACACATGCATACCCATGTTTATAGCAGCATAATTCACAGTAGCCAAAGTATGGAACCAGCCTAGGTGTTCATCAATGGATGAATGGATAAAGAAAATGTGGTCTATATATACAATGGAGTTTTATTTAGCATAAAGAAGAATAAAATGATGTTATTTGCAGGAAAATGAATGGAACTAGAGACCGTTATGTTAAGCAAAATAAGTCAAACTCAGAAGGTCAAGGGTTTTATGTTTTCTCTCATATACAGAATCTAGAGAGGAAAAAGGAAAAGAAAGATGGGGGCAGATCTCATGAAAATCAAAGGAAGGTCAGTAGAGGAGAGAGACAAAGGGTAGGAGATGGGGAAGGGAGGGGGGAAGTGCTATAGAGCAATATTGGCCAAAGTATACTGTTATATTTTGTGCATGTGTGAATATGTAACAAAAAATTCCATAATTATGTACAAAATGTGGAAAAATTAAAAACCAAATAAATTTTTAAAAATAATATAATAATAATAATTTTTTAAAAATACATAATAAATAAAAATAATATAATAAATAAAAATATAATATAATATATAATAATATAATATAATACATAAAAATAATAAATATAAAATAAAATAAAAATAATATATAAATATAAAATAAAATAAAAATAATAAATATAAATATAAATATAAAATAAAAATAATAATATATAATAATATAATATAATAAATAAAAATAATATAATAATAATTTTTTAAAAATAATATAAAAATAATAATTTTTAAAAATACATGTACCTATGGCAATGATGTCCATCTCATTCCACCGTCTTTCCTGCCCCATGGTCCCTCCCTTCTCCTCCCTCCTCTTTGCCCAGAGTTCCTCCATTCTATCACGCGTCTCCCCACCCCCACCATTTTGGATCAACATTCACTTATCAGAGAGAACATTTGGCCTTTGGTTTTTTGGGATTGGCTTACTTCACTTAGCATGATATTCTCCAACTCGATCCACCTACCTTGACTGCCATAATTTTATTCTCTTTTAATTCTCAGTAATATTCCACTATGTATATATATCACAGTTTCTTTATCCATTTATCTATTGAAGGGCATCTAGGCTGGTTCCACAGTTTAGCTGCTATGAATAGAGCTGCTGTGAACATTGAAGGGGCTGCATCACTGTAGTATGCTGTTTTTAAGTCCTTTGGGTATAGACCCAGGAGTGGGATGGCTGGGTCAAATGGTGGTTCCATTCCAAGTTTTCTAAGGAATCTCCATATTGCTTTCCATAGTGGTTGCACAAATTTGTAGTGCCACCAGCAATGTACGAGTGTACCTTTTCCCCCATATCCTCACCAACATTCATTATTGCTTGTATTCTTTTTTAAAATAACTTTGTTTATTTATTTTTATGTGGTGCTGAGGATCGAACCCAGTGCCTCACATGTGTGAGGCAAGCACTCTGCCACTGAGTCCCAGCCCTATTGCTTGAAATCTTGATAGTTAACATTTTGACTGGAGTGAGATGAAGTCTTAGAGTCATTTTGATTTGCATTTCTCTAATTACTAGAGAAGGTGAACATATTTTCATATTTGTTGATCAGTTGTATATTTTCTTCTGAGAAGTGTCTGTTCAATTCCTTAGCCCATTTATTGATTGGATTATTTATTTATTTATTTTTTTGGTGTTAAGTTTTTTGAGTTCTTTATATATCCTGGAAATTAGTGCTTTATCTGATGTGCATGTAGTAAAGATATTCTCCTACTCTATGGGCTCTCTCTTCACATTTTTGATTGTTTCCTTTGCTAAGAAGAAGCTTTTTAGTTTGAATCCATCCCATTTATTAATTCTTGATTTTATTTCTTGTGCTTTAGGAGTCTGGTTAAGGAAGTCAGACTTAATCTGACATGATGAAAATTTGGGCCCACTTTTTCTTCTGTTAGGTGCAGGGTCTCTGGTCTAATTCCTAGGTGCTTCATCCCCTTTGAGCTGAGTTTTGTGCATGGTGAGAGACAGTGGTTTAAGTATAGTTTAAGATCTGGTTTGTGATGCCTCCTGTTTTACTCTTCTTGCTAAGAATTGTTTTGGCTATTCTGGGTTTCTTATTTTTCCAAATGAATTTCATGATTGCTTTTTCTATTTCTATGGGGAATGTTATTGGGATTTTAATTGGAATTGCATTAAATCTGTATAACACTTTTGGTAGTGTGGCCATTTTGACAATATTAATTCTTCCTCTCCAAGAACATGGGAGATCTTTCCATCTTCTAAGGTCTTCTTCAATGTCTCTCTTTAGTGTTTTGTAGTTTTCGTTGTATAGGTCTTTCACATCTTTTGTTGGATTAATTTCCAAGTATTTTATTTTTATTTTTTGAAGCTATCATGTCACAGCTATTTCAATAGTAGGTTGCAGGTTAAGTAAGGATGATACAGGCGTGTTTTAGAAGAGGGGAAGGCTATTCCCATCTCATACAAGTAAATGCTACATTGGATTCTATGAAGAGACTCGTCAGTTTTTTCAACGAAGCAAGACTTCTGTTGAACAAGACAAGGTAGGTCAAGCATTTGAAGATGTTTTTGAGATACATATGCAGCATTGATCTGGGAATCTTCAGTACTCCCCAGATTACAAAAATTACCTAGCTTTCATTAGCCATTGTCCTTACGTTGGAGGAAATTCCAGCTGCTATGGAAGGTTACCTATAGAGGACCCTGTCTATAATTGGAGAACCATAATAAGCTGTGGGCTTCTATTTTGAAGGAAATATTCCTTAGCCTCTACAGAATATAACTGAAAATCAATTGATGCAAACTACTTTTCCAGCAAAGGGGAGGAAAATGCAGGAGGAAGCATGGGCTGCTGGAATCCCTTCGGAAGTGCCTGTGCAATCCCCAGATGACATCTTGTGTCCAGTGTATTGGTAAAATCAAAGACATCTTTCAGTTTGTATTAAAAAAGAAGAGAAAATTTTGCTGAATTTTGTGGAGAAAAAAAGGCAATTGGGAGACATGACCTATCAGAAAATGACTCAGAAATTATAGGACCTTGGAAACCACCAAAATCCAGAGAAAGCTCAGCTACTGATTCAGCAAGGATATTCTCAAAAAACTCTCCATCTCATTTCTTGGGAAAAGATCTTTTACTCATAGTCTGTCCAGCCTGCTCAAGAATAATTGTTCAAATAACTAGAATGCAAATTATAACTATCCATATGTCAATTAAAAAAAGAAAGCATAGTTCCCATAACCCAGCAAAATACCAGCTTTGATTCCTATGACTATTATACATATGGTGCAACTCCTAAAATGGTCACAATGTAACAATTATTTTTTAAAAATGAGATATACTGGGCAGGGGATATGGCTCAGTTTGTAGAGTGCTTGCCTCTCATGCACAAGGCCCTGGGCTCTATTCTCAGCACCACACACACACACACACACACAGATATATTGTCCCCCACAAAGGATAGTGTGTCACTTGGTATCCTCTGCATCCACAACTCTTATGAGTTCATCAACAAGTAGGAAATGGGGACAAGGTTGGGCCTGAGTTAGAATTTCCCTCATTCTAGGGGCAGAATGCAGAAGTCAGATAAAAAGTAGCCCAGGGCACAGAGCAGCGGAAGTTGCGTGTACAGATCCTTTTGGAGCCTGTTACCCTGGTAAAGCAGGCCATGGGGAAAGTGTTTATGACACTGGTGCCCATGTCCTGAGCTGAGGAACCAGAGGTGAATCTGAGCTGGGAAAATGGGAGTCAGCCAAGCCACCTGTCCCCAGTGGTGTGGGGATTGCAGCATGCCCTGTGACGCCCTCCCAGATTCACTCCAGGAGAAGGGGCAGAGGGGAACCAGGAAGCTGATGTTGGAAGGGTGCCTGCAGGCCACCCAGACTGTCCAGCAGTGGGTGAAGGACGGTGAGAGTAACTGGAGCCGCTGTATTTCATCAGTGCTGGGCGACAAAGGCAGGAAAATGCCAGAGGGATAGGATTATCTATTTCAACAGTGACACCATGTGGCACTGAGAGTAAAAAACAGAAGAATCAGCCTCTCCTGAGGACGTTAATAGCCCGAACCCAGGCCCTTGAACTAAGCAAGCACTCTGGGGGCTTCATGGTTTTCACTGACGGGACAAACCCAGGAGGAAAGAAATATTTCTAAGCTATACTGGTTGGAGGCTCAAAGTTAATTAGTTTGATAATTTAAGCAAATATAAACTCAATTTGAACTCCAAGCTAGGAAGTGATCACATATTAGTATCGTTACCTTGGGGGCTAGTCATGACCAGAGGCACAGAAACCGATTACACAGAACACCAATGTCAAGCTGTGAAAAGCTCCTGGGTGGGAAGAGCATCCACCCCTTCCTGGATGAGATGGACTTGCTCACCCTTTCTCCTCCTCCCGCGTGCCTAATTCAGTGGCCCTGCCATCCACCCAATTGCTCAACAGATTAGTCAAGACTCTTTTGGTTTTAAGTATCAGGAACCAAACTAAACAAGCTTAAGCATAAAAAAGCAATTTATTGCTTCACCTAACTGGGAAGGATGTAGGATTGACTCATAGAATTAAAAGAAATGAGGGTTCTGGGGGCTGGGGTTGTGGCTCAGTGGTAGAGCACTTGCCTAGCACATGTGAGGCACTGGGTTCAATCCTCAGCACCACATAAAATAAAATAAATAATAAAGACTTTAAAAAAAGAGAGAAATGAGGATTCTGGCAAGTCGAGGAAGGATCAAACCTGGGATTGGAAGCAGCTGGGACTCTCCTGCTCTCTTCTGCAACCTCAGCATCAGGGGAGAAGTTTGTTCAACAGACATTCTTACTTTAGGGAAGGGCTCTGATCAGCTCACTTGAGTTAAGTGTGTCTTCCCCTGGGCTAGTCCCCAGTGCCTGGAAGATGACATACTAAGATAGGCCAGTCGTGGTCACACCCTGTGTGATGCCCCTGGGGAGGAGGTGTAAAGAAAGATAGGAAGACTTGGTGGCCACAAACCCAAGCAAGCCTCCTTTTGTCCACTACGCACATGCTGATACCCCCCGATTTTTAAAGTAAATGCTTAATTAAAACTTGACATACATGAAGAAAAGTGCATGTATCCTCAGTGTGAGGCCAGGTGGCTTTTATTTGCTGTGGTTTGAATGTCTGTCATGTGTTGGAAACTTAATCCCTAAAGTCATAGATTAAGAATACTTAAACGCGTGGGATCTTGGGAGGTGATTGAGTTATATGAGTTTTGCCCTTGTGAATAGATTAACCCATTCATAGATTAATGAGTTAATGGGTTAATGAGTTATCTATACAGTGGGTCTGTTACAAAAACCAGTTTGGCTGGTTTGGGCCCCCTTGTATGGGGTCCCCTCACCATGTGAGTCCCCACACCACCTTGGCTCTCTCTCCAGGGTCCCCACCAGCATGAAGGTCTCCCTAGAGGCAATACCTCAACCTTAGATTTCCCAGAACCCAGAACTAAAAGAAATGTTTGTTTCTTTATAAATTATTCAGTATCATGTATTCCATTGGAGCAATAGGAAACAGACCAAGACACTGTTGAACACACCTTTATAACTAGGACCTTGATCAAGAAATAGAACATTCCAGCACCTGAAAACCCTCCTGTACTTTCTTCTAATCATGGCTCTTCTGGCCCTCAGGGTAAACACTATCCTGATTTCTAATATAATTATTTCGATCAGTTTTGGAATTTTATGTAAATGCAGTCATTCAGTATTATCAGTCCTCCTCCTCTTTCTCCTCCCCTTTCTCCTCCTCTTCCTTCTTTTTTTTTTAATATTTATTTATTTATTTTTTAGTTTTAGGTGGACAGAATATCTTTGTTTTTATGTGGTGCTGAGGATCGAACCCAGTGCCTCACGTGGGCTAGGCGAGCATGCTACCACTGCGCCACAATCCCAGCCCCCTCTTCCTTCTTTTTTCAGTACTGGGAATTGAACCAAGTGGCACTCTACCACTGAGCCATGTCCCCAGCCCTTTTTATTTTTTACTTTGAGACAGAATCTTGATAAGTTGCCAAGCCTGGCCTCCAATTTGTTTGTAATCCTCCTGCCTCAGCCTCCCAAGTCACTGGGATTATAGGCCTGTGTCACTGCACTGACGCAGTATTATTCTTTTATATCTGGCCTCAGCTTTGTTTATAAAATCTGTTGTGTGTAATGCAGTGTTTGTTTCCATAGCTACTTAATATTCTGTTCCATAAATACACCAAAATTTATTTATCCATTTTGCTGTTGATGAATATCCTAGCCATGGAGGGGAAAATCCCAAGTGCCACTGGATTGTGAAAGTACTGTGAGAAACTTCACCTAGGTGCTTATGACTTTGAATTTTGTTCTAAATTATGTCCTTCATTGAATAATACATTTAAATGCTAGTTACTAATTAATGTATAAGGTCACCATATGAGGGTTTTTTTTTTTAATTTTTTAGTTATAGATGGACACAATATCTTTATTTTATTTTTTTATTTATGTGGTGCTGAGGATCGAACCCAGTGCCTCACACGTGCGAGGCAAGCGCTCTGCCACTAAGCCACAACCCAGCCCCACCATATGAGTTTTAAAGCATATTTTGTGAAAAAGTTTATAGAATAACAAATGTGCTTTGTGCTCATAGGGCCCATTGTAGCCCACTGGGGCCAGCCAGGCAAACTGTCCTGGCAGCCCAGGCTTTACAGCACGCCCCCTGGTGGCAGATATCTGACCTGCACTCCAATTTAGTCAATTGCAGGTTTGTTTTTTATTTCCTTTTTTTTCATTTGTTCTTTTCAGTTATACATGACAGTAGAGTATATTTCGACATATTTATACAAAAATGAAGAATGTCTCACTCTAATTAGGATCACAGTCTTGTGGATGTACATGATATGGAGGTTCACTGTGGTGTATTCCTATATGTATACAGGAAAGTCAAGTTAGATTCATTCCAGTATCTTTCCTATTCCTATATCCCCTCCCTTCCCAGAGGCAATTTATACTGGAACCAGTGGTATTTTATGTGCATAAAAGAGCTTTATCACAAGAGTAAAAGTATTTTGAACTAGACAGAGGGGAGTGAAGGGAGGGGAGGGGACACAGGGGTAGGAAAGATAGTAGAATGAATCAGACACTGTTACCCTATGTGCATATATGATTGAACGAGCTGTGTAACTCTATATCATGTACAACCATACAGATGAGAAGTTATACTCCATTTATGTATGATGTGCCAAAAGGCATTCTACTGTCATGTATAACTAATTAGCAACAAATAAAATATATATATATATTTTAAAAGAAGTGCTCCATCTCCACAGGGATGTATCCAATCAGGATACAGGCTCATTTCTAAAATCATTATATGAATTTTAAAGCAACAACTATCATTTATCAGTGCCTACTATGTACAGGATATTATGTCAATCCTTTTGTAGTAGCATGTATAATCCTTCCAGCATCTGTAAAGTGACTGTTGTTGTCTCCTTTCAGAGATGGCAGAAGAGGCTTAAAAAAGTTAAGTGATCACAGAGTCAGGGTTTGAACTCCAGCCTTCTCCCACAATAATGTCTTCTGTCTTCTTTGATTGGATATTCCTAGCTATTCAATGCTTGCTCAAGTTCATCCTCCACAGACAAGCCCCCTCCCCGAGGAGGGCTGTAGTCAGGGAAAAGTTCACATTCTCTCCTGGGACTCTTTGCTGGAATGCAAATTCTTATCATCCCTTTTCCCCCATCCAAGGGGACAAGTTGTTTTTCTGACTAGTAAAAGCCCAAAACCTTGACTGAGTCAGTTGTACTCGTGAGTGGGATAAAACACCTAAAGGCCAAGAGCCACTGGGTGTTTTCTCCATCTTCTACTTGGACAACATCAGGTAAGCCAGTGCTCTGTCTCTGCTCCCCTGCTTAGTGCCAGGTGTTAGGTGAGATGACCAACTTGTCCCAGAGTGCCCAAGACCCTCTCTATTTTTGCATTGAAATTCTCCCATCCTAAGTACCACCTTGGTCCCAAGTAAGTTGATTTTCACCCTAAAATTTTAGCAAGTTGGACCTAATTCACCATAGATCCAGTTGTCCTAGATTCTATAAGAAGACAAGAAATTCTTTAGGCCTCCTGGTTTATGACACATTGGCCAATCCAGTGACAACCAGCACTCTGCATTGGTGTTTTGGTTTATCAGGGGCTTGTCTTACTTAGAAAAGTGGGCTTTGGTAGCATGGGGTGCCTAGCGTGTGAGCTATGCAGGCAGGTGGCCTGAGTTTGGATCCTGGCTCCACTTTTGCTGGCTCTGTGCCCTTGAGCAAGTGATTTCATCACCTCCAATCTCAGAACCTAATTCCCAGGCATAGTACTTACTTCACTGAGTTGTTGTGAAAATTAAATGTGAAAAATACAAATACTGAGAAGTGTTGAGCCATTTTTATGGTTTCATGGTGATTTTGATTTTGTCTATGTTCAGACATATTTATGGAGTGGTCTTGCCACTCTCTTGCTCTGTCATTGCATAGTGACCCTGTCAGACACTGGTGCTCTGTGAAAGTGCTTGTGTTCATCAGGAGGACACCATGGCTCAGCCGCCAGGGCCAGATCAGTTCCCAGCAGACCAAGTAAGGGGATGCTTCTCTTCCTTTTTCACCCCTCAATTTCATCACTGATAACATGGAGATAATAACACTGCCTAACATATTAGGCAGCTGGAAGAATGCAGAGAAATAACATAAAATGTCTGGCATAAAATAAAACACAAATGCCAGTAAATTCCATCAATGTTGTTAAAAATGAATTTGTGAGGGCTAGGGATATAGCTCAATTGCTAGCATGTTTGCCTCACATGCACAAGGCCCTGGGTTCAATCCCCAACACCGCACACACACACACACACACACACACACACACACACACTACAAAGAATTTCTGATAAAATGGGGGAAGCAGAGAATCAAAATAAAGTCAAATACAGAAGATGCAGAGGGAAGAAGGGTCCTGAGAGGGGAGAGCAGATGAGGGTACTTTCTAAGCTAAGGTCTATCCTGAAGTTACCATGTGATCTCACCTGAGGCCTGGGCAGCCATAGTTGTATGTGAGTGAGTGTGTGTGTGTGTGTGTGTGTGTGTGTGTCTTTGAATGTGGAAAGTAAGAAGTGTGCCAGCAATACATACAAAGAGTTATATGCCATGATGCAGTGAGATTTGTCCCAGGAATGCAAGGGTGGTTTAACATCCCACCATTAATTAATGCAAAATACATTAATAGAATATAAGACAAAACCCACATGGTTATCTCAACAGACACACACACAAAACATCACTTGACAAAATTTGATACCCTTTCATGATTAAAAAAAAAACTCACTCAACAAATTAGAAATAGAAGGGAAAGTTCTCAATCTGATAAAGAACTTGTAAGAAAAACCCACAGCTGAAGGGTGAAAGACTTAATGCCTTTATCTCATATCAGGAACAAAACATGAATGTGTGTTCCTGCCATGTCCATTCAACACTGCTGGAATATCTAGTCAATTAGGAAGGGAAAAAAAAAAAAAAGGCATTCAGATCAGAAAAGAAGAAGTGAAACCATCTCCATTTGCAGACGACATGGAAAGTTCTAAGGAATATATAAAAAGTATTAGAGCTAAGAAGCAAGTTCAGTAGGATTACAAAATACAAAATCAACATACAAAAATGAAGTATGCTATAAAATAGCAATGAACAATCTAAAAATGAAATGAAGTAAACAGTTATATTTGTAATATCATCAAAAAGAATAAAATACGTAGGAATAAATTTAAACAAGTGTAAGACTTTATGCTGAATGGAAGGGGGCAGAGTGTGTGTGTGTGATTCCTGGTGCCTAAAGCCACCCCAAATCCATCCTGCTCAGGAATGAGAGTGACTACTATTGAAAGCTTGTCTGGTGTGACCAGCTGTTCTACACACTGGCCTGGTAGAATTTCTTTCCACCTCCTCTTGAGCTAACTGTGAACATAAGGAAGAACGGTGGGTGGGGTGCGGCCTGCCCTAGGCAATGGGACCAGCTGTGAGGTAGCCCAGGCCTAGGAGAGATGGGAAATTCAGCCAGGGAAATGTGGCTGTCTCCAGCTGCAGACTGGGTTAAACTCCCAGCCCTCAGAGGGCCAGAGTGTGTCTCTTGGGGTCTTGGGGTTCCTGAGTAGCCTTACATCTGTGCCTCTGAAGGCCTGGCCTCAGGGGCCCTTCGCTTTAGAACGATCCTCAAGGCCTGCAGGATGGCAGCCTGGCTGTTCCGCACATTGTAGTCATTGAGCCTCAGCAGACCATCGAAGTCTTCCTCCTTGTAGGTCATGTTGTACAGGGCATAGGGGGAGGTATCCTTGGTAACATCCACTTGGCCAGCTAGGAGCTCTGCAGGACTGCGCTGGACACCTGCCCAGGGGTAGGAGAGTCATCAGGAGAAGGACCAGAGGCCTTCACAGCTGGCCATGACTAAGCCACAAATAGAGCATAGGGGAAGGCTGCTTTCTTCCCAGCTCTCTGTACCTTTTGCCCAAAAATGTAAATGGTAGAATGCAGCCGGGCGCGGTGGCTCAAGCCTGTAATCCCAGCACTCAGGGAGGCTGAGACAGGAGGATCGCGAGTTCAAAGCCAGCCTCAGCAACGGCGAGGCGCTAAGCAACTCAGTGAGACCCTGTCTCTACATAAAACACAAAATAGGGCTGGGGATGTGGCTCAGTGGTCGAGTGCCCCTGAGTTCAATCCCCAGTACCAAAAAAATAAAAAATAAAAAAAATAAAAAAAAAAAAAAGTAAATGGTAGAATGCTATTTTGAGGTACGAGGAGTTTTCTGCTCCCAAGTTCCCTATAGCATGATGTTTCTTCCACTATTCAGGCTGCTCCACAGTATACCTCTACGTTGCTTCTGGGTAAGGTGGAAACAGCCAGAACAAGAAAGTTAATTGGGTTAAAAAATGGTGTAAATGAATAGAGCTTTGGCTTTGTAAGAACCAGCCTTTGTTGAGAGAGAAAAGTTCTCTAGAATTCCAAGATGTGGGCTAAACATATTAAGAATAAAACTGGAAGATTTGGAATTACGGTGGGAACTAAAAATTTAGGTATAACCCACTAAGACAGAAATTAGGTTTTCCCACCCAGAGGAAATAAACTCTGACCAGTTGGTGGGAGGAGAAAATAAGAAGAAATATGATAAGGGTTTAGATTTGGGAGCCCTTGAGAAGAAGCCCAGCTTCCTGAGACAGGACCACAACCTGGGCTGACCAGCATAATAAAGAGGCCAAATGACCTGTGCACCTCACACTGCCCAGAGCAGGACTAAAGGAGTTCAGGAGTATCAATGGGTACTGGGAGAAGGAGGAGGCTAAAGGAGCCTGGGGTCATGACTATGAGGAGACCTGCACAGTGACATGAGGATCTGCTGGGATGTAGGTGTCAGCCACCAAGGCCAGAAGTATCTGTCCAAGGCCTTGAGCCTTTCAGGGCAGACTTTTTCCCTTTTACCCTGGTGACTGGGGAGGGTCTGGGGGAGGGCCTCCAGGGGCCAGGCTGCCTATCTGGTAGAGGAGGGGCTGTCTTACCAGGGGCTGAGTAGTCTTTGAAGGAGACATTGACCAGTGGGAAGTGCAGCAAGACAGGGGCCTCAGGGCAGGTGGGGTCTGAGAAGAGGTAACACTCTTTGGGCTGGTGCTGGTCCTCAGGGCTGAGCTCCACATGGGGAAAGGGCAGTCCCCGGGCCCTACAGTACAGCTCAGTCTGCTGCAGTGCCTGGAGGAGCAGAGGGCAGTTCAGAGACCCCATGGACCCATGTCAGCCCTCTAGGAGATGCTAGGCTGGTTCCAGCCCCAACCTACTCCCTCAACATTAAGACATCAAGCTGGTTCTGTCCTGCTCATGGTGCAGCTAAGCTGCATGTGCCTTGGGGAGAGTCTGAGGATTCTAAGGGTTCAAATCTTTAGGTGGGGTGTAGATCCAGCACCTTCTACCTCCATTTGGATTGCGATTGCTGGATTATTCAAGTCCCAGAGCATAGAGGGCTTCAGTAAGTAACCTACATATGCATCCCAGCATTACCAAGTCCCCAGGGAGATGGGGTTGGATGTGGAAATGCCCAAGGTCTCCTCCCAGCTCTGTCCAGTTATTCTTCTTTGGGGCAGGTGTGGTGATGTTTGACTCATGAAAGTTAGCATGAGTGTCCTGGGAGCCCAGGGCCTTTCCCCACTGAGGACCCTGGAAAGACTTGTGGGTTACAACTTGCTACCTCTTCCTCCCTTGGAAAGGCAGGAGGTGTGGGGCAGTGGCTCAGAGGCCTTGCTGCTTGCCCCTGGATCTTGGCCTGGTTGGACATAGGGTCAGGGGTCCCCAGGGGGCAACCAGAAGCACCTCGAAGGGTGAGTTTAGGGAGTAGTTGAAGGAGAGTATGAGGTCCATCCTGCGACCTGGCCGGAGCATGGAGGGACAGCTGGTGTTGATGAAGTAGGCTGGGTCCACCAGGCAGAGCTGGGGTTCCTGGGGGGTCAGTCGACCGGGGATGGGGTCTAGCTGGCAGTCTGGTGGGAGATGCAGTGATAGTCAGAGGCAGCCACCCTGCCGCAGTAGCCCACCTTCAATGTTCACCTCCAAGTCCTTTCCTTACCTCTGGTGTCACTCCCTGAATGCATATGCCACCCCAGTCTCTCCCCAAGACCTCCTAGTGGGATCTTCTCCAGACTACAGACCAGAAATGAATGATGTGACCCCCCAAGCATCTTCTAGTCAACAGCCGTGGCCCATTCTCACCCAGGAGGCCAACTCTGTTATGGAACACATGGCCGTGGTCCTTACCTGCCCAGGTGGAGAAGCCTTTCTGATTGCAGTAGTCCTGGTGCAGCTGGAGGCCATGGAGGAAGTTGGCCCCACGCTGGTAGAGTGGCCTGTCAGTCAGGAAGCCCTTAAATGCCTGGGCCAGTGCTGTTCCGGGCTTCAGCCAGGAGGACTCCATCCATGAGGAGGTCGCAGAGGAGGCTGCAGGTGCCTTCTCTGCAGCCAGAGGAACAAACATTACTCCACTGAGGGGGCTGGAAATGTTCAGCCCTTCCTCCCTCAGGCACACCCGCCCCAACTAGTATCTAAAGGGAAGCACCCTCAACCTGAGCTCCCCTCAGTATCTCTTCTCCTACCTATATTCTGGATCTTGTCCTTAATGTGCTGGTTCCAGTCCCCCCCAGAGCAGGTGAGACCATACCAAGTGTCCAGCAAGTTTAGGGAAAAAATGTTGCTCCAAATACCTGAAAACCAAACCCACAGAGAAGTCAGCTTTCAGGCTCCAGCGCCCTGTCTTTGTCACCTGGAAGCCAGTGGTCCCCACCCTTGAGTTCTGATGTAAAATGGGAGCTGGAAAAAGGTTTTCGTTCCAATGGCTCTTCCCAACTGCCCAACGCCTGCCCCTCACCCTGGGGCTCTGTACAGACCTGAGCTGCAGGATTCATGTCCAGGAAGAGGCCTGGCAGAGTGACCACTCCTCACCTTCCAGAAAGCAGATCTGGGACTCAGGGAGCCTCTTCATCAGTTGCCCCATGAAGAACTTGGAGCCAAAGAGCTCAGGAGAGACAAAGCCTCCATACTTCAGGAACCCGATTTCATAGGGGGAGAACTCAACCCATTCTAATGTGGCAGGAAGGAGAGGCAGGAATGTGTTTTGTGGGTTGAGGGAGGCTGAGTTCTGCCAAGGGTCAAAGATACTGTCCCTAGGGGCTGGGGTTATGGCGCAGTGGTAGCGTGCTCGCCTAGCACGCGTGAGACACTGGGTTCGATCCTCAGCACCACATAAAAATAAAATAAAGATATTCTGTCCACCTACAACTAAAAAATAAATATTTAAAAAAAAAAAAAAAGATACTGTCCCTTGGCATGCCTCAGCTTTCCTCCTGACTGGCACCTCATGTTTCCTCAGCAAACATGAGGAATGCAGGCTCCTGGGTAGACCAGCCCCATCCCACCCCATCTGCATGTTCAAACACCGCCACCCCCAAAGGCAGGGAGCACCCCAGGCAGGCTCCTGGGCCTACCACCACCACCACCCTTCCAGAAGTTTGTGCAATCTGCACAGGAGTTTCCAGATTGAATTTTCCTGGGACTCTCAGGGGGCAGAGGATTTGGGGAGTATGTGTTTTGGAGGATGGAGTGAATAGGACTGTACCCTTGAAGTTGAGGGTATCCAGATTGTTCTCTTTGACATTGAGGCTCAAGTAGAGAGGCAGAGGGTTCTGACCCCGCTCCAGTGCGGCTCTCTGTCCTGACAGCTTCTGATCCATCACCTGGGATTGGAGGACATGAGGACCCAAGTGAGGGTGGGAGCACCCTGGAAGCAGCAACTCTACCAGGACAAGGGCAGGGGAGGAACACAGGCTGGGGGCAGGGAGGTGGTTGCTTCACTGGGATTTGGGGGGTGTGGTGGGTGTGTGCAGCCAGTTCCCACTCCTGCCCCCATGTTCTCACCACGCCCATATGCAGGGTGGTCATGCGGGGCTCTGCAGGTTGTGCCTATCTCCCAGAGGGCCATTCCTGAAGACTGCAGTGTCAACAGCCCTTCCCCCCACATCCCATGCTTCCGAGTCTTTATGGATTTATGGGTGGAGTGAAAGTGAATACTGACACAAAGACACACACATATATGCAGGTACACATTGCTTTCCAGAAAGCATACCACAAGCCAGGCACGGTGGCGCAAGCCTGTAATCCCAGCACTTAGGGAGAATCGCGAGTTCAAAACACAAAATAGGGCTGGAGATGTGGCTCAGTGGTTGAGTGCCCCTGAGTTCAATCTCCAGTACCAAAAAAAAAAAAAGAAAAGAAAAGAAAAGAAAAAAGAAAGCATACCACAAACCCTATTTAGTACACACTGAGCTATGCCAGGGGACTTGCTGCCCCTTTTAGGGTTCAAGTTTCAGCCCCTCTCAAATACTTTCCTGGCATGCCTGCCTTCCCCTCATCCTCCTTCTTTCCTGCTTTGTTTGCACAGTATGAGGTTGTACCCTGTGGTTGATTCCTGCCTTCTGTTCCTAATTCTTTCTTCAATAAAATGCCAAGCTCTGTCACTGATGACAAAGACTATGGCTTGCCTTTTGGGGGAGCCCCCACAGAGCCTCCCTGAGTTCTAGGGACACAGAAAGTTCACATTCTATTCAGAGATGTGCACGGGGCTCCTCTCAAGCTGCCTCAAGGTAAAAGGTGAACGGTGGCAGCTGCCCAGAGCCTTGCCTTAGCAAGGACGGTGCTGCCATAGCTGAGGCTGTAGCTGTTGGCCCCGGGCTGTTTCAGACAAGGTAGCACATGTCATCCCCATCTTAGCTTCTTCAAGGTAGAAGAGGAAGAACCCTAGGAAGCTCCCAACCTGCCATACCAGTCCTTATATCCAGATTTACTTACAAAGCAGGTTAAATACATAGCTTGCTAGGCCTCTATGAGAATCAGTCTAGCAGAAGTCACCTTGGAATTTGTCTTTTTCTTTTTTGTATCAGGAATTGAACTCAGGGGCACTCAGCCACTGAGCCACATCCACAACCCTATTTTGTGTTTTATTTAGAGACAGGTCTCACTGAGTTGCTTAGTACCTTGCTTTTGCTGAGGCTGGCTTTGAACTCGCGATTCTCCTGTCTCAGACTCCCAAAGTGCTGGGATTACAGGCGTGCACCACCATGCCTGGCTTGGAATTTGTCTTTAAAATAAAGCTCCCCAAGGAATTCTGATGATCAGCGAGATGTGAGTCCCAAGAGTCTAGCCCAGCCTATCCAATAAGAAGCCTTCCCATAAGCGTGGCAAAAATCTAGCACAAGCAGTCTTTCCTCCTTCCTGACAGTCCTTTTGTCACTTGACAAGAGTACTCATGTGTCAATTCATGCATTCCCCCCAGTTCTTCAGTGGTACCCAATATAACTTGAGTTACAGAGGGAATCTACAGAACAATCCCCAAACAGGGCCTGAGCCCCTGCCACAGGTGATGTCATCTCACCAAGTCAGTGCTGCAGATGTGAATGTGTGCATGTGATTGGGAGGGAGAGGGCTGACTACCATCAGCAATTTCTCTTCTCAAAGTCTCTCTCTCTCTCTCTCTCTTTTTTTTTTTTTTTTGCAATGCTGGGAATTGAATGCAGGGCCTTGTACCTGCAAGGCAAGTGTTCTACCACTACTACTGAGCTACATTCCCATTCTTTTTTTCTTAATATTTTTTTAGTTGTAGATGGACACAATGTCTTTATTTTATTGCTTTGTATATGGTGCTGAGGATCGAACCCAGGGCCTCACGCATGCGAGGCAAGCGCTCTACCGCTGAGCTACAATCCCAGCCCCTCCCATTCTTTTTAAAAATTTTATTTTGAGACAGGGTCTTACTAAGTTTCCAAGGGTGACTTACAACTTTCAATCCTCCTGCCTTAGCCTCCTGAGTAGCTGGGGTTCCAGCTGTGTACTACCACAACAGCTTCAGTGTCTGTCTATGTATTTATTTATGGTACTGGGGACTGAAGCCAGGAGTGCTTTACCACTGAGCTGTATCCCCAGTCCTTTCTATTTTTTTTTATTTTGAGACAGGGTCTTACTAAGTTGCTGATGCTGGCCTTAAACTTTACAGCCTCCTACCTCAGCCTCCTGAGTTGCTAGGATTTCAAGTGTGTATCTCCATGCCTGCTTAATGTCTTTTTATTTAGCATTCCTGTTTATTGCTCTTTTGACATGTATAATGAGGAAAATTTTGGCTTTTTACTATAGTTTCACAATTTCTGCCTTGGGGAAAGTTTTAGGAAAGGTTAAGCAACCCTTATACCCACTGAAACAGCACCAAGGATACCTTGTGATAGTTAACAATTAAGCTGCATAGGCCTCCATCTCCAGCCCCCCAGTTTCCAAGTAAGTATCCCTGATGCTGCAGAACACTATTTGACAACTCAAGGTACCCACTGGAAATGTTGGCGCTTGTTATAGTGTTGGTACAGTGTTGGTGATGTGTTGATCTGGTTTGAGCAGTTGTACATAGTAGACTAAAGGGTGTGAGAAATTTTGTTTAGTGTTGCAGAAAAATATGTAAAAGCGTCTTCACTCAGGAAACAATAAGAGAAAAACTAGAAGTTTCTTCTGTGGGATGGTAAGGAGCTTCTAAGCAGTTCAAGACTTGCCAGCAAAAAATAAAGGAAAAAAATTCTAAAGAGGTAGTTTGAGGGGCTGGGATTGTGGCTTAGCGGTAGAGCACTTGCCTCGCATGCGTGAGGCCCTGGGTTCGATCCTCAGCACCACATACAGAGCAATAAAATAAAGACATTGTGTCCATCTACAAAAAAAAAAAAAAAAAAAAAAAAAAAAAAAAAAAAAAAAAAAAAAAAAAAAAAAAAAAAGAGGTAGTTTGAGTGGGGGCACACACCTGTAATCCCAGCAACTCAGGAGGCTGAGGCAGGAGGATTGCAAGTTCAAGGACAACCGTAGCAATTGGCAAGGTCCTAAGCAACTTAGCAAGACCCTGTCTCAAAATAAAACATAAAATAGCTGGGGATATAGCTCAGTGGTAGAGTACTCCTGGATTCAATCCCCAGTACCACACACACATACACACACACACACAGACACATAGAAGTAGTTTGAAAAGCACTGATCATACCTGGTACGTGTGTAGGGGTGGGGGTTCTAGGTATCAAAGCCTGGCTTTGCACATACTAGGCAAGCACTCTACCACTGAGCTACACCCCCAGCATAAATGGTACATTTTGTAAGTGGTTTTTTATAAAAACTGAACCAATATTTTAGACATAAGTGGACTGACAAATTCATTCTGAGTAATGTTTCAGGGTATGATACTTCCCTAATAATACTTCACATTAATGAAATTGGGATTTGTACTGAAAGGAGTTTTATTTCTTGACATTTCACAGTGACTTTTCATACTTTAGATTAGTATATCATAGAGGTTATAAATACCTGTCTTTCTCCAAAGACTTATAAAAATTAGAAATAAACACTAAAATTGTCTGAATAAAACATTATTTTAAGAATCATATATTGGGGCTGGGATTATGGCGCAGTGGTAGCATGCTCGCCTAGCACACATAAGGCACTGGGTTCAATCCTCAGCACCACATAAAAATAAAATAAAGATATTCTGTCACCTACAACTAAAAAATAAACATTTAAAAAAAAAAAAAGAATCATATATTGGCTAGAACTAGTGGTACATATCTATAATCCCAGCAACTCAGGAAGCTGAAGCAGGGGTAGCACAAATTTGAGGCTAGTCTCAGCAATTTAGTGAGGCCCTAAGCAACTTAATGAGACCCTGTCTCAAAATAAAAAGTAAAAAGGGCTGGGATGTGACTCATGGTAAAACACGCTTGTGTTCAATACCCAGTACCAAAATAAACAAAAGTATATTATAATAAATTATCATTAAGAGGTAACATATGATAGCTAAAAAAATAAAGGAAACAATAAATTGAAAAACTTTTATATTCTGACAAAATTTTAAAGAGCATAGGTGCTTGGGGCTGGAATTGTAGCACAGTGATACAGCGCTTGCCTCACACATGTGAGTCACTGGGTTTGATCCTCAGCACCACATAAAAATAAATAAATAAAATAAAGATGTTGTGTCTATCTACAACTGAAAAAAAATTTAAAAATAAAGAGCATAGGTGCTCATTTTAAAAATTACATACATGGTCAGTAATGTCACAAGAATTTCTATTATTGTGGACAATAAAAAATGAATTAAATTTGTCTTTTTGAAAGTTACTATAAACCTTATACATAAAACCATGCATTAAGTCATTACTAGAGGATCAAATGGTAATTAAGTAGAAATCCTCTTTATAGCCTGGGATCAAACTAAATTTCCTAGCACCTTGTAAAATGAGCTGTTAAAACAAGCTTCTCCCTGCTATGGTAAATAGTTGTTGCCAGCAGGCGAAAAGTCAATCAGTAAAACACCTTCAAAGCTGAATATGAGCGGGGGCAGGGGTGTATACCTGTAATCTCAGCTACTTGGGAAGTTCAAGCAGGAGGATCATAAATTTAAGGCCAGCCTGGGCAACTTAGAGAGACTCTACCCCAAAATAAGTAAATAAATAGATAGATAGATAGATAGATAGATAGATAGATAGATAGATAGGGCTGGGAAGCTGGGTAGGGTGGTGCATTCTTATAATCAGTGGCTGGAGAAGCCGAGACAGGAGGATCACAAGTTCAAAGCTGGCCTCAGCAACTTAGCAAGGCCCAAAGTAACTCAATGAGACCCTGTCTTAAAATTTTAAAAAATATATAAACAAAAAAGGTCTAGGGATGCAGGCTCAGTGGTAGAATGCTTGCCTGGTATGCATGAGGCCTTGGGCTCAATCCCCAGCACATAAAAACAGAACAAAACAAAAATCTGAATATGAATCTTAAACAGTAGATCCAAAGAAGACAGAACATTAATAAAATAAAAATATTTCAAGTAATTATTTTGGTGTTATAAAATCAATGCTATTTCAACCAAAATCCCACCAACATTTATCATGAAACTTGATTAAATGATTATTTTAGAAGAACAAAGGGCCAAGGGTAGCCAAGATAATTCTAAAGAAGACTCAAAGTGACAGGGGTAAACTTTCCCTAGGAAATACCAAAATTTATTATAAAACTACAATAGTTGAGTCAGTGTGCTATTGGCATAGGGATAGATAATCAGTCCTGTGAGAATGGAATAGAGAGCTCAGGACAAGTCCTATGAATATAGAAACCTGATAAAACAGAAGTAGCAATGCCAATAAGGGAAGGAAAAAAAATCAGTACATGAAACTGGGGATGTTTCTAACCATCTGAAACAAAGTGGGTCCTTATCCCTATACCACCTAAATTTTGGGTGACTTCAAGTCCTATTCATAAGAAACAAATCTTCAAAATTTATATAAGGCAAGGCATGGTGGCACATGCCTGTAATCCTAGCAACCTGGGACCCTGAGCCAGGAGGATCACAAGTTCTAGGTCAGCCTGGGCAATTTAGTGAGACCGTCAGTGACTTAGCGAGACCCTGTCTCAAAATAAAGTAAAAAGGGCTAGGGATGTGGCTTAGTGGTAAAGTGCCCCTGGGTTCAATTCCCAGTACCAAAAATAAAAATTTTTTAAAGAATATTAATATCCAGAATATAAAAGAATTTCTAAAAATAGAAAATTGGAAAAGGATTTTAGGAGACAATTCATGGAAGAGGAACCCAAATGATAAATATACTTGAAAATATGATGGCTCACTAAAAATCAAGCAAATGCACAACTACAGTGAAGTTTGCTTTCACACCCATAGATGACAAAAAAAAATCTAAGTCTGCAGAAGACATAGAGATAAAGGAACTAATATACACAAATAGTGGGATGAATTAAAATCATTCCTTTGGAGAACAATTTAGCACAGCCAGGAGAGTTGAAGGTATACAGACTCAATGGCTCTATAGTTCAACTGCAGGATATATATCTTAGAGGCTGAGAGAATCTCTAATACATCTGTCTAAGGATTCTTGTACACAGTTGTTCACTCAAAGAATATTGCATTTTTCTTAAGGGTATATGTATTAAAATTATATATAATAAAAGTATAACAAAGGTATATTAAATATGTGTGATTATATAATAGACTAAAGTATATAGACTATAGATATCCATGTCATGATGTGATGGTGAGTGAGGGAAATGGGAGAGGGGAGGGGACATGGAGGCTTCAACTCTATCTGTAACATTTCATTGCTTAAGTTGGTTGGTGAGATCTTGCATATTCATTATATTGTTTTTGTGCTTGATTCATTTTCGTAGGCATGAAGACTTAAATAATAATGTTTAATAATAAATATTGATATTTGCCTACTAAGTAATTTTTTAAATAATTAAAGAATGGTTTGTAATTTCTAAGCAACATTGTGCTTGCCACCTAGAATAAAATTTAAAGAAAAAAAATTGAAGTAACTTCATTTCCTTCTTTCTGCTATTAATATCCTTGACAGTTTCTTTATCTTCTGTGGTGCTGGCGATTGATCCCGAGGCCCTTGTGCATGCTAAGCACAGGCTCTACATGAGCCACACCCCAAGCCAGTTTATTTTTGTTTTGATACTTTGTAATGATACTTTTTTCTTCTAGTTGTTTCTAATCTGTTTGAAACGTTTTCCAGATAATTATATGTGATAAAACAGTAATATGAAAGAATAATTAATTTTCAATAATTATATCAGTTAATGTAAGATCTAGCAGTTAACTTATTAAATTCTCCTAGAAGAAATATTTCAGTCCAAAATTTATATGCTCAGTTTTGTCTTGATGTTGTTAGGATAATAGTAAAGACACATAACAGCTAACCCTTTAGTGTTTACTCTATGCCAGGGTGCCATTGAGTGCTCACAACACACCCAAGAGGAAAATACTATTCTCATCTCCATTGTACAGATAAGACATAGAGATTAAGTAATTAGCCTAATGATAACACAGCAAGTAAAATACACTTAAATTAGAACCCAGGGAATCTGGTTCCAAAGTCTGTGCTTTTAACACTATCAAAAGATGAGGAAGAACAACGACATTTCATATTGCAGTATAAATAAATAAAAGTGGTTCTAGAAATCTTACTGTCTCAGTGCAAAAGCTTTGTTTGCATGACTGACCCTGACTGATCCCCAGATCTTGGGAAATTCAGCAACTTCTGCTACATGGCAGTTAATTGAAGAAAGGCCTGACTCAGAAAGGTGGCATCCCAAAGTTGAAAAGTCACTAACGCATGGCAGTTCCCAGATTCTTTAAGAAATGCCCACACTCACTCCACCTCATCTGGGCAGGTGCTCTACCTGGCCATGCAGCATGGTCTCCAGCACCAGGGCCCACAGGTCCACAACCGTGGTGGAGTGGCCTTGCTCAGCCCGCAGCTGCAGCTCCCTGCGATAGCTCGCCAGGTGCTCTGGGGAGAAGGCCCTCAGCTTGCTCTTAGTCAGATGCTCCCGGACATGGCTGATGGGTCCCTCAAGGTCCTTTTGTGACCACTCAGGATCCCAATACAGGTGGGCCATCGCCCTGGAAGAACAATGGGCAGGACAATGCTGAGATCATAATGGGACATTACAGTTCCTCCCTTCCACCCTCTAACTACACCCAGTGCAAGGCTCCTGCTGCCAAGGATCTGCAAATATGGAAAATGTATGTCAGGGATTTTTCTTCTTCTGAGACAATGGTTACAAATACTAATATGATGTGAACAATATATATGTAATTAATTAACATCTCTTCTTTCTTTTCTTTTTTCTTTCTTTTTTTGGTAGTGTTGGCTGATGACAGAACCCAGAGTCTCACACATGCTAAGTAAGCACTCTACCACTGAGCCACATCCCAACCCCATAGGTAGCTTTAAATTTCCTAGTAGCCACACTAAAATAGTATAAAGAAACCAGTAAAAATTAATTTTAATAATTCAATATATACAAAAAAGCATTACTTCAACTGGTAATGTTGATTATTGATAAGTCATTTATATAATTTGTATTTTTCAAGCCAAATCTTCAAATTCACTATATTTTTTTATATTTATAGCATATCCAATTTTTTTGTTTGTTTTTTTTGTGTGTGGTCCTGGGGATTGAACCAGGGTCCTCTCATGTGTGAGGCAATGTCTCTACCACTGAGCTATATCCCCAGCCCAACACATCCCAGTTCAGACCAGTCACATTTCAAGAGGTCAATAACCACATATGGCTAGTGACTACCATGTTGGTCAGCACTGGACCCTATTCCCACCTTCAGAGCTGTCCTAAAGCCCTTTCAGAATTTGCTTGTCAACAGCTGTCATTAAACTTGTCTGAGGTTTATTCCTGTTTTACTCCTCAAAGTCGTATTTCAATGAGACTCAAGCAGGTGAAATTCTAACATCATAGGCAGGATGAAGGGATGCAGAGATGATGCCATCTTTAGATAAAACAGCATCTCTTAACCTCAGTTTCCTCATCTATATCACATATGAGCAATAAGAGAAACTACCTCAAAAAATGTTGTGTGCATTAACCCAGGTAATAACTATGACATTTTAAAAAGATCCACCACCTTGGAGCTCCTGGTATGTGTCACGCATTAAGTTAAATGTTTTACAGGGCTGTCTATTCCAATTCTATGGCATATGCACACCCATTTGGGAGATAAGTCAACTAAGAATAAGAAGAAAGAAGTTGTTCAAGGTTGCCCAAGCCTGTAAGTGGGGTTGCCAAGATCAAACCCAGCTCCTTCTGGATCAGCAACCTTCCAGTGCCTTGGTAACATCTAGGAAGGGGCCTCCTGCATCACCCCTCCCATGATAGCACTTCTGTATACGTCTGTTTCTGCCTTTTGAAAAAGTTGCATGATCCCCATCACATCTTACTACTGATGATCGTACTGCTCATACCCACTTGGCATCCCCATATAAAGGCTCCTTCTAGGGGCAGGGGGTGTAGCTCAGTGGTAGAGTGCTTACCTGGCATGTGTGAGGCACTGGGTTCAATCCTCAGCACCACATAAAAATAAACAAATAAAATAAAGATATTGCGTCCATTTACAACTAAAAAATATTTTTAAGAAAAGACTCCTTCTAGTATCCTCTCAGTTTCCCTCTGGGTCCTGGCCACCTCTGCTGTTCTAGACCCCATCGCCCTCACCATGTAGCACCTGAGACGCCACTGAAGTAGGTCACACAGTCCAGGAGACCCAGTTTCTGCAGAGCCAATAGGTGGCCATAGAGGGAGGTCATGGCCCGGGCCCCTCCTCCTTCAGCCATGATGCCCACAACAGGGACCTGGAGCACACACAGATATAGACCAGTTTAACAGCAGCAAGGATGAGCTGCCTCCTGCCTTACCCAGGAGTTCACCCTGCTCCCTGCCTCCAGGGAGGGGGCTTGGTACTCAGGAACCACTGCAGTCAGGGTTAGAGCTAGGGCAAACCCTTAACCAAGAAGGGACAGCTTTCAGCCCAGGTCAGAGCCCCAGGGAGCAAGAACCCTGGTACTCAGGCATGGCCCACATCTCCCCCCACCCCCCTACTATCCATTCTCTAGTGACTGTAGTATCTTTAGAGGGCATAGGAATCAGGTACTACTTTAAGTCCAGTCCAGAGTGTCTGTACCCACATTGCTCCTACACCTCCAAACCTCATCCTCCTGCAGGTCTCTGTCCAAATGCAGGGCCTGCTTCAGGGCCTTGGCTACCACCTGCTTCCTCCTGCTCAGGAAGGCCTGTTCCTCAGCACACAGATTGAAGCCCAGGCGAACAGCCAGTTCCTTAGGGCTGAGGCAGTGGAAGATCCAGGGGTCAGGGGACACCATGCATGGCTCAGTTACTGGCTGACTATCTCTACAATGAACTGCCAAATAACTTCCCTGCTCCAACCACAAGAACCACAGCATTCCCCTGCCCTGCCCACCCCTCACTGCCTCTACAGATTGGAATGCCCCTCACCAGCTGTCTGCCTTGAGCTGCAGCCTCACTCCCGGGGCCTGAAATGAAAGCAAGAGACCTTGCTCAGAATGTCCCAGATTCTGAGCCAGACATAGTATCCTCTGGGGCCCTGAGCTCCTTCATCTTCATTCAACTGGCACTTCCTATCCAGTTGAGGCCACTTACATTTGTAGCAGGAACATTGATGGTCACCTCTTTCCCCATGGCCAAGGACTTCAAGGGCACAGTGAGATGCCCAGCTGAGTTGTCTGAGTTCCAGCCACCGCTTTTGAAACTCTGGAGGGAAATATTCATTCATCTGTTCATTCATTCCCTCACTCATTTGACAAATCCTGACTGAGGATCTAGACTATGAATAAGACAGCCTGAATCCCTCCCTGATAATCGCTAATAATTATAAAATAATCATGGCTAGCTGGGTGTAGTGGCACATGCCTGTAATCTCAGTGACTTGGGAGGCTGAGGCAGGAGGATCACAGATCAAGGTCAACCTCAGCAACTTGGGCAAGACCCTGACTCAAAATAAAAAATAAAAAGGGCTATGGATGTGGCTCATTGGTTAAGCACCCCTAAGTTCAATCCATGGTACCAAATAATCATTATCATCATCATCATGGCTAATATTTACTGCAAAGGTATTGGTCTCACTGAATCACATTTACAAATTTATAAAGAAACAGGCAATGAATTGATGTTAATGAGTGTTGTGAAGGACATAAGTAGTGGGATATGACGGAGTAACCAAAGGCGGGGTCTGTTTGAGGTAGGGAGTCAAGGGGAGATCCTCTGAAGAGGTGAAATTTGAGCTGAGATATAAAGGAGGAGGAGATGGTGGAGAAGGCAGCCCCTTGGGCTAAACCAGAGGAAGACAGGGAAAGCATGTGGTATGTTGGAAAAGGAAGAGGAAGTAAGTGTGGCTGGAGAATCATGAGCAAAGGCAATGTGGAACAAAATGAGAGAGCAGAAGTGTCCACACTGCATCAGAGGGTTCAAACAAAGACTGACATGGTGCAGCAGTCCCCAACCCCTGTGAATCCTCCATGTCTTCCAAGGGTGGAGTGCCTAATGGCAAAGGCCAACAAGGTCACAGGGGGCCTGGCCTTGGCAGGAGGAAGGCCGGGAATAGCTGGAGGTGGCTAAAGGCTGGAGTTGGCAGGAGAGTTGGAGAGTGGAGACCCACCCTCAGGTGCCCACTCAGCTCCGCATCTTGGGCTGCCAGGTAGTGGAAGCGGAAGGCAGAGGCTGTGTCCAGGCTTGATGTCTGTGTGTCCTCATATGACCCCTTCAGCACCAGCTCCAGTTCCAGTCTTTCCTGCCCTAGGGAAATAATGAGCAGTTGGCATAAGACAAACAAGAGCCTGGACCCCAGCTGGGACCTGAGAAACCAGCAACACTGGTTGGGCATGGTGGAGTCCAGGAGGCTGGACCATGGTAAGCAGGATTCTGAAAAGGGCCTGTTGGACCTCACAACCCCCATGGGATTCCCACATCCTGTGATGTGTTCTCAGTGGCTCCTCTCCTGCCCAGAGGAGACATGCTGCCGTCCTGTGGTCAAGAAGGGAGAGGCAAGCTCTACCTCTACTCCTGCCCTCTGCTGTTAGTTCTCCCCACAGCCTTTGTCTGCCCCTCTCACACCACCCTCTCCTACCCTCCCCCTCCCATGTTCCAGGCAGAGTCCACACCTGGTTCTGGGCAGGTCTTACCTGCTCTCAGTGCTGTACTCCCCGCTTTGTCCAGGCAGACATTCAGACATGACAGCTCTCGGGCCTGGGGCAGACCACATCATGGGCAGGGGCTCTGCAGGGTAAACTGAGGCCTCCTCAACCTCAACCCTCTAAGCCCTACTGTCCTAAATCCAATACACACTAACAAGAAGTGGGGTTCAGAATGAGCCTGGACACAGAGACCCTTCACTCCTTCTCAGATCTGTTGCAACTGCTCAGCCTGAAGTTCCACAGAAGCCAGGAGACCCCATCTCCACCCCAACCCCAGCTCTCCTGAACTTATGGAACTTTTGGAATCTCTGAAAGCTCCCATCTCCCAGGCACAGGTCCTTCTTGTCTGTTTCTCTGCAGCCTCAACTGGTGGGTGTCTTCCACTACAATGACTCCCAAACAGCGTGTGCAGACACAGGCCACAGGAAGACAAGTGGGGTGGTGGAGAAACACAGAACACGGGAGTGACTACAATGCCTTCTGTTATCACTGAGGGGACTTGCCTTGGCATTTTCTCTGTTAAACACCCTTGGCATTGGCCATCTCTGTAGAACTACTGAATTTACCAACCCACTGTTGGGCTCTGGCACCCCAGAAAAGGGGCAGCTGCCATAGTTATGACTTAATTTTAGTGTATATTATTTTAAAAAGTAATCTAGCTGGCACAATGGTGCACACCTGTAATCCCAGCAGCTCGGGAGGCTAAGACGGGAGGATCATGAGTTCAAAGCCAGCCTCAGCAAAAAGTGAGGCACTAAGCAACTCAGTGAGACTCAGTGAGACCCTGTCTCTAAATAAAATATAAATTAGGGCTGGGGATGTGGCTCAGTGGTCGAGTGCCCCTGAGTTCAATCCCCAGTACCAAAAAAAAAAAAAAAAAAAATTAAAAAGTAATCTAGTTCATCAAACTGACACTTACATACCTTCATGAGTGACAGCCTCCTTAGATTTTGTGCGAAGGCACTGCCTCTGACCCTAGGCCTCTAGCTCACAGTTCCTTTCCAGTAATGCCAAGCTGAGGACACAGAGCAGAGAGCCTCTCGTGAGGCGCTCGCCACTTTGTGGCCCTTCCTGTCCACTGTAGCCTCGTGAGCTTGCTGCTGAGAAAGACCTGACCAGGACACTCCTAGGTCCCAAGGAGGAGTTGACCGACCCCTTGGTCCTGCCCTGATTGCTTAGGTTGGAAGCACACCATACTGAAAACTGCCTCTGAACCTCAGTGACCTCAGTTTTGACAACCTAAAGGTGGGCCTGGCTTGCAGGACTTTACCATGACTTCCAGGGAAGAACTCACTAAGAACTAAGAGTTCATTACATGACTAAACACCTTCAGAAAATACTTAAAATTTCGCTAACAATCCCTCAACCATTTAATCTTAGACCAGAACCTTCTCTCAGCAGAGCCCACTTCCCCTCTTTCCATGTGCTCTAGACCCCCTCCCCCAAGCCCCATGGCCCCAGGTGACCACCTGGCTGGGAGGCTGGGGATGGTCTACCACAAGCCCTGCTCCTGCCTTGTCCCTTCTCAGCCACACCCCTGCTCTGGGGCCCCTTCCCTAAGCCTGGAGAAGGTGATTACCACAAGGACATTGTTGGTGATGAGGTTTTCTGGATAGCTGGACCTAGAAAAATCAAACCATTCAGAGTCTTACCTTGCAAAGGCAAAGGCATCCTGCATTGACCCGCCCACTGGCTGCCAAGATTCCTGCCCAGATGAGTTCTCCCAGGGTGATGGTACAGGCTCTTAAATTCTAGCTAAGATTTAGGGTGAGGGAGAGAGGGCTCTGCAGAATGGAAGGTGAGAGAGCAGGCCAAGGGAAATTTGGGTTTTCTATCCTCAGCTCTCTAGGACCACTTTGGCAGGGGTGAGGAGATGAGGTACACCCTGGGCTATACGGATCAGTGGAGTTTGAGTCAGGGCCATTTCCCTGAATAGAGTGGTCCTCAGCCACTCCTTGGGGATATTGCTCACATTTTTTCCATCAGGAACTCCACATCCAACTCTTCCTGTCCCTGAAATCAAAGAGGATGAGCAAGTTGTGAACATTTACAGTTGGCAGTCATCTTGAACAATCTCTAAGGGGAGACAATTATTTCCAATTTACAAAGGAGGAAAATGAAGATAGGGCAGAAAGAGCTCCTTGTCCACATAACCTACAACTAGTTAGTCTACAGAACAGATCTCCCTCCCTTTTGGGTCCCCAAGCTCTGGGCCAGACTGAAGAGGAAGACAAGGAGTGCAGCCAAAGGAGGCTTGAAGATGTCTAGGCCTCAATTCTTCTTCCTTTTGAGGAGGCCCCAGAACTCTGTCCTTCCCTACCCCCAGCCTGCAGCAGGAAAAGCCCCAAGACCTTCACAGAGGCCCTGGGCTCCATAAGCAGGAGTGATGGAGCCCACACTCCCCTGACGTGTTTGCACTGAGCTGTGTTTTGAGAGATGTAGCAAGTTCTCTCAGATGACTAACGCTCCTACATTGAGTGATTCAATCTGCAACTGCATAGCTAAGCCAGTTCCTTTTCTACTAAAATGCAAATATCTCTGGGAGAGGTTTACATTTTTCTGTGCATGAATTCAACCTAGCAACATTCCTCAGATGGGAGAAATTGGACAACTTCCTCAGCCTGGAGCTGGAAGAAGTGGATCATCACATCCTGTCCTCTCCTCCCACCTGGGGATCCAGGGAGAAGGTTTTCCTGAGCAGCTTGCCAGGGAGGACTTCTGAGACATCATAGAAAACCTTGAAGCAGACGTCATCCTTCGTAATTAAGTCTTCATCACAGATGCTCAGCTCTAGAACATTCTAGGGACCCAAAAGAACAACTTAGCATATTATCTACTCATAGCACCAAAGCTCACATAGAACTGTAAAACTTAAAAGAAGTATAAGGAAATCCAGCAAAGTTCCTAATTTCCCCCTCCTAATCTTTGTTTTTATAAAAAAAAAAAATTCGAATTCTACCAAGGAACTCTCTCCCCACTCTGCTTTGCTGGTTCCCTGAGGTGTACCTAAGGCAAGTGCCTACAGGTACTGTACCTGCGGTCCACAGTGCAGTGCCTCCTTTAACCCCACAGCAAGCCCTTCAGGAGGGGCACTGACTGTCTCACAACATAAATGGGCTTAGAGAGGATCAGCAGCTTGCTGGAGGTTTGTCCTGTAGCCAGGGGTGGAAAGCCTGTGTTCATTCATTCACACATTCTCTCACCTACAGCACAAACAGGCTGGGGCACAAAGACACCATCCTCCCCGGAATTTCTCTGCATGGTCTCTGGAGGACATATGTTCTACCCCAAGAACTCTCCCTAGAGGAGGAGGGGTCTGGCCTGTCTGCAAATTACTGTCCAGGGGTACCATAGCCTTTACCTTAACCTGACTCTGGATAAGGAAACTGAAGGTCTCATTCCATACAGGGTGACTGGAGTTGGTGACTGTTTTGGTCTTGAACTTTGTTCCAGGAGCGGTTGGCAACTGCAGGATCACATACGGGTCTGCCTCACTCACTGCCAATGTCAAGAGAACCATCAGGAGAGAGAAGTCCTCGCATCCTTTTCCAGGGGCCTTGCCAGGTTTCTACCAAGACCCCAGTGGCTGCCATGGGCTGCTCAGCCCAACCCTTAGGCATTTGCCTGGTCCCGTCTCAAGGGGTCCCATCCTCCCTGCACCCTCTGGAGCCCAGAAGAGTTACTCACACAGGTCGTTCCCACGCAGCCTCTGAGCCTCCAGGACCGTCACGGTGAGTTGCCAGCAGGCTGAGGCCTCCCTCTGGAGAGAAATATCAAACTACTGTGTCTCCCCAGCTCATTCTGTTACCCAAACCTGGAGCTGCTGTGCTGCCCAAATCCCTGGATGCAGGCACATTCCCACCGATCTTCCCATACTTGGTGATGCTGCCAGGCTGCCAGGCCTTCTGGGGTCGTCCTCTAGGGACCAAATAACCTTTGTCTACCACTGTCCTCTGGCTAATGGTTCTGAGTTGCAGCATTCAGGGAATGGCAGACCACCCTGCGGGCAGTCTGTGTGATCCTTTCTTCCCTTTAGGAACAGGATTTCAAGTGTAGAGGACAAAGGAAGGAACTAAGGGCCAAGGAGCGGCCACCTCATTGATCAGTTGGGAGTTAGCCACACCCAGAGCTCCCAGGGAAGAGAGTCCTTTGGTGAAGAATATGACCTGCCTTCCAGCATCCTGCTCTTAGTCCTCTGGATAGGAATTGGGCCCGTGTCTTGAAGGAGGCTGAGACCCCAGAGTCCAGTGGCCTGTGATATCCACTGGGACTAACAAGGAGCTCAGCCTGTGTGTGCTTTCTTGGGTGTGAATTAGGCAACTCCAAGAGCGTCAGGCACAGTGAGCGGTGGGTGTTGTGGGTGAAGGGTCATTGTGTATGGAGATGCTCAGGAGGCCATGTGAGGCCTAGGTACGCTCAAGTGATGAGGGAGAAGAAACTGGGCAGAACGTGGAGAGGCAGAGAAGATAAGCAGCGAATGGGTGGCAGGAGGAAAAGCAGAGGGCAGAAGGGGATGGCTGAGGCTGGCACTGCTGGGATTTAGGGGGATCTCAAGTTTCTTCATCCTGGTGTCCAGCTGCCTATGTCTGGGCACCCTGCACGGACTTCTGATAGTAAGGCCTCGCAATTTGAGGTAATTCAAACAGGCCTGGCAAGACTGTGGGCTGACTCCTAGGAAAGTTATTGGCCTTGCATCATCCTAATAAAGAGTCCGCCCAGAAGGACCACCTCTGTGTGATCCCAGAAGGAACAGCCTGCACAGGGAAGGCCCTTAGAATGGGATTATCAGGAATGGGCATCGCCTGCCCAGGGGAATGTGCAGGGTCTGCCCCAAGCCAGGAGGGGACTCTACAGGACCACAGGTGGTAGGACCTCAATGGGTACCATTCACATGGAGGCATATGAAATGGTAAGCCCTGGAGATGTGCAATGTGGTAACCCTGAAAAACCCCACTGAAGTTCCCTGTATCAAGAAAATCCCAGGTGGGGATTCCTGCCACTCAGTGGGCTCTTCCACCAGGGTAGACCCACACTGAGTAAGGATGACCCTTATCTCCTCACTCCCAACCCCTCTGTTCCCACCCAAGGGGGACAGAGGAAGCGTGGTGCTTGCATGGAGACAGGTGGTACTGTGCAGGGGGGAAACAGTGGTGTGGAGAAACCAAAGCTGGTTCCTGACTGTGTTCCACGCCTGGCCCCACTCCCTGCATATAGCTGGAACTGGTCCCTGCACGGATGCTGCCATCTAGGGGTTAACTCTATTCTCCGCTTCTCACTGAGAACCATAAAGGATGGGCTGCAGCAGAGCATCTCCTAACTCTGGCCCTGTCCTCACATCTTCCCTCTCCTACTCCATGCTGAGTGTCCCTGTCATTTCAGCAGAGCACATGTGATCCCCCAGCAAGGTAGACTCATTTCTATTCTTGGGGATTAACTCCACTGACACAAGCAACCTTTCAACCCTGTGGGCTTTAAGGCAAAGGTGTAACTGGCAGGGACTGAATGGATGAAGTTGGGGAATATCATGCTAAGTGAAGTAATCCAATCCCAAAAAACCAAAGACTGAATGTTCTCTCTGATAAGTGGATGCTGATCCATAATGGGGAAGGGGGCATGGGAAGAATGGAGGAAATTTGGTCAAAGGAGAGGGAGGGAGGAGGGAGTGGGGGCAGGAAAGATGGTGGAATGAGATGGACATCATTGCCGTAGCTTCATGTATGACTGCAGGTATGATGTGATTCTATATCGTGAACAACCAGAGAAATGAAAAGTCGTGCTCCATTTGTGTACCATGAATCAAAATGCATTCTGCTATCATGTATACCTAAATAGAATAAATAAATTTTTAAAAAAGAAAAAAATAAATGCCTGGTAAGTCATTTAAAATAAATAAATAAAAGGCAGGTGAAGCATTAAAAAAAAAAAAGCCTCACACGTCAGCAGGTTATTTTTCCTGGGGCAAAGCCCCAACTTTCTTCACCTCTGTGACCATTGCTAAGATTGTGACAATAATTACAATGACTGGTTCTCCCTAGAAAGGCTCAAAGGCCCTGCTTGCCAGGAAGTTTCATGAGAGGCTCAGGGCTGGCCCCTGCCCATGGTAATGGTTTGGCCCAAGGGAGCTTGAGTGGGTTGAGTCCTTGCAGACTGGGGTGCAGAGTATCTGTGACCATAATCCTAAGTCTTTGGCAAAAATAGAGAATGAGCATCCCTGTCCTTTTCAACTGTTGGTCCTCAGTGACTGCATGGGGGTATGAAGGAGGTTGGAGAGAGAAGGATGGATGCTGTGGGCAGAGCCCTGGGCCCTGTATCTTCCTGAGTCAGGCTGAGCTGACTCTCCCAGACCACACAGAGGCATGTCCCAGAACAAATTACTGGTGCCCAGCCTTCCCTGCCAGCCAAGCTGTTGCCACCAGTGCAGCTCCCGACTCCCATTCCAGGAAAGAGGCCAGTGAAGCTGTGCCTGGGTCTCACCTGCCACAGGGGCTTACAGGCTGGGTATTGAGGATCTGGTCTTAGAGACCCAGTCCTAGGAACACCAGCCAGAAGCAAGGTGCTTCCTAGGTATAAGACTCCCAAATCCCTTAGTCTGGGGCTTTTGCTTTTACCCCTAGGGCTGGACCCAGAGCATTCAGGGGGAGAGTGCCCAGCCTTCTCAGGAAGATGAGCTGGAAGGGTGGTATTTCAGAAACTTCCATAGCTGACTGTTCTGAGACATGGGGCTCCTGATGGGAACTAGTGATGGAGTCAGGGTCCTCCACCATCCTGAAGCCTCAGGTTCCCCCCAAGGCCCATAAGAATGTTTCCATTGATGCATGTCTTGGGAATGGATCCTCCTGACCTCAGGCTGGAATAATGGATATTGTTCTTCAATGATAGGGTTCCCTCCCTGTCTCTCCCAGGATTCCTTGGGTCCAGCCTGCCCTGACCAATCTTTCCCAGGAGCCCCAGTCAGGAGCTACTTGTCTAGACACAACTCAGTCCTGGGTCTCAGGACCAAGGTGAGAAGTAGCCCATTAGGTTCTAGGAATAAGGCAAAGGACTTTGGACCATGACCTTGGCACAGTTAGCCTTCTATATAATCACTGTTATAAAGGGAGACCTGAGGGCCAGTCCTGTTGGCCTTGATCCCTGGCAAAGATGAGCAATCTAGGCTGGGGGGAAGCACATGGCAGAGGCCAAGCAAGCAGTCTGTAGGCCCCTTTGGCCTCTTGCAGCTTCCCAGCTCTTGGGTCTAGAAATAATCAGCAATGGATGGGGATTTGGGTTCCCTGAGAACCAGGGTGATCCAAGGACACCAGCCATTCTGGGAAGTCCATTGGCATAAGGCAGTGGGCTCTGGTCCAGGTAGTTCCCCCTTGTAACATGCAGCATTGTTCTCTGATAAAGGGCATGTGCCTTTGGGAGGAGGAAGAGAAGTGCTGTTGCCTGATCACTCATGGTAGAAAAGGGAGGCTCTGCTAACCAGGCATCTGCTTCTATGGTGCTGCACACCCACCCACCCACTCCACATCCCCAAGCACAGACACCCTTCTGCCTCAGCGTATGCAGAGACCAGAGTCACCCTGCTTGCAGAATGCACCATGGCCCCAAGCCCTTCTCTGACTGGTGCCCATGGGCTCAGCAAATATCCTTACCTGGTTAGGATGGCCAGGTCGTCCCTCAGGTGACAGGCTCTCCATGCCGATCCTTTCAACTCCACTCCAAGCCTAGTCCCTGCCAAGATGCGGGCTCCGTAGCTGAGTGTCAGGGACTGTCCCAATGAAATGGTTCCAACTGTGAATCTGCCAACCCCAGGAGTGCCACAATCCTATAAACAGGATGGGACTCCACCCCTAGGTCACTCTGTCAGTCTAGCACCTTCTTTTCTTCCCCAAGAGGCTGGGCCAACCAGATCTCCAGAAACCTCTGGCAGGGCACCAGGACCTACAGGTGGAGCATCAGCACAGATGCAGCTAGGGACAGGCAGACAAGTCCCAGGAAAAGCGGTGGGAGGTTGGTTCCCCTGAGGCTGAGGGCAGAGGATGGGGCAGGGGGAAAAGCCAAGGAAACTCTTGCCCCATCTGAGCCAGACAACGTTCCAGGGGAGTTGGGGTGAGCACCTGAAACCAGACAAGAGGCCAGAACCCATCAACAGCTCCGTGAAGCGAGTCCAAGCTACAATAATAAGAGTAGTCGCAGTGGTCAGCCCTGTGTGAGGACATCCTCTTCACCTGCCCCTAAGTAGACTCCTTAAGTGGCAGAGGGGTCTGGACACCTGTGATCACAGGCCCTTCACCCCATACTCCATCCTATGCCCTCCAATTCAGCACATCCTAGGAGTTTGAGGGATTTCTCCTAGAATTCAGCAGCAGACTTTATAATAAAGAAAGGTAAAGGGACCATCAGAAAACTCTCAGGTTATGAATATTGTGTAGGAAAACTGTGTGAAGTCAGTTAGCTGTTTATTTATTTTTATTTATTTATTTAGTACCAGGGATTCAACCCAGAGGTGCTAAACTACTGAGCCACATCCCCAACTCTTTTTATGTTTTATTTAGAGACAGGATCTCACTAGGTTGCTTACAGCCTCACTCTGGCTTTGAACTTGTGATCCTCCTGCCTCACCCTCCTGAGCTGCTGGGATTATAGGTGTGTGCCACTGAGCCCAGCACTTAGCTGCTTATTTATTATGCACATTGTACTAAATGTTCTCCTGAAATGACAAAAATGCAGTTATTTTATTGCCAATTCATCATAGCATTGAACAATAATGTTTTGCTTTTCAAGGCAAACAAAACTGAAATAATGCTTAATTATTACAAATGAACCTAAAATGTATTCTCACAAAAATCAATCAAAACAAGAAATTGAGAATGGTTATGAATAAGTAAAAACTGAATAAATAGGAAATATTTCTAATTCACAAGGAACCAGATGTAATTGAATGAAAACATAAATGTAAAATGGAACAGGGTATGGTGATGCATTCTTGTAATCCCAGCAATTCAGGAGGCTGAGACAGGAGGATTGCAAGTTCCATGCCAGCTTCAGCAACTTAGTGAGACCCTGTCTCAAATAAAAATATGTTTAAAAGGGCTGAGGGTGTAGCTCAGTGATAGAGCACCTGTGAGTTCAATCTCCAGTATCATAAAAGAAAAAAAAAAGTTCAGTAGACACATGTGGCTACCTGACTAGACAACAATCTGTACTTTTATCAGACTCTCAAAAAGAGTTTTACAAGAAGATTACAAGAAGTTACAAGAAGACTGAAAACCACTGCTCAATGAATCAACCTTGGCTACTCCCAAAAGAGTCAACAGGATTCTGATGGATGAAAGAAAATATAGAAAATCTTCCCATAGCAGTTTCCCATGAATTACATGTTAAGGCTTAGGATCTGACTTGGTTGAGACCCGAGTTGTTGACCTTAGGCTTAAATTTTAAGATCAGTCCACACAGCCCCTGCAAGGGCTATGAATAGGGATTTGTGAATAGGGACTACGTCCACAAGGCCCAGGTCAAGAAGGCAAATGACAGTGACTTAGGAGGCTAACGCAGGAGGTTCGTAAGTTCAAGGTCAGCATGGGCAACTTAGCAAGACCCTGCCATAAATAAATAAATAAATAAATAGATAGATAGATAGATAGATAGATAGATAGATAGATAGAGCTGAGGATGTGGCTCAGTGGTAAAGCAACTGAATTCAATCCTCAGTACTGGGGAGGAATAAAAAAGACAGATGACAGCAGAAGAGATCTGGAGGTGATCATTCTAGATCAGGGCTGGCAGGCATGGCTGAGCTAGGCTGAGGCCACCTGTTGCTCACCTGGGGCAATGAGATCCTCAAGGGATGGCCATGCTTCTAGAGCCCATCTGAGTGGACCTGACCCAAGAGGTCAAGCTAGAGGTTGTGGTAACCTTCTCCATTGTGTCATGTCTTTTTCCTGGCTGGACTTCTTTCCTTCACTCTCTTCTTGAAGTTTCCTCTACATTCACAGTAAATGAACATCTATTTTTTTCATTCAACACTCATGGCTCTTTACATTTCCCCAAATTTCCTATAGGGAATCAATCCTTCCCCCACTCCCTGTCCCCGTGGTTTGAGTGGTGTTGACTCACCTCCAGCTGCAAGAATGCAGCACGTGCCCCAAAGCTAGTTAATGAGCTCAAGGAATCACTATGACCATAGTGGTTGGTTCATGGGACTCATGACCCATACTGGTGCAATCAAAGTAAATTCTGGTACATGAAGTTCTGTAAGAGACACTTTGTCCTTCCTGCTGAACCAGAACCTGGGAGGAGATAGAGTTGGAGTTGCTGAATGTAGGAGCCACTACAAGAAGAAAACTTGTCAGAAAATGGAGCCAATGATAATAGTTAACCCTTCTACAATGCTGACTGCATGCCAGATGGAGGTGGGTCTACTGTGAAGCTGATGATGCTTCAGCTGGATCAAGCTTGTGCACAACCCTCCCCAGGCTTTGAGAGGAGCCCTAACAACAGGCTCTGTGATTATATGTTTTAATAAAATTTGCAAAAGTAACTTATTTTATCCAGGACTGATTAAGACCACTATCTTCCCATTCTTCCATCTCTGTTACTGTTGATGAAGCTGTGGATACTTTTAGGATCTGGATAAGGAAAAGTAGAGTTAGAAATACGTTTAATTTCACAATGTTCACAGCAGCTCAATTCACGATAGCTTAAACTATGGAACCAACCTAGATGTCCTTCAATAGATGAATGGATAAAGAAACTGTGGTATATATACACAATGGAATATTACTCAGCATTAAAAGAGAATAAAATTATGGTATTTGCAGGTAAATGGATGGAGTTGGACAATATTATACTAAGTGAAGTAAGCCAATTTTTTATTTTTTTATTTTTGGTACTGGGGATTGAACTCAGGGGTACTCGACCACTGAGCTACATACTCAGCCCTATTTTGTGTTTTATGTAGAGACAGGGTCTCACTGAGTTGCTTAGCGACTCACCTTTGCTGAGGCTGGCTTTGAACTCACGATTCTCCTGTCTCAGCCTCCCAAAGTGCTGAGATTACAGTTGTGCACCACCGCGCCCGGCAAGTAAGCCAATCCCAAAAAACCAAAGGCTGAATGTTCTCTCTGATAAGTGGATGCTGATTTATAAGGAAGGTGGGGGGCATGGGAAGAATGGAGAAATTTTGGTCAAAGGGGCGGGAGGGAAGAGTGGGCATGGGGGCAGGAAAGATGGTGGAATGAGATGGACATCATTACCCTAGGTACATGTATGACTGCATGTATGGTATGATTCTACATCGTGTACAACTAGAGAAATGAAAAGTTGTGCTCCATTTGTGTGCAATGAATCAAAGTGCATTCTGTTGTCATGTATAACTAATTAGAACAAATTAAAAAAGTAAAAAAGTTAATAAAATATAATGAAATGGAAAAAGAAATACATTTAATTTCAGTTTTGTGGAATATATTTACATGGTTTACAGTCCGTTTCATGTAAAGTCATTGCTAGATGTAAGGTTTGAGAATAATTTCCAGAAATATTCTGCCACCCACTGTGCCAACTCAGCAGGCAAAAGGACAAGGCCAGAGACTGTATAGTGGTATGTGTCATGGGCCCTGGGTGATGGCTGGTGCATAGGCAGTGAGAATTCACCAAGACAAAGCAGAGTAGTTTATTGGAGGGACATGTGACGCAAAGGTGCAGCATAGATAAGACAAAAATGTCTGCCCACAGACTCAGAGGGCTACTGGGCTTTTATCCACTTCTGATTTCTTCGTTTACCTTTGGTGAGTTTTTGCTAGGAGTGATTTATGCTAAAAGAGGATGATTGACAGATTATTGTGCCTTGCCCTTGATGCTTATTGTGTATGCACCAAATGCTCCTTCTCCAGTAAAATCAGGTGCATGAGGTGCAAGTAACATGCATGGGGTCTTAAACAGGGGTCTACTTTCCTTAGGTTACTCTCGGTCAAACTTGGTCTGCATATGCTCCTGGGGATGGTTTTGAAAAACACTTAGGGAAAATTAGCTCCTCTGATAACAGCAATGGGGCAGGCTGAAAGGAGCTCCTTAAGATCATATCAACTCTGCTGATCGAGGTGAGGTGGGGCCTGGGACTAGGGTCCCCAATCTGTCCTGCCTCATTTCCCCCCGAGAGGCATCACCCCAAAATTTCTTGAGAGGGTGATGAGGGAGGAAGTCTCATCTTCTGAATCTATTTCCTGCTGGACTGGGTGTTGTCCCTGCCTAACTTGGGGCCTTGCCTCTTCCCTATGTTTGAGGTTGTCTCAAGCCTGGAAAGTGGCTGCCCGACCAGTCTGACAGTGTACAGTGGAAATGCGAGTAAATCCCTGTGGAGTCAACCTCTGGAGGCAGGGAGTCTGCCGGAGGAAAGAAACAGAATGAACAAGCAGGTTTTAAAAAAGCAAGGGCCAAAACATAGTAGGAGGAATATGAAGAGCAAAGGAGCAGGAGTGGGAAGATTCATGAAAATATCCTTTGTCCCCAGCCCAAGAGCAGTTTAGGAGACATTTAAACAGGTCAGGCTCTCCTTATCACCTTTCCAAAAATACATATAAATTCTCATCTCAGTGTAAAAAGTCACATAAAATTTTTATATTACTTTTTTTTTTTTTTTTTGGTACTAGAGACTGAACTCAGGGGCATTCGCCCACTGAGCCACATCCCCAGCCCTATTTTGTGTTTTAAGTAGAGACAGGGTCTCACTGAGTTGCCTAGCACCTCCCCGTCGCTGAGGCTGGCTTTGAACTTGCGATTCTCCTGTCTCAGCCTCCCTAAATGCTAGGATTACAGGCTTGTGCCACCATGCCTGGCTTATATTACTTATTGATGACAGGTTACCCTTATCCAGTTACAGAATGTTAAATGACATAAATATAAACAGTTATGAATCAATCATTTAAAAGACCTTACAAACATATGTTATAGAATTTAAGAAGTCCCTGGGCATGGTGGCACATACCTGTAATCCCAGTGGCTTGGGAGGCTGAGGCAGGAGGATTATGAGTTCAAAGCCAGCCTCAGCAATGGGGAGGCACTAAGCTACTCAGTGAGACCCTGTCTCTACATAAAACACAAAATAGGTCCTGGGTTGTGGCTCAGTGGTCTAGTGCCCTGAGTTCAATCCCCAGCACCAAAGAAAAAAGAAAAAAAAGAAAAAAATTTAAGAAGTCAAGAATACTTGAATTTATTTAACAGTTGACATTTAGTATTTTAACTGCAAATGAATCAGATGTGTCTTCTATGAAGATTAATCCCATTTATATTAAATCTAATTTACCCATTTTAATGGTCAACCTTAGGTTAGCCATGAAAACCAAAATATTAGACAAGCCTGTATAGATAATTAATATTATGGGCCCATCCTTGAGTGTGAGTTAGTAGAGGAGAGCTCATTAGCAAGGAATTTGGAAAAACTTTGAGGAAGCACCCTCAATGTTATTGTTCGGGGTCATCTGGCGCACTAACGAGCTCTTGGTGCCTCAAAACTTTCAGCCTTTGATCCTGTGAGTTTTGGAACCTGGCCAGTTCCCACCTCACAGAGATTTTACAGCCTAAGGCCAGCTGCATAATGCTGGACTACATGTTGGGAGGGGTTGCTGTGACTTTTTTAGTCCTCCAAAGGAGAGAGAGCCAGGAGAAGGATTTCAACTGGAGAGAGAGGAGAAGGATTCCAACTGGAGAGATGGAAGAAGAGAGAAGGGGATCCATCTGGACCGGAGAAGAAGGGATCCATCTGAAGAGGAAGAGATTGAATCCACTTGAGAAGAAATTTCAGCCGGGGAAGAAAAAATCTGATGTTTTGAGTAAGAAGAAGGAAACTGATGATGAGAAGAAGGAAGCTGACTTGCAAGGAAGAAGGCAGACTCTCACTTGTGTGTTTTACCCCACTCTTGGTGTTGCTGATTTTACCCAAGGCTGGGTGTTGAAGGTGGTGATGATGCTTTAAGTGAAAAAGAAGGACTCTCACCTGTGTTGTTTACCCTACCCTCAGTGTTGCTGATTTTGCTGATTTTACCTGAGGATAGGTGTTGAAGGTGTTGATGCTGTTGTGAGTAAAGAAGAAGGATCTTGCATGGTGCTTTGAGGAGAAAGACTCTGAAGGTGATGATGGTGCTTTGAGGAAGAAGACTCTTACCTATACATCTACCCCATTCTTGGTGTTGCTTATTTTACCCAAGGCTAGGTGTTGGAGGTAATGATGATGCTTTGAGTGTACTTGCAAACCCGTGTTGTGTTATCCGGTATTGATTGGTGAGTGCTTATTGGGCTGGAGCCGCTCTCTCTTTCTGTTCTTCTATATTATTGATTCATTATATACAATATTCAATATTGCAAAGTATAACTGTTGCTTGCTTTGTTATATTGTCTCATATTAAAGCTTATAAAACCCATCCTGTTGTAAGGCTGGTGATTTACCCCACGAATCTGCCTAGATAAATTAGTCTGAGCTCAGCAATTCTTGGTCATAGATCCATACCAAGACAAAGCCTAATTAATGTTTTAAGTCATCATTTTCCTGTTGAAGAAAACTCCTAAAAGCAATGTACATTACACTTTAAACATTTTATAGAAACCAATGCCTATCCGTGTGCACTCTCTCTCTTGTTTTGTTGTTTTTAAACAGGCAAAGTGCAGATTTACTGAAAGTGAAGTTGGAAGTAGCACTGTTAGAGTGGAGTGCACTGAGCAAGAGAAAGAAGCTCAAGGTCCAGAGCTCTCTTGATTGATTGACTACCAAGAAAAACATGTGGGTTAATAATTTTAAAGACATCTTTACTCTTTTTTTTAAAACCAACTTAAGTCACATGAAATAAAAGGCATTTAGATCCATTTCTTTTTAAAATGTATTTATAAGTGCTCATTTATCTATGAGCCATTTTTGTTGCCATACATATTGTATATAGACACACACGTTTACAGTCACAACATACAATACACAGGTGTGCATACATATACATAAAAACAGACAGGAAACAAAGATTTTAAAACTTTTTTTATACCCCAGGTAGGAGACAAAAGAGCTACAGATGTTTAATTACACAGGCTATCAGATTTAATACTTGAGTTGAAAACAGAGCCTGTCGCAGATGTCCTTTGTGGGACAGTGAGCAATAGATTATAGAACAGAAGACACAGATCCAGGAGAAGCCTGAAGAGTTAGGGAAGGCTGCAGAAGAGGCTATCAATCATGTCTGGACACTGAATCAGTGTTTCAGGTGTCCAAATGTCCATTCATAAGGTAGTCACCACTGTTTATTTTCCTTTTTAGGACCTTCTAAAGGAAATAATGTTGAACCTGTTGTGGGGACAGACAAGGCAAGACACTGGATAGGAAACAGGAAGCAGGTTTATTTATTTATTTTTAAAATATTTTTGTAGATGGACACAATGTCTTTATTTTATTGCTCTGTATGTGGTGCTGAGGATCCAACCCAGGGCCTCACGCATGCGAGGCAAGTGCTCTACCGCTGAGCCACAATCCCAGCCCGGAAGCAGGTTTATTTGACTGCAGTTGGTTAGGAGAGTACAGCTTTCACTGTAATCAATTAATACCAATGCCCATGCACGTGCCCCGAGTTCAGGCAGTTTCAGAATTTTATACCCTGCATGTAAGGAGAGGAGCTCAGAAGTTCACAATCTGCAGAAGTTTACACAAAAGCAGCTTTTTCTTTTACTGTTCTGGGCAAGTTAACCCTTCAAGGACAGCAGTGAGAAGGGGAGAGCTACTTCTCCCCTCTTTCCTCCCCCTGCCAGCTGTTACCATGGAGCCCAATTAGTAACATCTTCTCTTATCTCTGAAATGTAAACATCTCTGTGAAGCTCAGGCCCAAGGCCAGAAACCTTGTTAAAAGATCTGTCCTTCTTGTTACACTTTGCATTTACAAAGCCGTTTTCCACTTAAAAAGATTTATAAACCATTATATCTTTACTACACTAGATAGTTCAAAAATATTCTTTTGAAAAACTAGTAAGGGGGCGTTCAGCACCTGGAGTGCTGATCTCTTTCAACCAAGATAGAACAACAAGAAATAGGAACTTTAACTACATTGAACTCTTCAGTATAGACTCTTGCTGATAGTCTTAAGATTATTTATGGTGCAGATTTCTGGAGACGCTTAATTAAGACGTTCTATGGAGGAGGGGGTACCACTACAAACCCAGGACACAAAGAAAGGACAACCGACTCCAATTTTAAATCAAATTAAGCAAGCTTATGTTGTGTGCACATTAGCTGTACAGCAGCTATCTCTCTTTGCAAACAGGGCCAGAGATCAGCAGCCTGGTCAGAGCAGAGAAGTTTTTATATTTCAAAGAGTTACAAAAGTAGGGTTTTGGCAAGCATCATACAGAAGCAGATAGCAAATTAATGAACTTACAGTTTAACATTTCTAGGTAGGGAATAAACTCAGACTTTGACCTTGAAATTTAGGAGGTATCATTGAGATTTTAGGGAGAGTGATTATCCAGTCAAAGCTATCTACTCAAAAAGCCAGGTGCTGAGGGGTTCAAGGAATGGGCAGGAATTCCTAACAAGCTGAATAAAAATGAACTTTTTTTATGACCTTGGGATGAGATGGCTCCCAAACTTAGAATGAAAACAAAACAAACCAGAACAAAAATACAGTAATTTAGTAGTTTAGGTGCACAGGACAAAGGCAAACTCATCAAAAAACTAATGAGCTCAAAAAAGAGATTTAAAAAATGACACAGCCATAATTACTCTAGTAAAGAAGTACATGAAATGTCTGTATCAGACCAGAGTGAACTTTTGGATGAGATTAGAGTCAGTTCAGCTATTTAAAGAATGTGGGAGCCCATGAGGTCCAGGGAGAGGGTGGACCTCAGGAAAACATTCTCAAGGAAAAGAAAACTTGTACATATCAGATCTTTCCATTTCCTTCCCTGTGAGAATTTAGGGAGGAACTTAGAGCTTTGGACCTGAGAAGAATAGGGCAGGGACTCCGGGAGGTCTTCTGGGACCTGTAATCCCAAAGACAAAAAGGTAGAGGGAAGAAGAATGAGAGAGAGAAGGAAGTGTGAAAGCTCCCTTTGTGGGCCACCAAAATGTTGTGGGACCTGGGTGATGGCCAGTGCATGGGTAGTGAATCCCAGAGTACAAAGAAAAGTTAAAATAGTGATTTATGTCCCACAGTGACTTGGATTTATAAGTGACACTTTTTCTGGTCTTTTTTTTCCCCTTTATTTTATTTATTTATATTGAGGATGGAACCCAGTGCCTCACATGTGCTAGGAATGTTCTACCACTGAGCCACAACCCCAGCCCCTCTTTTTCTGGTCTTCAAGGTTTTGGGCAGTTGCTTACACAGCTTACATTCCAGATGCAAGCCTCAGAGGGATAGATATCAGGCAGGCAGCTAAGGAGCAAGGAGAGCTGCCATTTTAAGCATGAGGGGGAAAGGGTATTAAATAGGGCAATCTGACCCAAAGAAATGGAAGGTAAAATTTTACCTTAGAAATTAATAAGAGTTCCCATGAGATTTAAGAAAAGATCTAGTTGGAAGACAGTATTATAATTAAGGATGATGAACCCAGCCTAATTCTATCTTAACACTGGGAGCCATCTTGTCATGAGGTCATGGAAAGTTCATTTCTGCTTTACTTGCTTGGAATTCCTGCCCATGCTTTGATTAGATAAAGGTCCCTGGCTTTGACTAGGTAATTATGCTCCCTGAAATCTCAGCAGTGCCTCCCAAATTCTGATGTTAGAATCTGAATTTACTCCCTATCTAGAGATGGTAAGCCATGGGTTCGTTAATTTGTTATTTGTTTCTGTATTAGGCTTGCCAGAACGCTGTCAGCTGTAAATTCCCAAAATACCTACCTTTGTAACTCTTTGTGTTATAAAAACATCCCTGCTCCTGGACCAGGGACTGTCCTGGCCCTGCTTTTGGTGTGGGGAAGTGGCTGATCAGCTCTCCTGTGTACACAATATAAGCTTGCTTGATGTACAGTTGGAGTCAGTAGTCTTTTATTTGCGTTGTGGGTTCAACAAAGGATACCATTTATGGGCCATATTTCCTGATCAGGGAGTTGATATTGTGGCCTGATGGCATTGATAGGAAAACTAAGTGTTTTTGTTTTAAATTCTGGAGATCAAATCAATTCCAATTTTTAAGAATACATCCCAAAGGAGAGTCAGCTGGTACCAAGTGTTCATACCACCCAAAATTTTGAACCACTTTTAGAATTCTGGGCAAGACTGAACAACTTCTCACCGAGAGAACATTCTGATGCACCTATGGCTCCAGCATGTCCCCAGGGTTAGAGGGATCAAACAAGGAAGGAGATGTCTACTACAGAGTCCTGTAGGAGGAAAATACCTTGCCAATGCACCTATCAGCCAGAGTCAAGAATCCCTCAGAAGCCAGCTGAACCTGGAGTTCAGAGATAGTGTCAAGGATCCTGGATTTCAATGTCCTCATATGGTCTTTGGACCTGAAAAGAATAGGGCAGGGACTTGGGGAGGTCTTCTGGGACCTGCAGCCCCAAAGATAGAAAGGTAGAGGGAGGAAGAAGAGCGAGAGAGTGAGAACAAGAGCGAGAGTGAGAGTGAGAGAGAGAGAAAGAGAAGAGAGCGTGAAAGCTCCCTTTATGGGGCATCAAAATGTCCTGGGTGGGCTGGGGCTGTGGCTCAGTGGTAGAGTGCTTGCCTCGCATGTGTGAGTCACTGGGTCTGATCCTCAGCACCACATAAAAATAAATAAATAAAGTAGAGATACTGCGTCCATCTACAAATAAAAAATATTTTTAAAAAAATGTCCTGGGTGATGGCCAGTGCACGGACCGGAGCCATCTCCCCTCTCCGGCTCCCCCAATCCTGCAAGAAGTAGTCAGACTGAATCTGCCGTCTATATTATCAAAAAGGCTGAGATGTTAGGTCCGCTCAAGATTTTGCGTTTCATCTTGTGAGGCGAACACAGACCGTACAATATGGCCGCGGCCACGGGCTGCAGGGAACGAAGCAGCAAGCAGCCCGCATATGCAAAGGAACAGCCAACCAGATGCTGATACCAGTAATGGCACCTCTTACCAATCAGCAGACTTTTCCTGACTCATCCCGGAAGGACTCTGACCTCAGCAGGATCCCCTGACCAATCCCAGAGAACACAGGACTCTAGATCACCTCCTATTCCTACAGCAGGCCCATCTCTTCCTGCCTTAAGCCTTCCTTTTCCAGACCGGGCCCTTTAAATTTTCTGTACTGCGGAACATGTGCTCGATTCTCCCGGACCTGCTCTGTTGGACTTAGGAGTTGGCCGGGAGCGTACATCCCAATAAAGCCATTACCCAGCGGTTTAATCTGCTTTTGGTCTTCTGGCTTTACAGATAGTCCATAAATGTTTGTGAAAAACTAGTAAAGGGGCCTTCAGCACCTGGAGTGCTGATCTCTTTCAGGCATGGCCAAGTAAGATAGAGCAACAGGAAATAGGAATTTCAACTACATGAACTCTTTTGTAGAGACTCTTTTGCCAATAGTCCTGAGATAAATTATGGTGAAGATTTCTGGAGAAGCTTAGTTAAGATTTTCTGTGGAGGAGGGGGTACCACTATAGTAGAGCATTTGCCTAGCATGTGTGAGGCACTGGGTTCAAGTTTGAGCACCGCATATAAATAAGTAAAGTCCAATAACCACTAAAAAAAATTTTTTTTAAAAAGTTGCTGTGCAGTGGCATACATCTGTAAATTCCAGATGTTTGGAAGGTTGAGGTAGAAAGATCTCAAATGCAAGGACAGCCTGGGCAACTTAGAGAGACCCTGACTCAAAATAAAAAGTGTACAGATATAGCTCAGTGATAGAGCATTCCTGGGTTCAATTCCCAGTTCCTTCCCCCAAAAAGTTACCAGCCCCTCAAAGTCTGGGCTAAGGATATGGTTTCCCTTGTCTTCTTACTGTAGCTACACTGATGAATGTTCCTTTCATTCTTTTCACCATTACCTTTTCTGTTTGGTTTTGGGGGCAAGTGGCCATTACTGATTTGTTGGATCCTCAGAATCATTCCTCTGGCCTAGGACTCCAATAACAATACTATAGTAGTTCACGGATGAGAGAAACTTAATAGAGGCTGTGGCCGTTTTTAAAAAATATAGTTGCAGCAATGACTTTTCATGCTCTTCCAGAACCTTCTAGAACCACTCCCCCATCAAGAGGTAGAGGCCAATTTTCTTGAATCTGGTGGGCTTGTGATTGTCTCATAACTTATAGGATGAGAGGAAAGTAATACTGCTGGACTCCCGGAGTCAGGTCATAAGCAGATGGAGCGTTCTCCTCAGTACCTAGAGCACTCCTACTTAGAGCTCTGAGCCTCCAACTCTAAGGTTGCCATAGTGATACTGAAAGCTTGGTTCTCTTTCCCAACACCAATCCAAGAACAAAGACAAAGTTTTGATAAAAAGGGAAAAGAAGTTTTATTGCTTTGATGTCACTAGGCTATTGTTTCAACTGCCAGGGGGAATAGAGGGCTTTATAAATGAGGATACTGGGCTGTTTTTCAAGCATCATTATCAGTAAATCTAGTTAATGTTTAACTTATATCCTTGAAAGAGCTGTTGTTTCAGTTTCTCTATTCTTGTGGACAGTAAGTGGAAGGGGAGATAACTTATCTTAGGACAGGAAGAAAATCTTGTTTCCCCCACAGCTGGGGAGGGGCAGAGGGAGAAAAGGAAGAGAAAAAGAAAACATGTCAGCTTTAAAATAAGCTGCCAGCACTTTGGGAGGCTGAGACAGGAGAATCGGGAATTCAAAGCCAGCCTCAGCAACAGAGAGGCACTAAGCAACTCAGTGAGACCCTGTCTCTACATAAGATACAAAATAGGGCTGGGAATGTGGCTCATCAACTCAGGGTTGAGTGCCCCTGAGTTCAATCCCTGGTACCAAAAAAAAAAAAAAAAAAAATGCTGCCTGGGCTGGGGTTGTGTCTCAGTGGCAGAGCGCTTGCCTAGCATGTGTGAAGCACTGGGTTCAATTCTCAGCACCACATATAAATAAATAAAGTCCACTGACAACTAAAAAATATTTTAAAAACTAAATAAATAAAATAAAATAAGCTGCCAGTGGTCAAGCAGCAAGGTTCATATTCAAAGCATCAAGTGGATCATCACATGAAAGGAACCCTGGTTACTTAAGACAGGGTGAGGAAGCCAGGCCATAAGGGCAGCTCTGGAGTCAACTATCCTAGAAGTTTCAGACATGGATGAATGATGATTCCAGCCCCAGTAATATTTACTTCTAACCTGTGCCCATTTTGAATTTGTGACCCACAGAATCTGTGAGCCAAATAGAGTGATAACTATTTTAGGCCATTGTAAGAAGTATATGCCATAGATATGCCTGTACATACTGGGACCCACAAAGTTGCTGGCCATAAGGAACAGCAGTCATTGACATGCCTAGTCATGCCTGCTTACAATCGAAAAGGGGCTGTAAGGGGCACTAGCCATAGGCATGCTTAGCAATGACTGGTTACAATTGATAGGGAGCACAGATCTATGGACATACTCAAAGAATATGTCCAGTTGCAATTACATCATCTCACTGGACATAACCAATGGACATTGACTTTCACTGAGTATAACCAACCACCAGCTTACACCACCAACTTGGAACTGTGTTTAAATTGCTTGTCCTGCCACATTGGGGGCTTTTGCTCCCAAGACATCAGTGAGACTGGCCTCCTTGCTGTCGTCCCTGGATCAACTCACCATTCACTGACATCCAGCCATAGGCTGAAGAGAACCACCAGAAAAAGATAACATCTTCTCTTTGGCTAAGAGAAGTCGCGTGGCACCAGAGGTATTTGGGGGCTCATGGTTTACCTAGGATTGTGTGAATTGCTTGTAGTATTTAGTTGCCCTAGGATAGTGTGACTTGCTTAGGGGTGCTCCAGCACACCCAACACTTTTTATGTTAATTGTTTATATTTGATGATTGGTGTGATCAAATATATGCTTGCATTTAAAGACAATCTGTCTCCAAGTAACTATTAATAGCACCGCTCACAACAGCCATTTAGGTTTGAAGTGGTTTGTTACATAGCTATAGTAAGTAAATCAGAAGTTTTCCCAAATTTGCTAACCATTTTTACAAGTGCATAAATTATCAATGAAGATTTATGAAGTAAAAAGAAGTTCTCAGTAACTTTTTAAAACTATCCATAATTTTTTAAACTATCCAAAATTTCAAACAGACTAAAGATTGCTATCTATCTGCACTCAAGAAAATATTTAAAAACAGGTATTGAAAAATGAGGTAGGTAGGCCATAATCCCAGCAACTCAGGAGGCCAAGGCAGGAGGATCACAGATTCAAAGCCAGCCTCAGCAACTTAGTGAGAACCTGTCTCAAAATAAAAAATAAAAAGGGGCTACAGATGTGTCTCAGTGGTAAAGCTCCCTGGGTTCAATCCTTGGTAGTAAAAGAAAGAGAAAGAGAGTGTGTCAAAGAGTATGCCAGCCAGGCATGGTGGTGCATACCTGTAATCCTAGCACTTAGGATTGGGAGGCTGAGATAGGAGAATCACGAGTTCAAAGCCAGCCTCAGCAACGGTGAGCCACTAAGCAACTCAGTGAGACCCTGTTTCAAAATAAAACACAAAATAGGGCTGGGGATGTGGCTCAGTGGTCAAGTACCCCTGAGTTGAATCCCCAGTACCAAAAAAAAAAAGAGTATGCCATGCAACCACACAATGAAGGGAGTATACCTGGAAGTTGATTAATATAAATACCACGATATTTAATTTTTTTGTGATGTTTTGGCATTTTTCTGCTTTTTAAAATTTTTATTTTTGTGTGATTCCTTTTATTGTTCTAAAAAAATATTCACTTAAGTGCCTAATTTTGAATCAACTTGCATAAACTTTAGGGTCCACAGAACATAACCCTTGTGGTACACTGATCAAAGCACTTTATAAATAGAACGTCTTTATTTATCCTCCAAGCTCTAGGAGGCAGTTACCTCTATTATTCTCATTTTGTAAATGAGAAAACTGAAGTGGGAATTGGTTGAAGAACTGTCCCCAGGTCACCTGAAAAAATCTAGCTCAGAGGCAGTGTTCTTACCTCCACCTGCAAAATGATCTCTCTAGAAACAGAACAGGCAAGAGGGAGCATAAGAGAGTCCTTGGATCAAGCCTCACCTGAAGGAGGAAATCTAATTCTGAGCCTTTCACTTGGATGTCAGCCCCTTGAACTCTAGGAAAGAAAACTCGGTCACTCCCCTCCCTGTAACTTCCCCTAGAATAGCACTGGCTGGCAGTGTTATAGAGGAGAGGAGGTAGCTGACAGGGGCAGAGGAAGATGCCCTGCTGAGTCTCCATTCCAGGCAAAAGTCTTGAAGCAAAAAGTGGAACAGGTAGCAAGATGTATGGTGTGAGGCAGGAATGACACGCACTTTGGGGTTCAGCTCTAATTATCATGTCAAAATCAAAGCACAGGCAGGTCTGTGTACTTGCCTCATGAGTACATGGTTATTCACTCTGTTGACAAGTGAGAAAGGACCATTTCCTGTCCAGGTTTGGTCAGGGTCCAAGATGCCCAAATAAGGAAGCTGGTCAGCGGAGCTGCAAGCCAGATGTGACGTCACTAGTGGACACACCTCCTGTCAATCAGCGAGTTTTCCTGACCCATCAGGAAGGACTTTGGCCTTCTTTTCCTGTACCCAAGCCCTCCCCTTCCTGACCGGGTTTTCTTGAAATTCTCTATGCACAGAATCTCCGTCGCCATTTCTCCCGACCCGCTCTGACGGACGGGGGATCTGGTCCAAGGGCTCGCCTTCCAATAAAGCCTTGCTGAGTGGCTTAGTTCATCTTCTCCTGGTCATGTGATATTTACAAGCTCTAATTATCATGTCAAAATCAAAGCACAGGCAGGTCTGTGTGCTTGCCTCATGAGTACATGGTTATTCACTCTGTTGACAAGTGAGAAAGGACCATTTCCTGTCCAGGACTGACCAAGACCTTGAAGGAAAGATCACATGACTCCTCCCCTCATTCGAGGGCTGTTGGAAAGAATGATCCTCTCCCTCAGCAAGGGGCAGGATACCGCCCAGTCATCAAACCACCCCATTCACTTGACAAATATTTATTCAGTGTCTATCATGTCCCAGAAAGAGAGCTAGGAGATTAAAACAGGCCTGATTCCCACTTCAAGAAACTTCCAACCATAATTCACCTTCCACCCCAGGTTTCTCAGCCAGTAGAGCTTATCCATGCTTTAGAACACACTGTGGGACACAGCAGGAGTGCTGGGTCAAGAATCTCTTCCAGAACAAACTTCTGGAATTTCAAGGAAAAGACACATGGAAGAGCTGTAAACAAACATTACTCAGTTAATTACCTTTGCTTGGAGGCAGTGTGGCAGGTACGTGAGCTTCAGGTTAAGTTATGAAACTGGAGCATGTCCTGAGAGTTACTGATGTCCCTGAACCAGCCTCCCTCAGAATTCCTTTGCCTATCCCCACCTGGCCTTCTCCATCTTAGAGGTCTTTCCTCAACCCCCATTCTGTCCTGTTGATCTTTTCTTCTCCGATTTTTCTTTTTATAAAACTTCCACACATTGGAAATTTGTGTGTATGTGTGATGTAAATTTATTACATTTGAAACTTTCATATTTTAGCTCATAATTTTAAAAATTAGATTGAGCCAGGTACAGTGGTGCATGCCCATCATTCCAAAGACTTGAGAGGCTGAGACAGGAGGATTGCAAGTTTGAAGCCAGCCTCAGCAATTTAGTGAGGCCCTAAGCAACTTAACAAGAACCTATCTCAAAATAAAAGAAATTTTTAAAAAGAGCTGGGGATGTAGCTCAGTAGTAAAGCGCCTCTGGGTTCAATTCCCAGTACCTAAATAAATAAATAAATTTAATTTAATTAAAAATAGATTGAGCCTTTTATGCTTTTCAAAACATGCACTCAAACTAAACTGTTTAAAGTGTAAATAAAACCATCTAATGATTTCTATTTCTGGAAGCTAGTTAATCTCATTAGAAAAAGTCTTTCCCTAAACTCCAGTGGTGAACTCCTTCAACCATGGATTTGGCAAGAAAAACCCCACTCCAACCCACCCACCCCTTTCTAGAGTTTCAGATGAACTGCTTTGTTGCCTGGAGTTCACATGAAATTTTGCCCTCCTCTCTCCATCCAGCACTGACTCATCTGAAATGTAATTGCTTTTCTGTAAACACCCAACACCAACAGCCCCCAAAGGCTCGACTGGGAGGCAATAACCTACTTTCCCTGAGTTTAGGAGTTTAGGTAGTGATTCACCGGTGCCACCTGCAAGACCTGGAGCCCCAGCCAGCTGCCTCCTTTCCTGTACCAAAAATGCAACACCCAAGGCCTGACCATTGCTGAGAAGACTTCCCTCTTTCTGGGCACCACACAATGTGGCAATAAGAGGCTTGAGATGGGAGTGCAGGGATGAGGGGATGGAGGAGCCCAGCCTTCCTTGTCACACTCCTCAGCAACAGCTGTGGGTGCTGTCTTTTCTCCTGTAACAAGATTTCCAATGCATACGTAAATGTGCTTCTGATGTTCTGGCCCCTTCTATGCACATTCCCCCTCTTTGGCCAGTGGCGCCCATTGTTAAAGCTGGAGATGAGAGAAAGGTGCCCTTCTTCTGCCTCAAGTCTCAGAGCCAGCTCTCCAGAAGCAGGGCTTGAAGGCTGAACATTGTGAGGAGAAGAAATTTTCTAAATTCCAAGAAGTTTTCTAAATTCCAAACATTTCCTTTTATTTATTATAAGAAATGCTTTGAACTGTGAGTCCTGTGAAAGGAGAGTCCTTAGGGACGGTGCCCACCCCAAATAAAGTCCCCACACTGCCAGGATGAGAGCAGGAAGAAGGCAACTGGTAAGAGATTCAAGTGTTTTAGCTTTCTGCCCCAACATCAAGCCCTGAATTAATTATGCATAAATTAATAATTTGGGTGAAATCCCATAAATGAAGGCTTGGCCCTCTCACACACGTACATCCTGGTAAAAGTCATGTCCTCAGGGAGAGAAGAACCATGTTCCACGTGTCCATGTCCCCAGTGGTTGTTAGAAATGTTTGAGGAAGGGCTTAGGTAGGTGTAGGGTCAGTGGTCTTGCTCCCTAATCTTCCTAGGCCCCCTTGGGGTATGGAAGGAACAGAGTCTAAGTTCCTTCTGAGAGTGTGGAAATAGCTGAGCTGAGAAATAGAGGCCTACCTGGGGCTTCTATGGAGAGGGATGAGGTGATTAGAAGCTGTGGGGTGGTCAGACTGAGTCAGGGCCCTGCCCTGACCTGGATGAAAGACCCAAGCTAAAATGAACCCCATGACAGGCTTTGGACCCTCCAGAAAAACTAGTGGACCTGAGTTTTGGTTCTGGGAAAAGAGACATTGCTCAAGGCTGAAGCCACTCTGGGACCACCTTCAGAGCAGACCATCAAAGAGGTTAAAAATCACATACCTGGCATTCCTGAGGTCTGAGTCTGCTTAAACCCCATGTGGGGCACTTAAACTCACCTTATAGTTGGTCATTTTCAAAAAATTCCCAAAATCCATGACTGGGTCCTGCCAAATAGTGACCAAACTCTGAATGGTCACTATTGTCACCATAGGTGCTGTATGATTGTAATTGGTGCTTGTGTAATAATGGGATGCATACGTCATGTCCACCACCACCACCTGTCCCCTCCCCCTATAAAAACCTGCTGAGCTATTGTTCGGGGCTCTCTGCACTGACCCGCTGCATCGGTGAAGTCTGAGAGACCGATCTTAAGCCCGAATAAAGGCTCTTTGCTTTTACATACGTGCCTCGGTCTCCCTGGTGGTCTTTGGGGACTCCATGATCTGGGCATAACATTGGACAGCATGGGATAGAACAGTAGTCCCACCAGCTGTGGTTTCAGCTTTGGTATAAACAGAGGCCCAAAGGTCAGGCCAAGGAAACCCTGAACGAGTCCAAGTAGATGCTAACTATAACCCCACCCAATCACTTGTTGACTGAGAATAAAATCAAACTAATTCAGAACAAAGAAGATGACATTTACTTGGGGCTAATTAGAATTTCAATCTGGAAAAACACAGATACTAGCAATCTTTAAAATGTGCTCCAAGTGCATTCTACTGTCATGTATAACTAATTAAAACAAATTAAAGATTTTTTCAAAAAAACCACTTCAGTAAGGGCAAGAGCAAACAAACAAACTAACAAACAAATGTACTCCGAACCAAGCACAGTGGCACACACCTGTAATCCTGGCATTTTGGGAGGTTGAGGCAGGAGGATCATGAGTTCAAAGCCAGCCTCAGCAATTTAGCAAGTTCCTAAGCAACTCAGAGATACCCTGTCACTAAGTAAAATATAAAAAACGGGCTGGGAGATGTGACTCAGTGGTTAAGCACCCCTGGGTTCAATCCCCAGTATCAAAAAAAAAAAAAGTTTCTGTTAGGTTAGAGGCAGACTCGGAGCAGCAGCGTTGCTGCTGCTGCTGCTGCCGGGGCGAAGCAGCAAGCAGCGCACACGCACAGAACACACCAACATGGCCGCAACCGGATGCATGTGCCGAACGCAGCACGCATGTGCCGAACATGCCAACATGGCCGCCCCCAGCCACCGATATGGAAGGACACTGAACATTCAACATGAAAATTGCCATACCCCCCCCCACCCCCGCTCATCCCGGAAGGACTCTGACCTCACCAGCCTCCCCTAACCAATCTCAGAGGACACTGGACTCTAGATCAATACCTCTTCCTGCCCCAGGCCTTCCCTTCCTGCCTTAAGTCTTCCTTTTCTGGACGGGGGTGTGTGTGTTTAAATTTTGTATGTCATGAGGTCTCAGCGCCATTCTGCCCGCTCAAGCCTGGGGACTGGGGGGGCCAGGAGCGTTCTTCCCAAAATAAAGCCTGTTTCTGGTCCTGTTTTACTTCCTTCTGGTCATTTGGCTTTACAGTTTCTCTAAACTGGGAGCTGTGGTACACACTATACACTTATAATCCCAGGGACTTGGGAGACCGAGGCAGGAGGTTTGCAGATTCAAGCCCAGCCTGGGTAATTTAGCAATTCTCTCTCAAAATTTAAAAAATATAAAAATAGAAAGGATTGGGATGTGGCTGAGTGGTAAAGCATCCCTGAGTTCAATCCACAGTACCACAAAACACAAAAAGAAAAACCAAACAAAAGTACTCCTTTAGGGTTGGAAATTACATCACTTATTAGGAATTATGATTAGTATATAATCATAGTTAATCAAAAGTTAAACTGTTTTATAAGAAAGGAATTGGGTATAGTCTCAGCCTCTGCATAGTTTGGGGGGAAAATGTCTGTTGAACCTAAGGTCAGTAGAGGTTGACAGTGTTTCAGGAAACTGCTGGTTTGGCCCATTCCAAAAGTCAGCTCACAGGGAAGGGCAGGGTGGGGAATGTCTGCAGCCCAGCGCAAAGGCTCATCTGTGGACCTGTCTGAGATCTGATTAACAATGGCCTCTCGGCTCCATTTTAAGTGCCCTGAACAAATTCTTCTCCTCTTGAGTCTTTTCCTTGACATATCCAAGGCCATTGGGGCTCTCCCCTATGCTTGGCTGCCATCTTGGCTACAAGGATGTGGGTGGGAAGACCTCTGAAATAAATATTTCCTAAAAGAAGCTGAGTTTCCCCAAAGCCAAAATTGAAATTTGGGTGAGGTAGCAAATTTTCATTTCTCTGAGCCTATTATAATCTCCTCCTTACAAAATTATTTGAAGGTCTGGAGGCTGGGAAATAAGATACCACAAGTTATTAAAAAGAAGACAGAGGAGGAAGAAGGAAAAGAAGAAAAGAAAGAAAAGAGAAGAGACTCTAAATGAGATATCCAGAAAAAAAGTCACAGAGGAGGCATTCTTTTAGACTTGGAAAATGTGTTGGTATTTTACTGATGACTGCTAACACCATTTTTGCAGTATTCTGAGCTGTTTAAAAGCAGAGCACCATCATTTGTACTGGTGTAAGATGCTACTCCAGAGGTCATCCAGCAGTTGTGTTCTGCCTTTTGGGCTATCTTTAATCTCTCCCCGCTTCCCTTCCTTCCCCCTTCCCAGACCTCTCACCACCATCTATCCAATACCCTCTTCATCTCTCAGCTCCTACAACTGAAACCAAGGGAAAAACCTGAGTAAACCCCCTAGCTTCACTTGCTTTTATTCACTCCAGTTTGAGAGGTCTTATGGCTAGTCAGCATACTCCCATTAGCTTTGCTGGAGACGGTACCTCTGACGTGTGGGTTGTAATGATAATAGTTGACTAAGTTGTTTTTTCAGAACTTGGAAGCCACTTTTGTCTATTGTAAGCCAGTTAAAATTATCAATCTTTTATCTGGGCCTGCCCAAGTGTCCAATGGTGACCTTTGACATTGGAGGGCCAAAACTCTAACCTCAGATCATTTTCTGAACATGTGTCCTATGAAGAGCAATCAAGGACTGGGGTTGTGGCTCAGTGGTAGAGCACTTGCCTAGCATGTGTGAGGCACTGGGTTCAATTCTCAGCACCACATATAAATAAAATAAAGTCCATTGACAACTAAAAAAAATATTTTAAAAAAAGAGCAATCAAGTTCCATTACACATGCATGGACCACCAACTGTTTCACTCCCTTACCTCCAATCTCCTTTCCCCATGCCTCAGACCACCCTGCTTCTTTATGCCATAAATACCCCTCAATCCTGTCCTTCTGGGAGGTAGACTCCTATCTCCTTGCATTTGGCACCCTGTACATAAACCGTCTTCTGCAAAACGTGTTGTTTCAGTGATGAGCATACTGTGACAGGGCAGTTAAACAGGCCTGGTTTGGTGACACAACCCCCCTGTCTCCTTCCATATCATACTGACAAGCTAGTCCCCAGAAAAAGCTGAGCAGCATAGCCCTCCGAGGCAGATAAAGGCTCCCTCTAGGCATGGGGAAAGTTGGGCACCTATCAGAGGCCCACTATAGCACAGAGGAACAACGTAGGTACAATAGACAAGACATTCCTGGAAGCCTTGGATAGCAGGGAGGGGACCAGCTCCATTAGAGGCTGGCCTTTGGAGGATACGAGGAGAAAAAGGCACTGAAATCAGAGGTGTTACAGCCAGCCTGCTGCAACATAAGGCCCTAGAAACCTTTCTTTCGGCATATAAAATATGGAATCCAGACTGGGAATGTAGCTTAGTGGTAGTAGGCCTGACTAGCATGTGCAAGGCCCCAAGTTCAATCTCCAGCAACACAATTAAAAAAAAAAAAAAAATATATATATATATATATATATATGGAATAAAAGTCTTTACATTTAAAAATTTTTTTTTCTTAGTTGTAGATGAACATAATACCTTTGTTTTATTTATTTATTTATGTGTATGTGTTGCTGAGGATCAAATCCAGTGCCTCACACATGCTAGGCAAGTGCTCTACCTCTGAGCTGCAGCCCCAGCCCCAGAATCTTTACATCTTGAGGACATTATCAAGATATAAAGATCTGGCTGGGATTGTAGCTCAGTGGTAGAGCATTTGCCTTGCATGCATGAGGCACTGGGTTCGATCCTCAGCACCACATAAAAATAAATATTTAAAATAAAGAAATTGTGTCCATCTACAACTAAAACAAAACACTTTAAAAAAAAAGATGTAAAGATCCTCTTCTATTATAATAATAATGTACACTCTAGTTAAATACTTTCTGAATACCTGAACTATAAACATGGCAGTTTTGAATATGTTCTCTGAAGAGAATATGTTCTCTTTACATGATAAAACTGAAGATCAAGACAGCCAGGCGTGGTGGCACATGCCTATAATCCCAGCACTTTGGGAGGCTGAGACAGTAGAATCATGAATTCAAAGCCAGCCTTAGCAATGGCAAGGCACTAAGCAATTCAGCGAGACCCTGTCTCTAAATAAAACACAAAAATAGGGCTGGGGATGTGGCTCAGTCATGGAGTACCCCTGAGTTCAATCCTTGGTACAAAAAAAAAAAAAAAAAAATCAAGACAGTAAATACTTTCTTTAAAAACAAAACAAAATAAGGGCTGGGATTGTGACTCAGTGGTAGAACACTTGCCTTGCACGCATGAGGCACTGGGTTCGATCCTCAGCACCACATAAAAATAAATAAAGATATTGTGTGTCCATCTACAACTAAAAAAAAAAAAAAAAAAAAAAAAAACCCAGCTAGGTCTTAAAATATTTCAATCACTACAAAAATATATTAAATAAATTTTATGAAGATGCCATCGATAATCAAATAAGGAGTAGTATTATTAGGATATGAAGGACCCAGAGAAAAGTGAGAAGCTTGTAAGTTTGAAGTTTGAAAATTTTAAGTCAGCTTCTACTAGCCCTTTACCATTCTCCTTGCTCAAATAGATTCAGAGAGATCTTTTCTAGCAGGAATTGTTGGCTCTTGACTTCAAAATAACATCTTTGAAACAGTATCTTAAGATCACACTTTTCTGAATATTAAATAGCATTCATGTCATTTAAACTCAGCAGTCTCACTCCCCCCAGCCTGGCACCTGTCAGTGGTGAGGCATCTGCAGTCAGGCTGCTGTGTGGCCTACACCCCAGCTTCTGTTGATCTTTATAAGATGGGGTAGGGATGTGAGAATCCCCTTGTCAGAATGAGTCTTCTCTTCACCAATCTAAAATCTGCTGACCCTGGAGAGGCTCAAAATACTTGGTGGATCCAAGGGACTGGGGAATGTGAAACAGTGCAATTAGCAAAAGAGACTTGGTCAGGTCAAAAGATGCATCTGTGAAAGAGCCAGGAATTCAGACCAGGCTCACACACCCATGATGGTTGAGTTTGAACCATCGCTCAGCTTGTTTTTTAGCTCTCTGCTTCTGCCCTGCCCTTGACTGCAGACTACGTGTTTTAAATTTTTTTTCTATTGAGCATAAATATTTTGTAAAATACAAAACCATATATGTATGACACACACTCACTCACACTCACTCATACACCAATTAGCTGCCAGGAACAATGACTCATATTTGCAAGGGGTGGCAGTTCAAAGAGATGACTGTGGATTATCAGGGAGTAACCTGTGCAGAGTCACCAGCTAGGCCTGAGCCAGGATGGCTCCATCACCAGATGGCCATCAGAAAACTGGTCAGAGAAACATATCTTACAGATGTAATGTGGCGTGAAAGAAGCCAGACCTAGAGGAGCACATACTGCCTGTTTCCACATTTGCAAGTGCTACAATAGACTATATCAATCTATGGTGATAAAAGTTAAAATTGTGGCTACCTTTGGTTGGGGGTATTTTCGGAAAGGAGTCACAAGGGAATCTTCATTCATGATGAAAATGTTCTAAATTTTGATTGAGAGTGGTGGTTACTCAGATATAAATACATGTAAACAGCCATCCAGTCATACATATATGATCTTATATTTTACCAAATATTTATTATGCTCAATAGAAAAAAAAATGTAAAACATGTAGACTGTAGTCAAGGGCAGGGCAGAAGCAGAGAGCTAAAAAGCAAGCTGAGCGATGGTTCAAACTCAAGAAAGTCTCTGGTATCTTGAAAGGTGAAGGTGCAGATGAACCTGAAACATGAGGGAGGATTTGGTTGGAAGTTGGCAGAAGAATAATCACCCCACAGATCACCTGTCCAACATAAGAAGAAGAGTAAAGATTTTCTGTCTGGAAAGGATGAAGACACAAGGACAACAGGCACAGCTGCAAGCAGGCAGATGTAGCAGAGTCCACATACTGAAATGTGAGTCTCCGCCCCCACACTTTTTCTCCACTCAGCCCTGAGAATGCTGTAGACCACCTCACACCTTCTCTGCCACCACCACCAGACAAGAGAACAGAGGATATCCTTCTAAGGAAACTTACCAACACAAGAGGAAAGCAATACACACCCAAACTACCAATACTACTGCTAACTATTGTATTACAGAGCTCCAGGACCCTCCCCGACAATCTGCAATGAAGTCAGGTCAGACGGTGCACTCAGCTCCAAGGGATTGCTTGAGTGCCTTCCACTTAAAAGTGAGCAAACAGTTGGCAATCAGCAAACATCCAAAGAAATCCTCTAACATGATTGATGATCAAAACCACAAATCAAATAGAGACTCAGGAAAGAGACAATGCAGGAGCCAGGAGAAAACTTTTTTAAAAAACTCTATAATTGATGTCTTTACAGGGGTAAAAAGATAATGCATTTATGCAAAAAAGGGGAAATGACATGATTATAGAATGTTCTGAGAATATAAAAAAAATCCTTGCATATTAAATATATGATGGCAGAAGGAAATAAAATTAATAGAAGAATTAGGAAATAAAGGTGAGAAAATCTCCCTAGAAAAGCAAAATGAAAACCTCCCATGGAAATGGGAGATTTAAGATAAGAAGTCTCAGAGGAGCATGCCAGGAAGTCCAGTGTCTTCCTGTTGGGAGTAACAGGGCTGCATAACAGAGGAAACAATTAGAGAAAATTATTGAAGAAATAATATAAGAAAATATTGCAGAACCACAAAAACCTCCAGGTTAAAAGGATATTTTTACTGAGTACACAGATGTTTACTGAGTACACAGAACACTTAAACAAACAAAAAAAGGCCCTAACCATTGCACATTATGAAATTTCAACAACCTGGAATTAAAAAGTCACTGGAAGAAAAAGGTCACATATAAAGTGCTGGAATATCATAATGAGACTGAATTTACAGGCAGCAATAACCAAGCTTAGAAGACCACATGGGACTATTCTGATGGAAAATGATTTCCAATTTTATTTCCAGTCAAAAATGAGAGTAGAGCCAGGCATGGTGGCACACCCTGTAATCCTAGCAACTCAGGAGGCTGAGGCAGAAGGATCACAAGTTCAAGCAAAATAATAAAATAATAAAGCAAAATAATAAAATAGGACTGGAGATGTAGCTCAAAAGTAGAGCACCCCTGGGTTTAATACCCAGTACCACCAAAAAAAAAAAAAAAAAAAAAAAATGAGTACAGTGCGTGATGCAGAAATGGTACCAGAGCAGTGTGTTCTAAACTTTAAAGTGCCATAATCACCTAGGGAACTTGTTAAAATGCATATTGTGATTCAGTGGGTCTGGAGTGGCATTCCTGACAAGCTCTCAGGTGATGCCATTGTTGCTGGTCCCTAGAATACACTTTAAAAAATGAGGTACTAAAGGATGTGTCCCCCAAAAACAAGACAATGAGTCAAGAAAGAGGAAGGAATAGGATGTAGGAAACAGGATGCAACATAAAAGCAAGGGGAAGGCAATATCCAGGACGATGATGAAGGCAATTCTAGGATACTATCTAAACGGAAAGCACTCTAACATGGAATATAAAAGAATACTAAAAGAAGAAGAAAGGCTGGGCACAGTGGCACACATCTGTAATCCCAGCGACTTGGGAGGTGGAGGCAGGAGGATTCCAAGTTTGAGGCCAGCTTCAGCAACTTAGTAAGGCCCTAAGCAACTTAGTGAGACCCTGTCTCAAAATAAAAAACAAAAAAAGGCTGAGGATGTAGCTAAGTGGCAAAGCGACCCTGGGTTCAACCCTGGTACCAAAAAAAAAAAAGAGGAAGTCAAAGAGGAAAAAAATAATGAAGTTGATTACCTGATATGTCAAGAGAAGATTTACATTTCTGGTGGAGAGTTTGAGGGCAAATTAGTGATAGTAACATAGAAAACTAAGCAAATGAAAAGTGAGAATCCATTAAGCCCAAGGAAAACCTAAAGAACAGGGCTGGGATTGTGGCGCAGTGGTAGCGTGCTCGCCTAGCACGCGTGAGGCACTGGGTTCGATCCTCAGCACCACATAAAAACAAAGATATTCTGTCCACCTGAAACTAAAAAAATAAATAAATAAATATTTAAAAACAACAACAACAACAAAAAAAAACCCTAAAGAACAAACAGATCTCCAGGATATATAAAGAACTCAAAAACTTAACACCAGGGGGGCGGTTCCAATATGGCGGCCTAGACAGTCCGCTCTGCGCTAGGCTCTCAGGGACCAAGGCTGGAAGTGGTGGAGGCGCCGTTTTCCAGCCAGCTTCCTGGCATCATTCTGTGGCTCAACATCCCACACAGGAATTTCGCTCATGTGTGTGTGAGTACAGGATCACTAGGAGGCAGTGGTAGCCAGGAGGCGAGACTTCGGCCCCGGCCGGAGAAACACGGTTGCAGCCCGGGCCTCGGCCCAGGCCTCAGGCTCCCCAAGACCGAGACTGGAAGTAGCGAGGTGCCATTTTCCAACCAGTTTCTGGGCAGCTCTCTGCGGCTTACCACCCCACGCAAGAGTCTCGCTCGCGATTGTGAGCCCAGGGCCACTGGGAGGCAGCAGGAGCTGCCGTGGCGTGAGCTTGGTGCCAGCCAGTGGAACACAGTTGCAGCTGGGGGCCTCGGCCCAGGCCTCAGGCTCCCCGAGACCAAGACTGGAAGTAGCGGGGTGCCATTCTCCAACCAGTTTCTTGGCAGCTCTCTGTGGCTTACCACCCCACACAAGAGTCTCGCTCACGTGTGTGAGTGCAAGGCCAACGGGAGACAGCAGTAGCCGGGAGGCGTGACTTCGGTGCCGGCTGGCAGAAAGCAGTTGCAGCCAGGGGACTTGGCCCAGGGCTCAGGCTCTCTGAGACCGAGACTGGAAGTAGCAGGGGGCCATTTTCCAACCAGTTTCTTGGCAGCTCCCTGTGGCATGCCGCCCCAAGAGTCTCGCTCGCATGTGTGAGCAGCAGGGCCACTGGGAGACAGCGGTAGCCCGGAGGCGTGACTTCGGCGCCGGCTGGCAGAAAGCAGTTGCAGCCGGGAGCCTTGGCCTAGGGCTCAGGTTCTCCGAGACCAAGACTGGAAGTAGTGAGGTGCCATTTTCCAACGAGCTTCTTGGCAGCTCTCTGCAGCTCACCGCCCCACGCAAAAGTCGCTTGCGTGTGTGAGCGCAGGGCCACTGGGAGACAGCGGTAGCCAGGAGGCATGACTTCGGCGCCGACTGGCAGAGTGCAGTTGTGGTGGGGGATCCGGCCCAGGGCTCCAGCCCGGAGTTTACCCCGGGTGTGCCGGGCCTGCTTCCACACAGGGTGCCTGGCCCCAGCGCCCACCCAACCGCGAGAGACCGCTAGCAGTTGCTACTGTGGACCGACTGTCTCCTTAGCGGAACCCCAGCTATTGTTCTTTGTGGGCCACCTTCTAACACAGCGGAACTTCCTACACACCAGGGGGCGCAGGTGAACACCTGGGAGCAAACCTTGGCCACAGTGGAACAGCAACTCCACCATTGGCCCAGAGTTTCACCTTGGCCTGGGACCAGTACCAAGGATACCAGCCGGGAAAGTCCAGCAAACAATGGACAATGCCACCTACTGGAGGAGAGGTAACGAAACCTTGCAGGGAAACTATAACCATATAGGAGTTAAAACTGTAACACCTTGGATCAGCAGAGCTAGAAGGAAAGACACACAAACATCATGAGAAAACAAGGGAAGAAAGTGACTCAAACAAACCAAGATACTACACTACTAGAATCCATGGTCTGTACAGCAAGAGGAATGACAGAACAGGAATTCAGGATGTACATAATTAAAATGGTTGGTGACTTAAAGAATGATATAAGAGAGCAAGCCCAGGTAGCAATAGATCACTTTGATAAAGAGATTCGTAGGCAAATACAGGAAGTAAAAGATCACTTCGATAAAGAGATACACAGGCAAATACTGGAAGTAAAAAATCACTTCAATAAGGAGATAGAGATTCTGAAAAGGAACCAGACAGAAATCCTTGAAATGAAAGAAACAATAAACCAAATCAAAAACTCAATAGAAAGCATCACCAGCAGATTAGACCACTTGGAAGACAGAACCTCAGATACTGAAGACAAAATATTTAACC